>OX463846.1:41305716-41798216 GCA_949825065.1 Odontocerum albicorne | reverse complement strand
CCATAAACAGATTACTAGCAACATTTTTTTGTTAAAATATGAAATACATTTTTTTGTTAAAATATTGAAATACGTGTCACCTTCTCCATAAAACAAAACCAACAGTAGTCCCTTATCATATTAGAATCCCACCTTCCTTGATATCATTGTTCCATTCTGTGAATATCCTGATGGAATATTTCCCCTTGTTTATCATTTAGAGCTCCTAAGTTCTCTGGGAAAAAGTCTAGATGGGAATGCGGGATGTGTATTTTCAGTGACATTCGACATTCTTGATTCTGGTAACTGCAAGAGTTCTTGTACAAGCTGTTCGTAATTGTCAGCTTTTTTATTACCTAGGAAACTACTAACAACTTTTTCAAAGGCTTTCCAAGTTTCTAGTTCTTCAACACTCAATTTTTTTTCGAACTTTTCACCTTTCAAAAGTTTCAGTTTCAGTCAAAAACTAATTTCAGGTTTTTCTCTTAAAAGTTACGTGATGGAACATTTTCAAGTTCATATTCGTTATCAGCACACAAAAATTGACCTAAAATGGCCTTTTTCACCCTTGTTACAAAAACCTTGTTAACTAATGATAATTAGCACTTATCGGCAACATCAGAGATATTTTGTGAAAAGGGGGAATAAATTCACTAATACAATCAAACGTGTGCCAGTGTGTGACGTAGGTATACTCATTCTAAAAAAACCGCTATGGGTGAGGAAGCGACGCTATTCACGTCTCACTCTCACTCTACTTCGGTATATGGGAACGCAAGAGTAGAATCTCAATTCGCTCGCTTCAGTAGCTGTCGGGCATCCATTTGAGGTGGTCGCTTCACCCGTTTTGTGAACGTTGGCCGATGTTTTTTTCATGTTTTCAGAAATTAAATTTCAATTATTATCGTTTTGGACTTCCAATTTAATTAATTTAAGCGATTGGCTATGAATATTCTCATTTTTCCGATTTTAAATCGCTCATTTTACATGTGTATTTTTGTGTATCGATTACACAGCACCGGAGCGCGCGGATTTTTGTAGCACAGGAAGAGAAAGGTTAAACACGATAATCGTAAGATTAAAGACAAAAAAAGTATCAATTTAATTTGAGAATCGTCATGGTGTAGTAAGATCAATCAGACTATAGAAAAGAAAAAAAATAGCACGAGAATCGTTGTGCTGAACGAGAATTAATCAGACAGGGATATGATAATGGGAGTAAAAGATAAACCTACATTTTAATCTATCCAACAAAAAATCTGACAAGAAATGCATTCTTGTTATCAACAAGAGAGAGCACTATCAATCATTTCCCCCTCGTCAGGTTAACTTGCAACATTATTCGACAAACTATATTTTTCTTTCACCTTTGAGCTATAAAGTAACCTTGGAGACTTTGGTTTTATATTAAACTAGTAATAACCCGTCAATAACGACGGAAGAATTTTTTTAAATGTGACGCTGTGCTTGTGTTTCTGCTGCTTTATGTTGACGTATTGCTGTTTCCCTCGAGTCCTCTTATTCGTTGTGATTAACGCGATCGTCTCTTTTATTCCACTATTTGTAACAGCATAACCCTACCCGTTTTAAGGCTTTCATCTCATCTCATTTCTCAACGTAAAAAAACATAGTTAAACGAAATGGGCAGAACTACTTGTCCTGACATTGATGGAACAGAGCGTCTTTTGAATCCGATGGAAAGATGCGATGAATTTATGATATTTTAGCATTTTGTGAATCGTGGACTGGAGTGGCTTGTTTTGGGGGAAAGTGTTAATCCGATGATTTGGGTGGGTGACTTGAAAGAGCTGTGTAAAAGCGTTTAGCTAGCAAAGCAACTAAATCTCCAACTAATAGGAGTTTAGCGTTGCTATGAAGTGTAGTGTTGCGTATATACGAGTACTAAGGAGCTCCGACCTTTGTTTTGCACGATTTGTGTTTTGCGGAGATGTGTTAACGCTGCTGTTCACCAGATGGGAGCAGTATTTGAGATACGCTATGTATTTACTCAGGGTTAGTAACAATATGTCCACGAATTTACCATACTTATTACTTAACTTTTTCAACCGTGCCACCGATGAATTAAACGAATATTTCAAGGCTCGATGACTGCAATGGAACACCTTGCAAATATTATATATAGGACTCTGTCATATTGTTTAATTTACGAAGGAAAAATAGTAGAGAACACGAATAATTATGCAGTCGTCGCTTTTGATTCCATGAATTAATAACAAAGTCAACGAGGCACTAAATAATATACATTCAAGCAATGTCAAGATCTTCTAAAATTATGGTTCACAACAGTGTACTATTGCCAACATTGATGTATGGGAGTGAAACTATAACGTAAAGAATTAATGAAAGGAGTCAAGTAAGTGCGGTGAAAAACGTACACCAAAAAGAATATGTAGTATGTCGATTTATGACAGAATAAAAACTATAATTTTTAAACATGAATCTAAGTTAAAAACAACTATTAATAAGGGGGGAAAATAACACATTGAAGTGGTTTGGACAAATTGAACGGGCGGTTGATGAAACTTAATTAAACAAATTTATAATGCAAGTATAAATAAAAGTCGTGGTAATGGATGATCTAGAAATGTATGTTAGGATCAAGCCAACGAAATTCATCGCCTGGTTGGTAAGACGTCTGTATTTCAACCCGGAGGTTGTGGGTTCGATCCACGTTGGAACCCAGCTTTTTGATAAAGGATTCGAGTCGGATTTTCGTTTAAGACTTGGTTTTACCATATATGGTTGGTTGGAAGCGACTACAGCATATAACGAAAGTGTTATACAATATGAATTTTGAATTAAGTAATGGTAAGGTGTAAGATAAACAGAAGTGCTGTATGAGAAGATGTATGGATGTATATGAGGCGCAGGAATTATGTCGTTAGTAAAAAGTTTGTTGCTTTGTCATATCTACCTACCCTAAAAGGGAAAGTCATGATTGCATATCATATGTATGTGTGTTCAAATATACTAATATAAATTTAATAAATTTTTGAAGCAATTATATTCGTATCTATGAAAATATTAAAGTTCCTTACAAATGTATGTGCAAATTCATTAAATCTAATTTAAGGTTCAAACTGGTACAAAAACTCCAAACGTAATTATAAAAATGAGCGCATAGAAACAATAGAATTAATACGGCAAAATGGCATAGAAGCGTACGGTAGTCCGCAAATTACGCGCTCCCCCGAACAGACAAATAAAAGGGGTCAGACGCGCATCTACGAACAGCCAATATAGAATGCAAAACCTTCGTAAGTGATTATGTAACGTACTCAATTTGAATTTCAAATTGCTTTTTTTTTGTTGCTCCTCATTTTTCTTTCTTTGTCTGTGGTATCTTTTTGTTAAAACTTAACCGGTACGTTGGTTCGTACGGCGGCATTTTTCGGCTAATGTTTCTAACCCACTTATGTGGCTCCTTAGAAAAGCAGTATTGTGATAATGAAAACAATTTGACAACGTTTATTTATTTTTTCCAAAATATGAGAAAAGATATTATTTTACTGAGAAAAACATATTTTTTATACTAACGTTCTGCAAAGCATTAAAGAACTACGTTTTACGTCATAGTTAATATTCTTATATACATATCATCACGTAGTTTTTCTGTCAGGGTAGGCAGAAAGGAGAGAGCAGCAGATTTTCTTATCGCGATATACATATTTAGCCTCTTCTACATTCATATACTTTCTCTTACAACTTTACGATTTGTTTGACTTTTTACATTTCCTTCTTTCAAAATATTACACACTTGATCCTACCATACTTTATTTGGTATTCCTCTACTTCGCCTTGCACTTACATTTGAAATATATATTTGTTTCATCAGTCTTTCTTAATTCATTTTTCCACGTGGTAAATTTCAAAGCGCTCTACTTCATCTAACTCAAAACATCAGTTTAAAGTTCACATTCATCCCTTATCGCTTCATTCCGTATTTAGTTATATATTGTTACCCAATTTCAACAAACAAAAATAGTTTTTATTCAAAATCGTTTCTTCGGTATTTGATATAATGGGATTTGACCTGTATTTTGTTGAGATTAAAAAGATGTTCAAAGGTTGAAAAATAATGTAGCGGAATCAAAGGTTATGATTTAAGTAATAGGTGTGGTAAAATGTGTGTGTGATGTATGGGTTAACGTAGAGAAACTGGAGCAGGTTGATGAGTTCTGTTATCTGGGCGGCATATTGGGAATTGTATGATGGGCCGGTTAAAAGGGACATGAAGAGAAAGGCAGAGACAAAGAAAAAGGTTAACTTAACAGTGTATGTTACTATACAACAATACAATAATATTATACATAATAGTGTGTTGGTCCAAACCAAGTCCAATTTTCAGTTCCATACACCCACCTTGATGTACGGAATTTGTGACGTGTCAATGTAATAAAATATGCAACAGAAATGAGTCTTCTTCTTTGGGGTCAGCTCTCCTCGTTCTCAGGTTGTATGTTCTTCTGTCCCGGACTACGTCCCCCAGGCCGTGCCTCTGCATCAGGTTATCTTTTTGCACCACCCATGAATTCTTTGGTCTTCCTCTGGTTGTTATTCGAGGAAGATCCATGGAGATTACCTGGTTCACAATGTGATCGGGTGCTCTGCGTCCAACGTGCCCACACCATCTCAATCGCTTATCCTCCATCTTGCTGTTGATGTTTGTAACACCTCGGCTTCCACGAATTCGTGAGCTTTTTATTTTGTCTCTTAGGGACACACCAGCTGACCATCTTAGCATGCGCATTTCAGCAGTTTCTAGTTGTCTAGAGTAAGAGTTATACATCGTCCAGCATTTGGAGCTATAGAAAAGTGCGGGTCTGACAATCGTTTGGTATACTTTTCCTTTTAACTTGACTGGCATTTTCGGATCACATAGAACTCCCGTCATTGATCTAATGCAACATAAATGAGTGCATGGATAAATATCTTATAAGTAAGATGAAGAAAAGATCTTTAAGATTTTGACATGTGGAGAGAATGAAAGATTAAATAATGGTTGAGCGAGTAGACATATCAGAAGTGCTAGACGTGCGATGAAGATGTAGACCAAGAAAACGTTGCTGAATCAAATGGACCTGATTTAAAAATAATATTAAGTGAAAAGTATTAAGTAGACAACACCACAAACATGCACTATTTTGACTTTAAATTTCGCCTGCTCTCCAGGAAGATAAAAGTCCACTTTCTTTTCTTCATCAGCAACAATCTCTGCAGGAACATAAAAACAAATGTGAGTTACAGTGTGTTGTGTATGACGAGAATATGTGAATGTGGAGGAGACGAAAGTTGTATGATTGCATAGAAAAGTTTGAATATCTTTTTTTTTTTTTAACCTGGCGAGTTTATTGCCATGTGGCAATCTCTTCCAACCAACCAGAAAGCTGTTTTTATAGGCCCTAAGTGTTAACCAGACTGGAATCCTAATTAAAAAAATCTGAGTTCCAGCGGGAATCGAACCCGCAACCTCCGGATCGGCAGACAAGTGTATCCTATCCCGCAAGGGACATGCCGTGATGATATGTATGTATCTAATATTTTTCAAATAAATCAAAAAAGAAGTTCCGCGAAGGATACTGTTAGTTTTTACTCTATGCACACAGACAAACATGTTCATCACTTACTATATTTCTTACTGCATTTATTTGACAGTTTCTGCGATGCTTTGTCCGCGGCTGAAGCGATACGTTCGCAATGTTTTTTCTTGCGTCTTTTGTTGCGTGTGAGACAAATTGAGATCGGCTGCCATTGCAAATTAACAATAAACATTTTTTCTGTTACTTTAGGAGGTCAGAAGACTTTTCTTGTCTGGAAATTTGCCGAAGTGCTTCTGCGTTCTGCTATAACGGGTAACATCATTAAGAGTTTGGTGTTTTTACAAGAGACATCGCTGTTTTGTTTTATTTATTCCTTGAAGTAGTAAATAATTCAACGCGTTTCTTTTTTTACGTCTTCCTTGAACTCAGTTACAAACCAATGTTAGACTCACTCCATCCTTGGCATGCTTTAAGAAGAAACTCTTAATTTCTAGTCAGTAAAATAACGTGTTATATTCCTGATTTTTTCCCTTCCTCTCCACCATACCTTCCTTTTCCTTTGATTATTTGAAGTAGTCATGATGATTGCCAACCTCCAACGTAGATAGGAACTTTTGGAAATGGAAGAACATCGTTAGTAAAACTATGCCGATGCTCGTCGAGAATTGGAATCAAGACACTTTGATGTTAATTAAACATGCTAACCACTAAGGCCTCGACCACACAGGAAGGAGTCTCACTTGATGCTTAGAGCTATGTTGCGAGTTAGGCGACATATCCAAGCGAACCAACGTACCGCATACTATCGCAGTGGTCACACTGCACGCTTCGCGCCACGTTGCATGACGATTAGTCATCGAGTGAATCTCCTAGCGAACAGACGTGTTGGTTAATTTACAAGATGGCGGAAGTTTCAATGACAGCTGTGTATAAAAGGGAGCCTTTGTGGAACCCATCGAGCAAATTATATTAGGAAAATGTACCTGTAATAAAATTACTTTGGAATTAAGTTGCACAGAAAGTAAATAAAGATGGTACGAGATTTTTAACGAGCATTGCCATAGCGTAGAAAATCAGTGAAATTCAACCCTGAACTTCTGCAATGCCTCAAAAGTGCTATAACAACAATTAAATTGATAATCGATTGGGACTTAACTTGAGGATACCGCCATCGCTGCATAACATAAGTTTGCTTCCGGTCTGTGAGTCATGCGAAATGAAGTGGGACAAAAAGCTCTTTTGTGAGCGCTGCGCGAGACCGAACTCGCGGAACGTGTTTAATGGATTCCTAGAAGCACTGCTGCCCGATTAGCCGCGTCAAATCGATGCCATGAGAAATTTATTCTTCAATAATGGAATAGATATTGGACAATTCGTGCATTTTTGGTAAGAAAAAAACAACAATCGTGGAAGATTTATACCAAAAAAACGAGAAAAGAGTATGTCTTCACTGAAAACATTGTACTATATTTTATTACATTTTCTTTGTATACAGTACAACCGTGGCCTGGTGGTAAGATACTTGTCTGATGATCAGGAGGTTGCGGGTTCGATCCCCGCTGGAACCCAGATTAAATAAATAAAATAATATTCCAGTCTGGGTTTCACTTAAAGACTACTAAAACATCTTTCTGGATGGTTGCAAGAGATTGCCACAGGGCAATAAACTCGCCAGGTTAAATAAAATAAAAAAACCTGGTGGATATATTCCAATATGACAATCTCTTTCAATTTACCACAAATATGTTAAAAAGGCTTTAAATTAAAATCGTACTGGAACCCTTTATAATAAATTTGAGTAAATCAAGCGTCATATTCATTGTGCCACGGAGGTCATCCATCATACTTTATTAGTTTATTAAGAGAATGCGCCTTTCATGCAATGTTTTGATTTCAATTTTGTTTTATATTATCACTAAAATTATTTTAACATAAGACATAACATTTTCGTTGTATATAGTACAAATATGGAGGCATAATTGCTTTTAGAAATTTCTTACAACCAACGACATTTTTAGAAGATACTCGTACATAAATATGCATTCTCCAAAGACCCACTAGAGTGCCGAATTTCAGTACGTGACGAGCCAATTGAACAAGCAACCCAGTTCAGATATCTTGGCAGTGAACTGCTCAGCTATCATGACCTCCCCAGAGAAGTAAGGCCTCAGGTAGATAAAGCTGCAGTTGTGGCGGGCTGCCTGAGAGATGTCATATGGAGGAATAAAGATATGAGAACAGATAGCAAGGTACGCATTTATAAGACCTGTATGCGACCTATCCTCACATATGGTATCGAAGTGAGGGCGGACACTGTCAGGATAAAAAGTATGCTAAAGACAACGGAAATGAGAACTCTGCGCACTATTGCTGGGAAGACTTTGCGTGATCGTGTAAGGAACACCACAACCCGAGAGGTCTGTGAGGTCCAAGATGTGGTCAGATGGGGACGACAGCGTCGACAATACTGGTACCAACATGTACAGAGAATGAATTCCACAAGAATTCCATACATAGCTCTGCATGGGGGGGCCAGATGGACGGCGTCCACCAGGGAGACCCCCGAAATGATTGAGAGATAGCTGGAGCTCAGCATCACAGGACAATCCTGCAGTAACACTCTTGAGAGTCTACAGAAATTTTAAGAAGAAGAAGAAGATAAATATGTTTAAAAAAGTGTTCTATCTCTAAACCTCGGAGGTCGTCCGTAACTAACGTTTTTTTTTTAAACAAAAACCGCCGTCAACCTCTGAATTAGAAAACAGTTTTCTTAACAACTAGATCATATAAGCCGTTTATAGCCATGTGGCAACTTTTCTCAACCAACCTGACAAGTGTTTAGTTGATTCAGTGCGTTGCCTATCTAAATGTGGGTTCAAATGTCTTGACTTGGGTGTGAAGTCCATCTTTATATGTGTTCTTCTTTAGATTATAGAGTCCATTTAAGTGATTTTTTTTTATTATATAACTTTGCTTTTTCGACGGGCTTATATACTCGTAAATATTTTCCATTATAACATGTTTTAAAATATTGTTTTAATTAATTGAACGCGCTTTTAATTAAAACCAAATGACCTCCATTGCGTGGTTGGTATAGTCCCTTGAATTTCACCGGGCATCTTCAGATTCGATTCCCGATGGCAACCAAAAAAAAAAAAAAAACGTACCAGTCTGGTAAAAAAGTTCGTCTGGTAAAGTGAATGTTATTACCGTTTTATGTGCGGTTTTGATGCCAATACATGCAATGACGAACCAAAAGTCCGCGACTATTTCAGTGATTCTAAATTTAGAATCGATTATTTGGGTAGAAGATAATGGTGTCTCTCGGCCGTACTCTTTAATATGCTTACATCGCCAATTCGGATAAATTGAGACGTACCAAACATTCGAATGAAAACTTTCTGTTGTTTCTGTTCTGAAAACCGTGAATTATGAAACAAAAAGTCATTGTTTATAAGAAATTGTTACGAAGCATTAAATCGAGATGTGTTTGCATAAAAGCCTTAAATTTAAAGAGAGTTTAAGAAGTATACATAGCAGAATGTTGTTAATACACCCTCTTAAAAGCAGAGATAGCAGAATGTTTTGAATTAATCCTCCATTTTATAACTATCTGGCATGCTTATTGCCTGCTAGAAATCTCTACCTAACCAACCATACAAATAAAGGAAGTCGGAAAAATTATTCAAATTATTGTGTATTTGTACAAAATATATAACAATCGAAATGATAATATAAAGTACATATATAACCCAATGGCAAAAATAAGGGACGTTGGAGAAGAAAATCAAATCCAACATAAAGAAGCATCACTACGTACTTGAAATTTTAAGTTTGTTTTGGATCCTTGGGTTGGAACTGAAAGTCTGAAGCCAGTTTAAAGCTACTTTCTACTGATAAGAACACGCGTTCATTCAGTTTAATAATTTCACGTATAATGACTGACTTTTAATGTATTTTTCAAATAGTTCTAACTAAAAACAGAAGAGTAAAGAAATAAGAGGTAGAGTAAATGACGACCTCCTTAGTCCGGTTGGAAGGACGCTTGTTTTCCGGCCCGGAGGTTGCGAGTTCGATTCCCGTTGATACCCAGATTAAAAGAAAGTACAACCTGGTTTCACTTAAGCTTATTGAACACTAAAAATAAAACAAAACTTTTGTCAGTTAGAACAGGGAAACCTGAAAAGCAAAGACTCAAAAAACCGATTCCACATACTCAAAAAGAAATTGGAATAAGGCGAGAAAACTTTTAACGTTTTAATAAAATATTTCCTGCCTTTAAGCACTTCCTGTGATATCAAATAATAATAGGTGGGAAAGACGTTGCACGTAGTAATATAGATGATAGAAAATTGCCCTTCTTCGCGTATAGAGCATGACAAATCAATAATGTATGCTTAAAAGCTCGCAACGTAATTGTGAAAGTTCTCAGAGGTTACCTATACACAGTGTAATGTTCCGCTGTCGAGGATTCATGTTTCCTAGAAATAAATTTATACATTATGGTTTAAATTAATGCCTAACTAATATCTTTGCAAATTCGATTAGTTGCATTTTACGCATTTAAGGAACAAAAAATAATAATGAGCTGATATAGGCAGTCCTCGACTTTTGTAATACTTTATGCGGAAAGAAATTTCGTATTTCAGATCAAATTACACATGATCACGCAATTTCTCTATCAGGGTAGGCAGAAAGGTAAGATATCCAGGTTTTCCTATCTCGATACACATCTTTCGTATCTTCTACATTTATACACCTAGTCACACAACTCCTATAACTTCCTATATACTTTATACGTTACCTTCTTTCAAAACACCATTCACTTGATCCAAAAACTTCTTTCTTGGTTCTCATCTCATGCCTTCTACCCAAATGTATTTGTTGTTAGCATTTCTTCATTAATTCGTTCTACATGCCCGAACCATCTCCCAGTGCTCTTCTATAGCTTATTCAACACACAAATAAATAAATATAGGTTTATTGATAGCAACATAATATGTACATAATACATTTAAATATACTTCAAGAACGCATAAATTGCAGATAATACATTAAAGATAGAAACTATCAAAAGGTCTGGGCTCATCTAATAACATCCCCCCGGCCAAGATACACCCCACCAATACATTACCCTTAAGTTTACATTTATCCGTAATCATTTCATTCTGTATTCTGTCATATACTCGTATATATTGGTACTTTAAGTATACTTCTCAGTGCACGTATTTCTACAACATTTATTGGGCTTCTATCTGACTTTTTCCATGTCCACGTTTTTTCCCCACATATCAAAGTGGGTACAAAAATATTGTTGTGGAATATCATATTGTCCGGTTTGAGTATATGGTATGTGTTTTAGTGCACCAATGACTTTGCTTTTACACGCCTCACTCGTTTTTAATACTTCACTCTTCCATTATTTGAAAAAAAATTACTCAAATAGCAGAAATTCTCAACTTGTTCCAATCTTTAATTGTTCACCCATATACGAGTATCACATTCACTTTTCTTTTTCTCGCATTTCTATCACCATAGCTTTGGATTTTGCAGCATTCATTCTCAGACCTTTCTCTTCGTATCTATTATACAATTTAGTTATCAAACTCTGTAATTCACTCTCCTTTACACTACCATGTCATTAGCATACAGCAATACGCATACATTCCCATTCGACATTTGTATGCCACTCATTGACTTCTGTAGTTCCTTCACATATGAATATATTATGTTAGTATTAAACAACCAGGGAGACATAACGGAACCTTGCACAACTTATTTTGAAATATTAAACCACTCAGTCAATACGCCATTCACTCTGATACATGCACTACTTTCAGCGTATGTTATAGTGACGCAGTACCACAACTAAGGCAGAGAATGTTGAAGTGCTATGTTTGGTCTGTTCTGCTGTATGGCTCGGAAACATGGACGCTGAAGGTTCATACTATGAATCGGTTGGAAGCGTTCGAGATGTGGTTGCACAAGAGAATGCTTCGTATACTTTGGACTGATATGATCAACAATTCGTAGGTCTTGAGGAGAGCTAATTGCCGTAGACAGCTGCTGACAGATATTAAGATCGAGGGGCAGCGTGGTCCTGGTAGAAGGCAAACATCTTGGATGTGCAATATAAGAAACTGGACGGAGATGAGGCGTGTGGAGGACTTGACTGTTCCGGGTTGCGCAAGTTAGAGAAGCCTTTGCCAGAGTGATTGCCAACGTCAGGGGGACCTGATAGGGCATGACAAGAAGAAGAAGTACCACATATTAATTTACATTTAATATTTTCCATACGCTTTTTCTCCTCAAGTCCTCAAACGCACAATATATCTTTTAATGTTTTGCCATATATTTTTCCATAAACATACGCAAAGATAAAATCTGATCCACTCACCCTATTTCACTTAAAACGGAGCCCTGAGCATCCCATATATTCTTCTTAATCCTTATTTTCACCCTTTCTGACAGAATTTTTCCGTACAGTTTACTTATTACATTCAGCAAACTAATGGTTCTGTAACTTCCAAATCCCATTCATGTACCCTTACTTCTATATAACGGAACTACCCGTATAATTGCACTCCTCCAGTCTTTCAGTGTGTAGTCTGATTCTTAATACTTGCCGAAACGTAGTTACAGACACTCGATCATTCATTTCCCCCCAGACACTATTAGTTATATGCTCGTTTCATCACATTCTGACGCTTTTCTCTTTTTCATGTGTTTTGCAGCCATTCTTACTTCTTTGAGATTGATTTTTCTGAACACTCGTCATTTTCAGCTTTACCAAGGTATAAATAAAATATATAAATACCTGAGGCGTTGACTCCGAGCTATATTTCTCTTTTTTAGTTAATATTTCATAAAATGATTAACAAAAGGTATTCGATGCAGCACTATTTAGATAATTCTTGAAGCTTCCTTCATTTCCACGTGTGCATGCCAGTATCTGCTTCATTACCTTTCTAATCGGACAATATTCCATATGTCGTAGATTTATGATAATTGATTTTTCTTCTTAAACAACCTTTTATTAGGTTCACGTGGGTATGACCTAATGCCCTCTGACTTAAGTATCTCTATTTTCCCTCTCTGCCACCACAAGTATGTAACTGCAGAGGTGTAATATATATAACTTTTGGAGGTTAGCAGTTACCATCTTCGGCGCATTAGCAACTCGCTTCTGGTGCATTTAATTATGCAACAAACGCAGCACCACTACACTTATCGTAAATTCTCATCATGTCACACCTTTACCATGCTAAGAGGTTGTTTTCGAGGATGCAAAGCTATCAGATAGGCGGAATACTAGTTTAAATAAGGTTGTGCAATGTAGGTGACTGATTTCTGAAAAAGCGTTTTTTAGTTTTGTTTTTATACATGCTTTACTTAAAATAAGTTTGTTTTTAAGTTCTATTGAAAATTAAAATTAAAATCATGTATCTTATAAAATGTAAGTGATCTGGAGGGATAGAGAAATCATAAGAAAAACCATGACTCGATTGGTCTAAACCCTTGTTTCCTCTATTTTTTGTATGTTGCGGAGATATAGATATTCAATACATACAATAGACAAAGGATTGATCCTTTTGAAGTGAGGTGTGGTATTGGAGGCATTTGTTGCTTAATCCATAGATTGATAGTTCAAGTAATCAATCGATGGGTTGTTGAAGAGCTTTGGGTTGAGATGCGTCTCATTGCAGAGGCTGACCGCCTATCCAATGGAGTAATGAAGGTAATTAAAAGTGAGATACTTATTTCAAGAGTTGCTATATGGGGCAAAATATAATTTGTACTGGAGGGGCACGGTTGGTGACCATAATGATCAATATCTTCAGAATTGAGGAACTGACGAAGAAGAGTCTCATAAAATGATATTAGATAACATATCTAATATGAAATACAGATGCTACGAGTATATGTATTTTTTTTTATATTCAATAAAATTTGAGCACACTGATTTTATATACGTTACGTAAATGCAAGTGATCCGTTTTTTCTACTTTTTCTCAAAGACCGTTAAAAATAACGATTTTTATTATTTCTCAATTGAAGTGATATAACACAGGTCTACTGTAATATAGTACGGGTCTCTTTTCATTAAGCACGGATCTACTGTGATATATAACGGGTCTACAGTGTTATAGCATAAGTCAACTTGAAAAAAAGCTATGCAAATTTGTGTTGCGTAAGAAAGAGGTTGCGAAGTTTTTGTTAAAAACTCAAATAAATTATCATTATTTTTTCGTGAATTGATGATCAAATTAATTTGGCATATGTATAGTAGTGTTATTGTTATTCTACAAACAAGTTGATAATATTCTGTAACAATGTACCTGAAGTATATAAGATACTTAAGAGGGTATTCTCATTTCATGGGCCGAAAAATCAATGATTTTTAAGATTTTTTTTCAGTGAACGAATAATTTTTTTTTTAAATTGTTGTTTTTTAGACATGTTTATTTATCTTTTAAGAACCTTTTCATAAAATTTCATGATTAAAAAAAAACATTTTTGTTGTTATTAAGTCGGAAGTAAGGCCGCCCGTATATGGAGAGGGTCCATTATGCACGTAATTGTACAAGTCTGAAAATAAAAAAAAAACTGTTTTACTCATAAAGCATGTGCTATGGCTGGTACTAGAATAATTAAAAAAAATTATTTTAAAAAGCGGTTTGTTGAAGTAAAAAATCCGTTTTTTAAATTTTTTTTGTTGAAAAAAATAATCTATTGAAATAATTCGAGTACCGGCTATAGAGAGAAGTATAACAATGAGAATGAGTATTTATTCATTAAAATCGGTTAATTGGTTTTGAAGTTATTACGGGGAATAGTTTAAAAAAAGTGATTTATCAGGAAACGCGTTTACAGTTTCAAGTGCGATTTTTATATGAATTAAAGTAAATATTTTCAACTTTCTGTTAATCAGCAATTCCAGGGCCATATAAACTTATTTAAAAATCCCGACAAACTAAATATCGATTCATCATTCCAAGAAATCCTATCGGAAAATAAGGCTACTGCCATAACAATAGACGACCCGAAAGCTTCGAAGCTCAGGTCATTATTCGACCGGCGCGCTCGAATATAAACCCTCATAACTTTGCGAATTTTCAAGATTTTTGAACATTTCTTATTGAAAATTATACAGAAAGGATTATAAAAAAAAACGATTTTTTGAAAATTCCAAATGAGAATACCCCCTTAATCGATAATAATCAGACAATCGGGCCTGTCGACACTATGAAACACCTTGGCATCATATTCAACAGTAAACTAACATTTGGTTCTCATATTGAGAGTATGTATTCATCTGCTAACAAAGTTCTTGGATTTGTAATAAGAGTCTCTAGGGAGCGTTGTTATGAGATTTCTATATGATTCATCGTGCTTGTCAACATTATCAAAAACCTTGGCATCGTGTTCAACAGTAAATATATATTCGGTTATCATATTGAGAGAAAGTGTTTTTCTACTAACAAAGTTCTTAGATTTGTAAAAGCTAACTATTTATAGATTGAAAAAGTTTTGCTTAATGTACTGGACAATTATTTACGCCATAGTGAATTAAGATTGTTTTCGGTCCTTTGTTCAAAAACTGAGCTGTTAAGGCCTCGGCCACACAGGTAGGAGCCTCGCTTGGTGCTTAGACCTACGCTGCGAGCTAGGTGACATATCCTAGCGAACGCACCTCATACTATCGCAATGGCCACACTGCACGCTTCGCGCCACAATACGTGACTATTATAGTCACCTAGTAGCGTAGCTCTAAGCACCAAGCGAGGCTCCTACCTATTTGGCCTAGGTCTAAGAGTATCCCTACTTGTACACGGAATGATTTTGTTAAATGAATTTTCCGATATCTTTCATATCTCGTCGGATAAATTAAGGATTGAACTCCTTAATAAACTTTATAGGTATACCTCTTCCAGGGGGTCATGATTAATATCGTTTATGTTGTCGTAATGTTATCGAGGGGATATGGCCTCACGGTAACGCACTAGACTTTCGTACGGAACGTCGCTGATTCAAACCCCACGCTGTACTACTTCCCTCAATAACACAGTTAATTTTTTGGCTAGTATTCAGGGGTAAAGGATACCTATGGCTTCAATCATGTGTATTTAAAAAAAAGAATATGTCGGTGGGCTCCAAACATCTGTCTTCGATGTGCCATCGGATTCTATACATCCAATCCGGTTCACTCACTTAACCTTTCCTTCCCTGTGATGTGTAACTAGTACACATTGCTTCTAAAAACTTTAATATCTCTATAAATAAGATTTTAGCTATCTCTCCGTAATACATTTACGCATTGAATGAAAAAAATAATATTAATAATAATTAGCACTTATCGACCACATCAGAGATATTTTGTGAAAATCGGGAATAAATTCACCAATACAATCAAACGTATGCAAGTGTGTGACGTAGGTATATTCATTCTAAAAAAACCGCTATGGATGAGGAAGCGACGTTATTCACGTATCACTCTACTTCGGTATATGGGAACGCAAGAAATAGAATCTCAGTTCGCTCGCTTCAGTTGCTTTCGGGCATCCATTTGAGGTGGTCGCTTCGCCCGCTTTGTGAACGTCGGCCGATGTTTTTTTTTCATGTTTTCAGCAATTAAATTTCAATTATTATCACTTTTGACTTCAAATTTCATTAATTTAAGCGATTGGCCATGAATATTTTTATTTTTTCGATTTTAAATCGCTCGTTTTTACACGTGTATTGAATACACATCACCAGAACGCGTGGTTTTTTTTAGCACAGGAAGAGAAAGGTTAAATAAGAGAAAGAACGAAAACTCCACGGCACAGCTTCGCTTTACAACTGAACTGACTTTGGAATGGCGAGGGGATCCTCGACTATGATATCCAGCAACTACAACAACGAAACAATTTTATATTAAAACTTTTAATGTTTATGTTCTTGTTATTAAATATAATTGTTTTTTACCTGTATCAAATGTTAAATTTAAAAAACATTGTTAAAATAAAAACGTGTTGTAAATTGTAGTTCAACAATTCCTTGCCAACTATGGGGGAAACGTTCTTCAAAAACGTCGCAGTTGGCAAAACCGTAGTTGGCGAGACTTGATGTTCACAGAAAATACGAAATTACGGGAATATTAAAAAAATACAATACATGTTTTATTTTTCAAACTAAAAAAACTAGTGATTTTTTTAAAAGGTTACAATTGTTGGTCGTTTGATTTTTTCCAAAGATCTTTTTGGGTTTCTTCGAAGACTAAAAGAATTCGAATTTTGTTAAAAAAATCAGGCATCCTTTTATTTGTGGATCGATTCCTTTAAAATGGTCCGTAAATTGAAATGCCATATGCTTAGGTTCGAAACTCGATATCGTTCATTTTCTCCCTGTACTTTCACATTTCCAGTTACATCTTCGCAACTCTGTAATTCTTACCATGTCATCTTCGGTCAATTATTCCACGTGAGGATATATTTTCTGTAAAATGTATTTTTTTTACATTTGCAATAAATAACACCGCGTTATCTAAAAACCGCATTGGACGAAGGATACTCTGTATTTACATTTGTTTATTATAAGTTGTGTTTTATTAATTCAAAAACTTTTGTTTATTTCATTATAATATATAGTACATTACGAAACATAACTTTACAAGTCATGTTTTTGTTATTGTATTTTTGACACATTGTCTTGACAATGAGATACGGTTCAAGTAAATAGTCGGCAAGTATGTTACCTACATAAAAAATATAAAAACGACTTCCTTTGCCTAGTTGGTAAAACGCCTCTCTATCGAACGGGGGGGTTAAATATTCGATTTTCTTTGGAATCCAATTTATTTTTAAATTAGTTTCAGTCTAGTTTTCCCTTTATGTATCTATTATATACTTGTGGCTAGTTGGAAAAGATTGCCACATGACTATAATATAATAAATCTCCTAGGTTATACTGTACACAACGAAAATAAAATAAAAAATGTTTTATTTTAAAAATAATACTACTTAATTATAATTTTAATGAATTTATGAGTATTTTGGCCACTTTTGCTTAAACAAGTATTTTAAACCTTATATGAATGAGATGATTAACTGGGTGTCCTAAATGGTAAAACGATCGTCTTCCACCCAGTGGGCCTAGAGTTCGATTCCAGGTACATATTAATAAAAATTTTAAAAAAACTGATCTGGTTTAAGAGTTCGTCTGGTAACAATACCCGAACGCGCTAGACGTGTGTGAGTGTTGTTGCCTATACACGTGCGGTGTTATTATCAACACGATCAATGCTGAACTTCCAGTGGTTCTTTACTTGAAGGTTCGATTATTTTATTATATTACAATTTCGTTGTAGGGAAGTGGCATAATGGTTCCTATTTATGTGGGTACGTACTTGCAGTAGTATTTTTAACACTTACGGTGACGAACTATGAGCTACTTGCCCTATTCCAGTGATTTTGAGCTCAAAGGTTTGATAACTGTTGTCGAAGATAATATTGTTTCCCGGCCACAATCTTCAATATGTCGCAACACTGATTTGGATATGTTGAGGGTGTATTAAAAACAATTTGTCGTTCTTCTTCTTCAGTTTTAATCCTGGGGATTGGTTAGCAGCAAAGCTCTGCATCTCCTCCTCCACTTCGCTTGGTCTTCAGCGATCCTCTTGAGCTCTGTATAAGAGGTGCAGTCCATATCGTGGCATATTTGCTCCAGATACTCCCGGCCAGGACGCCCTCTGCCAATCGATCCCTCAATCATTCCCTCCAGTATGACCCATCCATTCTGCACGCCTTTCCGATATCGTGTTTGACAGGTGCCTGGTTTCTTAAATCCTGCTGCGAACCTCGTAATTTGTAACGTGGTATCTCCAGGAAATCCTTAGGATTCGTCTATAGGTCCACATCTCGAAGGCCTCCAATCTTTTTCGATATCTTTCGCCTATGCACCATGTCTCGCAACCATACATTAAAATACTCTACACATATGTTTTGCCCAATTGCTTGCGGAGCTTTAAATCCATGTTGTTGGATTGTAAAATCTTTGATTCCTTATTAAAGGCGAGTTTTGCTTGGTGGATGCGGCTGTCAACCTCTCTTTTTGTACAGCCATCCCATGTGATCTTGCTTCCAAGATAGACAAACTCTTTTGCATTCTTAACACTCGCCACCCTGTGATGGACAGCGAGTGGCCAGGACTTATATTTTATTTGATCATTCGACGTTTTAACACATAATAAAATGATTTTAATTTTAATTTAAAATATACATTTTTCACTGGACGCTTAGCGTCCAGTACCGTGGCTGGAGGAATTTTTTAGCACAGTAAGGCAAGTGTTAAGTGCAGCTCCTGGACATTAGTATGTTCATTTAGTGTTCGTCTCTGCCTACGGTTATCACTTTTATTTTTCCTTCTTTATTTTCATGTTGAATTTGGTATTTAGTACATTCTCCATGTGTCGTTAGAAAGTGCAATTTTAAATAGATTGCTTTTTAATTTTTTCTTACTATGAGAACTCCTAAGAGATGTATTATGCAGTTTTGCTGACGGTCGTTGTATTAACTGTTAGAGAACAATTTGCGAGATTAATAAAAAGACTTCTTAACCTTGCTGGAGTAGGAAAGGACATTATGAGTCATGATCAGAAATCGTGAGTTCGTAGTGGATTTATAGGCTTTATATTATCTTGTGTGTGGACGCTGCAGTGGGACAGTGTACTCCGTCCCATCTCGTCTCGTATTTGTGAACATTGTTATTCGTTTCTTTATAAATAACAACTATCAACCCCCTTTTATGTATGCCTCCTCCCGAGTTAGGGGTTTGATTCGCATTGCTACCAAATTAAAATAAATCACGGTGATTTTCACTTAACGCCTTATGACGTCTTCAGACCTGGCGTCCATTATAATAGATATAGAGTTTAAATTTACTTTGTAAACAACTTTATGGTATATTTCTGTTCCCAATAAAAACAAAAGACGTGCAGGATGTACTGTATTATCGACTTGGAACGTTTTAAGCGTCATAAACTAATACGACATAATGTAGATAATACACTCACAATTAAAAATATTTTATTAAAATCTTAGAATTAATTCAGGTCTAAAGATGTTACGGACTGGTGGGTTTAAATATACTATATTACCATATGGCAATATACCAACCAGGTTGTACTGTGTATAACAAAAGTGTAATGTTATTTTAGGAACTGGTCCTTAAGTGAAGAGATGATGATGATTTGTTGATAAATAAAACACGTTTTTCGATCGCAATGCGGAAGAAGAGTTTTTATTAGTGAACGTAGGTATTTATACTATTTCCGCGTGTGTGCGGGAATGCGATCAAGATATCCTTCGTCTCGTTTCTGCATTAGCAAAACGATTAATGTCGTATGTAGGTGACAATTTATTTACAGAACTGGCGAGACAGCGTGGTGCATTCTCGCTCTAGTATGGAATGCGGTCCGCTCCGGGCTATGGGTTGAATGGCCGGCGTGTGAACTTCGGACTTGTTTATTTAGATTTGTCGAGGAATGCAAAGGTCACTTCATCGGTCATTGACCGTATGTATGAACGCCCACAGTGTTCCGAGTGGGCGACCCCCACAGTGTTCCGAGTGTGCGACTGAGTGTGCGACGACCGTCACATTATATAATGTAATTTATTTTTATCAAATACTTTTTATTCCACTTTTTTGTAACGGTATAACCCTACCGTTTCAAGGCTTTCACCTCATCTTCAGGGGAGCACAAACAAGACTAAATTCTGTTCTGAAGATGAGGGAAAAGCCTTGAAACTGGTAGGGTTATACCGTTACAAAAAAGTGGAATAAACAGTGTTTGATCAAAATAAATTACAATGTCTTTAAACCTCCACAACTTTAATGCCTTAACTATAAACAACATGTGTTATATAATGTATAATAAATTGAATGATGTGATTAGAGATTAATTTGAACTTAATGATGATGTGTTGAGTAAGATGAAGAAGAGCACTGTGATATGGTTTGGGTATGTGGAACGAATGCATGGCGAAAGACTACCAAAACAAATGTATGTAGAAGGCGTGAGAGAGTAAGATCAAAGAAAGTATGGTTCGACCAATTGAATAATATTTTGAAAGAAAGAAATAAACAATGTTAGTGTGTGGATGTAGAAGAGACGAAGGATGTGTTCTAGACGAAGGATGTGGATCGAGATAGAAAAAATTGGTACTTTGTCTTCTTTGCCAGCCCCGATAGGGAAATAGCGTGAAGCTTTCGACAAAGTTGATCACGATATATTACTTAAGAAAATGCACAAACTTGGCTTCAGCGATAATCTAATTGGATTATTTGCATCTTACCTAAAAGAAAGATCTCAATACGTAACAATCCGTAACAAGTCTTCTGTGGAATTTATCGCAAGATCTGGTATACCACAAGGATCCAATTTAGGTCCCCTACTATTCCTCATATTAATAGACGACATTCAAAATTCCATAAGTCACTCGACATGTTTATTGTTCGCTGACGACTTGAAAATATTCAAAAAGATCAATTCACCTCAGGACTGTGCACAGTTACAACAGGACCTAGACTCCCTAGTCTCCTGGAGTGAGCAAAATCATCTTCTGTTCAACATTAATAAATGTGTCTGTGTATCTTATAGTCGATCGTTTTCACCAATCCACCATCAGTATACTATACAGGGAGTGGCACTAAACAGAGTTTCTGAATTCAAGGATTTGGGCGTAACCTTCGATGTCGGACTCACGTTCGTTAACCATGTCTCACGTTTGATATCGGACTGTTACAAACTACTCGGTTTTGTAATGAGAATATCAAGAGAATTTAACAGCACCGATATCCTCCGAAACTTATATAATTATCTAATTAGAACCAAATTAGAATATGCATCTACGGTTTGGGCTCCTCACCAGCTCAAATACAAAAACAATATAGAACAAATACAAAAAAAATTCCTCAGATATCTATGGTACAGAACAAAGGGCGATTACCCAAAATATGCTCACCATGCCGAACTTCTCACGGTGTGTAACTATAGAAGCCTTGAAACAAGAAGGCAAGAATCCATTGCGATATTCCTAATAAAGGTTTTCCAAGGTTCCTTTAACTGTCCCGCGATTCTAGAAGCACTAAGTTTATATGTACCCAATAAATATATCCGTGCAAGAAATCACCCTCTGTTCTACATACCAACTTACAGGACGAATATCATGGCTCACCCGTGGTATAGAGATATTGAACACGGTTGATATATTCTCGGTACCGTCTAGCAGTATGAGAAGAATCCTGGCTGATATTATTCCTAACGAATAAGCTAACGCTAGAAGCAAACCCTCTTTGTGTAACAGGAGAAATCCGTGCAAAGTGGATAAAAAAAAAAAAAAAAAAAAATGTACTTGTAGGTCAGTTAGTAGCATCTTAAGTGAACAGAACAATCCGCTAGATACGATCCATAAAACCTTAAAAAATTATTGAAATAATATTGTACATACATTAATTTTTTTACACCGTCGACGATGATCACAAAAAATATCAATTTTTTTTATGTTATCAATCAATGAAAAATTCTAGAAGCAGTCATAAATCTAAATTGTATAAACTATAATATACATATATCGGTGGGTTTTTTAAATTATTTTGGGATATATATTTAAAGATAAGTAGTAAATTATTTTATCAAAAGATTTATATTGCAGGTCTCCATAATAGGATATTTAATTAAAATATACTTTGTTATTTTACTATAGTTCAATACCACGGAGCGCGAGCTACTGCGCTCCGTGGTATTGAACTATAATGATGAGTTATATTATCAGTACTAATCTCCATCCACAATACCAAAATTATTGTAGATCGAGAATATTCTCTTAGCCAAGTATTCAATGTAGACGAGACGGGTTTATTTTGAAAAAAAAAATGCCTACTCTTACATCAGTTGCCACCTGGACATAAACCTTCTAAAAACCGATTGACATTGCTTCTTAGTGGAAACTGAGCCGGTGATTTAAAATGGAATCCTATGTTAGTTTATCAAACAAAAAATCCCCGAGCATTGAAAGGGAAAGATAAAGAATTGCTTCCAGTCATTTGGAATCAAATAAAAAAGCCTGGGTTACAGCGTTAATATTTAAAGATTGGTTCACTTTTCATTTCGTGCCGGCAGTTAAACAGTATTGTAAATATTAAAATTTACAATTTAAAGCATTATTAATCTTAGATAATGCTCCAAGACCCCCAAAATCTCTGCTGAATTTATACCCGGAAATCAATGTTGTGTTTCTTCTTCCCAATACTACCTGCCTCATACAGCCCATGGAACAAACAGTGATAGCTACGTTGAAACGATATTATAATATATGAGGGCAATTATGAATCAGGCCATCAAGGCAACTGGCAGGGAAGGTGGGCATACATTAAGAGATTTTTGGAAGAACTATAATATATGGAACGCAATAAATAATATTGGAGACTCGTGGGCTGAAATAAAATAATCAAATAATGAGCGATTTTATAAATTCTGAAGAAACTCCGGAAACTATCACAGATGAAATAGTTAGCCTAATGAATGAACTAAACTTGGACGTCAACATCGAAGATGTTAATGAGTTGATTGAATCTCACTCAGTACCTCTGTCAAATGAATACTAAATTGAGCAACATTAGTTAAATAAAATACGCAATGAAAGTGAGGAAAAAGAAACTGATAAAATCGTCAAGATTTTGACAATAAAAAATATGAATGAAGCCTTCATGCATCATGACAAATTTGTGACTATCATGAAAGAATGTGATCTCAATAGAGAACGTATATCTCAAGTACAGCATGTTATAAAACTCTTCTATAACTCTTTATCAAGAAAAGAAAAAAAAAGGGTGTTATTGAACTAACTCTTGACAAGTTTATAAAGAAAACACCTGAAAGCACTTAAACACGCCTCGTTAACTTAATTATGTAACATATGGTATATTGGTAAATAAATATTTTTAATTTTCAGGAACAAATTATGTGCGAAAGTCGAGGGCCGCCTGTATACAGTGCAAATATGAGTGGAAAGCGTAGTAGAAAGATCAAGGAAGGTATGGTTGGATTCAGTGTATGATGTTATGAAAGAAGGAAAAGTAAAAAGTAAGACAAATCGTTAGAGCTGTTTGAAAACATGTATGGAGGTGGAAGAGATGAAATATGTATGATATGTCAAGATAGGAGTCTAGGTGATTGTTCGTCTTTGTGGAGTTTATAGGCGTATGTTCACATATAATATGTTCATGGATTTCGTGGGGATGTTTAGTCCTTTGAATGTTTTTTGCGACCATGTAACTTGCTTGAATTTCTTTTGTCAATAATCCCACCAGATTGTATTTGCAATAAAGTGTTAAATAAGTAAAAATAAAAGTTTCACACTCTCTCCTCTCAGCCTACTCAGACAGGGCGACAGCGTGATAGTATATATGTACGAGTATATAAAATAAAGCTCCACATGCACATGTGAGATGAATGAGAAACCTTTTACCGTTTTATTTTTAGTATCCTCGAAGAGTGGAAATTCATACACTATATTCTCTTTGCCTACCCTGCAAGGAAGCAACGTGATGGTATCTATGTATTTGTTATAGCTTCTTGAAGTAAAGGAGTCGCGTAGTTAAATTGCCTCACTTTGAAGTTTGGAGCATCCGAATTAAAATCCCGATTTTTAAGGTTAGAAATTAGAATTTAGGACGGCCTATGAATTCGGGCCTAAAATTTATTATTCATTAGTCTAAAATACTATTATATGTCAGTTATTTAGATTTAGGCTAATGAAATGATCGTATGGCGTTTAATTAAGACGCGGCAATTTACATTTCCTGCATACGCTGAATGCGGGGCGTGATTCAATTTGAATCTGGGGCAAAAGTATTTTTCTCTTCTACGAGGAAAACACATTCATAAAAACATATTTATATTCTTTATTAAAATGAAAGTCACTTAAATTAAAGTAATCGTTAGAGTGTAGTCACTAGTTTTTTTTATAAAAATGATGAGTCAGATTCTGACCATGGACCGTTTAATGAGGATTTCATTTATTGCAACTAATCGAGATCAGTGTACGAGTATATAATTTTTTTCTTTTTAAAACAATTTGGAATAGTATAAACAAAATCAAAACAGAATAATGTTTATACATATTCCTATAAATATGTTTTTCTAAGAAGTACCCAATATAATGGCCGCAGTCACCATGTTCCGTTCCTTAATATAAAGTTATTTTAATTTCTGTTATATATTTAGTCTTTTCATTATGTAATTGTAAACTCGATTTCGGAAAATGAGTGAAATTTGTTCTTAGCTTGTGGGCCATACAAAAATATTTGACCCGCGAGTTGACGTTTGCCGACCCCTGTTCTAACATCAGATTGTTCTTTTTCTTTATATGCCGTATTCAATCTCCCTGAGTCGATGACACTTTTGAGAAAATATATCTGTCTATGGTGGCACGAAACAGCTCCTCATTTATTTGGATAACAGTCCATTCCCGAATGTTTCGTAACCAAGACAGGCGCCTTCTACCGATATCATGTCGAACCTCAATTTTGCCTAGCCGTATTAGTTTTAACAATTGCTATTTTTCTTCACTCAATATATGGTCAAGATAGGCAATCTTTCGTCATTTTATTCTATCAAGAGTATTTTTAGATTAACACTTGCCTTACTGTGCTAAAAAAAATCCGCCAGCCACGGTGCTGAAAGCTAAGCGTCCAGTGAAAAATTTATGTTTTAAATTAAATAATGCAAAATCTGCTAGGTTATTTTTTGTAATTAGCTATAAAAATAATTTTATTATGTATTAAAACGTCGAATAATCAAATAAAATATAAGTCCTGGTCACTCGCTATCCATCACAGTAAGGCAAGTGTTAATCGACAATTCGAATGCATCCAGCTTATTTAGCATTTTAGTAGCCATTATCCATATGTCAAGACCAGAAAGTAGAAAATATCATACATAACACTTAATCATGCTGTACGCAAAATGATATAGGGTTTCACTATGTCAAATTCGGTACCGTACACAAATCATAATGGTTATTTTTATTCGTTTTTTTTCTGTTTATATTTTGATGCATCATAGTATAAATAGGCCAAAATCCATACGACGGTTGTCGCCAAACAAGGAATACGAGAATTGAATTTTGAATACAAGAGAGCGAGAGAGAAATACTTGGATTCTCTCCGAAAGTAATTCGAAATTTGAATCTCGGCGGGTCCGTGATACTGAACGAATTTTAAATACCTAGCTAACAATTTTTGAACCGGTGTAAAAGGGGACGATGTATAAATGATATATATATATATATATATATATACAAATTTTACATTTATGAATATATATTTTCATATATGTGGAATTTGTTTTACTTCCGTGAATATTTCACGGGTTGCAACTAGTCATAATATAAATAGGTCAAAGCCTGTACAACGGTTGTCGTCAAATAAAGAATACGAGAATTGAATTTTGAAAACAAGAGAGCGAAAGAGGAATACTTCGAAATTTGAATCTCGGTGGGTCCGTGATTTTGAACCGGTGTAAAAGGGGACGACGCCAATTTATTTTGAATTGTAATTCATTAAATAATTTATTTATTTCCTATTATATTGAACCTTATAATAACTTGTTTTTATTGATCTTATGCTCTTTTTTTTAATGCAGACCATTATATGTGACTTTTTCAAGATCTCGGAAACGCGAAAACATTTAAGTCAATATATCTGAAAAAAGTCTTCAAGGAAAACTTTATCAACGATTTAAATTGAACAACAGTAATGTTTATATGTATACACAAAACATAGTGTGTAAAGAGATTTTTGAGAATTAAATAATTCATCTATCAATATATACCTTTTTTATTTTAAACTTTAAACATTAATGAACCCAAAAAACTTTAAGCTGGTCTTGCTCCATTCGGTATTTCAAAAATGTAGAATTTGTTTTACTTCCGTGAATGTTTCACGGGTTGCAACTAGTTTTTATATAATGTGCAAAAAAATAAATGAATCAACTATTGCGGCGAACTGTCCAATACCCCGCTAGACTCTACAAGACGCTCCGCTCCGGCGAAATAATTGCGTGCAACAATGGAGGCATGATTGCCGGGCGCGGGACGGGGCGGTGCGGCGCGGTGCACGAGCGCGATGGGCGTTAGTCGTTTTATTACGGCACGGTGGGACTCGTGCTCGATACAAGCACAACTGCGTGATATTGGGGCGAGCGGAGAGGATGCAATGTTATATATATATATATATATATATATATATATATATATATATATATATATATATATATATATATATATATATATATATATATATATATATATATATATATATATATATATATATATATATATATATATATATATATATATATATATATATATATATATATATATATATATATATATATATATATATATATATATATATATATATTATATATATATATATATATATATAATATATATATATATATATATATATATATATATATATATATATATATATATATATATATATATATATATATATATATATATATATATATATATATATATATATATATATATATATATATATATATATATATATATAAATTCTAAAAGTATATATTGCATACATATACCATACATCTCTCTCCCTGGCTCCATCCCAACTCATTGTCTGCGAAGACTGTTGGGGTCAGCTCTCCTCGTCCTCAGGTTGTATGCTCTTCTGTCCCGGACTACGTCCCCCAGGCCGTGCCTCTGCATCAGGTTATCTCTTTGCACCACCCATGAATTCCTTGGTCTTCCTCTGGTTGTTATTCGAGGAAGATCCATGGAGATTGCCTGGTTCACAATGTGATCGGGTGCTCTGCGTCCAACGTGCCCATACCATCTCAATCGCCTCTCCTCCATCTTGCTGTTGATGTCTGTAACACCCAGGCTTCCACGAATGTGTGAGCTTCTTATTTTGTCTCTTAGGGACACACCTGCTGACCATCTTAGCATACTCATTTCAGCAGTTTCTAGTTGCCTAGAGTAAGAGTTATACATCGTCCAGCATTCGGAGCCATAGAGGAGTGCGGGTCTGACAATTGTTTGGTATACTTTTCCTTTTAACTTTACTGGCATTTTCGGATCACATAGAACTCCTGTCATTGATCTAAACTTCATCCATCCCACACTAATTCTATGTGTTATATATACATATACCATACATATACCATACATACATACTATTTAATGTCACGTCGTCTTCCTGTTGGTGTAGACAGAAAGAAGACAGTGCCAGACTTTCCATTCGCGACACACATCTTTCGCGTTTCCTTCTATATCTATAAACTTTGTCATATGGCTTCTACGATTTCTCTGACTTCTTATATTTCCTTCATTCGGAATATAATTCTTTTATCGAATGGGAATGCATGTGGATTCCTGTATCCAGGAGACATGGTGTTTTTGTGGCGAGTAAAGATTTATTGCAGAGTTTAATGAATAAATTGTATGAGAGATGCGAAAAGAAAGATCTTTGAATGAATATTACGAAATCTAAAGTAATTAATGGTGATAGAAAAGTAATTAATGGTGATAGAAAAGAAAAATCTGCTATTTGGGTAGTATGTTTTCAGATGATAGAATAATTTAGAGGGATATCGAACGGCGTGTAGTGATATGAAACTAAGTTAATGGGGCACTAAAACATATGTACTTAAACCGGACAGTACCAAAATTTGGTAAGATGATAGATAACAATAGTTTTTCAATGCAAACTTTGATGTATGGGAGGGAAACATTGGCGTGGAAAAATAGTTATAGGAATTTAATAAATGCTGTAGAAACGCGTACATTAAGAATAATACATGAAGTGACAATGTATGACATAATACGGAATAAATTGATTAGGGATAAATGTGAACTTAAGGCTGATGTATTAAGTAGGATGAAGAAAAGCATGCTGAAATGGTTTGTACATGTGGACTGAATGAATGAAGAAAAACTAACAATGCAGATATACAATGCAGATGTGCTTGAAAGACATGTAAGAGGAAGACCAATGAAAGTATGTTTAGATCAAATAAGTGATATTCTAAAAGAAAGAAATGTAGAAAATGAGAAAAATCGAATAAATTGTATGATGAATATATGGATGTGGAAGAGGCGAAGAATGTGTATTGAGATAGAGAAGTTTGGCGTTCTGTCTTCTCTGCCTACCTCGACAAGGAGATGACTTTATAGTGTGCATGTGTAATATTTAATTTCTTAGAAATACTTAACACCTATGTTACATACTAACTTAAAAATAGATAACAATTCTAACAAATAATAAATTTATTGATTTATTTTTATACACACATACATGTCTTCTCATTCAGGCTATTTGGATATCATCACATTAACTCAGACATCTTGATTCTCTCAGCTAATAATAGGTTAGTCAATAAGTTTTGAAAGCGACATCTATGGAGCAGTAGAAAACCAAAATTTCTACGCCATTTTAATATTTCATTTTTAATAAGAACGTACTCAAAATTTCATTTCGATCTGTCAATTCATTCTTTGTTTACAAGCCATTTGAAGTTGACGTGTCAGTGTATTTTTTAACAATGGAAAAATCCAAATATCGCGCAGTGATTAAATTCTTTGTTTTGGAAGGTTTATCGGCTACTGAGATCCATGCAAAGATGGTGAAAGTATTAAAGGAGTCTTCTCCTTCATTTCCAGCCGTTCACCGATGGGTTTTGGAGTTTAAGCGTGGCCGTACAAGCGTTGAAGACGATCCACGCTCAGGACGTCCAAAAAGTGCATCAACACCAGAAATCATAGCGAAAATACAGGATATGGTTTTGGAAGATCATCGATCGACTGTGGATGTGATAGCTGACACCATAGGCATCTCACATGAAACAACATGGCAAATTTTGGCTGAAGTTTTGGGTTTCAAAAAACTGTGTGCACAATGGGTGCCGCATTTGCTAACAATGCAACAAAAACACGTTCGAATGCGACTTTCTGACAACATTTGGAGCAATTTCGAAAGGATAAAAAGGGTTTTCTGCGTCGATTCGTCACTATGAATGAGACTTGGGTCTACCACCATGATCCTGAATCAAAACAAGAGGCTAAGGAGTGGTGTGAACCAGGCACTTTGGCTCCGAAGCGAGTTCGTGTCCAAAAATCGGCCAAGAAGGTGTTAGCGTCAGTTTTTTGGGATGCAAAAGGAATTTTATTGGTAGATTATCTCCAAACTGGTAAGACAATCAACGCTGATTATTGTATTGTGACCTTTTGGACCAGTTGGATGAAAAAAATTGTGAAAAAAGACCCGGTTTGCAGAAGAAAAAAATCATTTTTCATCAAGACAATGCACCTGCTCACACAGGTCAAAAAAACATCGCGATAATCAGTGAATTGGGGTACGAATTGTTGCATCATCCACCTTATTTGCCAGATTTAGCTCCCTCTGACTTCTGGCTGTTCTCACACCTCAAAAAATTCCTTCGTGGAAAGCATTTTTCATCAAACGAAGAGGTTATAGCCGTCGTAGAGGAGTATTTTGCAGGCCTTCCAGAAAGTCACTTCCGTGATGGGACAACAAAGTTGGAAGATCGTTGGACTAAGTGTATTGATCTTATGGGAGACTATACTGAGCAATAAAAGTGATTTCCCCCCAAAAAAAATGTATTTTCATTTCCGCTTTCAAAACTTTTTGACTAACCTAGTACAGTAGGTGAAATAGTCAGGCAAAATATGGTTCTTCAAAATAAATTTAGAAGCCTAATGGTTTTTATGAAATATCAGTCTGGAAATGAACCCATCAAGAATCGAACCTGGATGAATGCTTACGGTTATATAACAGTAGCCGGAAATGTTTTAGCGTAACACGTCACAAAAATACCTGCGTCGAAAATACCCATTGTTATATATAACATAAGTGTATGTATCGCTGTTTGAATTATGCGTCGAGACACATGAATACGCGAGATGTGCGAATATAAAGCGGCCGATTATTTTCTATTTTATTTGGACAATAACAAACTAAATGTATAAAATTGCAGTAGATCAGTGATATTCGAATTGGCTTCCGCGGAACTCTGGGGTTACGTGAAACGTTTTCAGGATACTGCAACTTGAAAAAACTTTACCTCTTTTTCACTTATTACGCATATAACAATAATAATAAAAAGGATAATTTTTATAGCGCCATTTATAGAGCAAACTCTCAAGGGATTTTACTTGGGACTTGAAGCCTCTATTATTAACAGATTTAAAATATTAGACAATGAAACTTATATAATCTGAGTGTTAAGATAGGAAGGTAATGGATGCGGCCATTGAATAAGGTAGTTCCAAAGAAATAACATTAATTTGAGGCGTAGGGTTCCAAAGTTGTGGGAAGCTATTGTCTGAGATTAATATTTAACCTTAAAAAGTACGATTATATCTCTTCATATTAGAAAGAACTTTACTGTTTACACGTGAGAAATATACGCCAAATTCATATTGCCACTAGTGTATAATATCCCTAACTGTCCCGCCACCTCCTCTTATCTCGCCGAAAGTATTCAGCGTCTTTCCGATCACGGACTTGCACGACGTTCAAGAAGCGATAGTAAATTGACACTTTCAATTCACCGCTCTTTTTTTTTTACGTCGTCCTTTACTGACCATGCAATGAGACTCAAAATTATCAACTAACGTTGGACTCCCTCTATCATTGGCATGTTTTAAAAGCGATTGACAAAAGTCTTAATTTCAATACAGTAATATAACGTGCTTAGTTCCCGATTTTCATTTCCACCATCTCTTCTTTTTTTCCTTTGATGATATCTCCCTTTCTTTTCATGAATTTCAAACAAATAACGAAGGATTTGAATATTTTTATCCTTTATGTAATTTCCTTTAACATAACTGGTTGACTGGAAAAGATTACCACGTGACAATGATCCCGCCAAATTGTTATACAATGAAGTGTTAAATAAATAAATAAACATAAGCTTGAAGTCCACTGCAGTAAATTGGTATATACAAACACGTGACATTTACAAAGCTGTTAAAATTATGCCAATGTTTTACATTACAGAATAAATGCTCGTGTTATAAAATAATTTGGCATACTAAACAGAATAAAAACGACAATTTATAGCTCCGTATTTTGCCAAATCCTTGTGTAAAAACGATGCCATGAATATCAATCACAGGATGTGAAATAGAAAACAATATGGTTTGAACATTTTTTTAACAATTGCTTATTTTTCACATGAATTATTGAATTCATGCAATGATTTCTAAGAACAAGTAACAATCATTGATATTTGACTCTGTTCCTGAAATTTGGTCATGAGAAAATAAATAAACATGAAGAAAGTGATGAATCACTGAATCTAATGAGGACAGACAAATTTAAGTACAAAACCTCAACAAGAGTAAAATAAATTAATTGTTTTGATAAACCATCGCTTAAAATTTTAAAAAATAGGTTACAGTTGTTAAAATAAATGATGAAATTATAAGCATTGAAACTAATAACTGGGAGTGCTTATGTTAGGTGGTTGCGTAATTACTCACTAACACCAAGATAACATACATCCCCATACTTAATTACGGGGAAGATGCGATTTTGGGTCTGCAAGGATAGTACGGGTTAGTTGGTATTCCATCTTCCATCAACCTTTACCTCATTTACTATATCATACATGTATGCGCATCAGATGAATTGCAGTTTGATAAGTAAATTGTATAAGAGATGCGAAGAGAAAGGTCTGAAAATTAATGTGGCATAATCAAAAGGTGTGAAAACTAAAGTAAAAGCCTTATATGGGCAATGAAAGATTGGAACAAGTTAAGGACATCTATTATTTAGGTGGTATTTTCTGGAAGATGATGGAAGTTAGAAAGATATCGAACGACGTGTAGCTATAAAAATAAAGTAAATGAGGAACTAAAACTCTGTTTTGGATATTGAGGAAAATGCGCGATCTGTTAAGATACCCATCCTTTCGAATAGCTTATGACTAAGCATTGTGTGACTCCCATGACAGCTTCCGATGACTTCTCTTCATCCATCCCTGTACTCCGCGACTCGAAGGGTAGTTTTTAAGGGTAATACAGTTGCGTTTCTCACTTGATCAGTTCAACGCATTGGGATTCTTGCTCTTGTGCATCGTCCTTCCACGCTTCCAGTAACCATATTTTTTATCTTGGACAGAAACTAGCGTATATTTGTAGATAACCGGTATACAAACCGTACTTGCATTTCAGCAGTTGAGTATTGAATTTACAAACGGAAAAGAGAAAAGTTGAAAGTATTCTACTCCCTGAAGAACATATACTCGTACATATATTCCTTTGCACGGTAGGAGAGAACAGATGTCCAAACTGTTTTATACATGCATACAATTCTCGGCTCCTCCATATTCATATATCTCGTCATGCGCAGTCTTCTATTATTCATACTTCTCACAATATATTATTTATAGTTAAGGCATTAACATTGTGGAGGTTTAAAGACATTGTAATTTGTTTTATCAAACATTGTTTATACCACTTTTTGTAACGGTATAACCCTGTCAGTTTCAAGGCTTTCACCTCATCATCAGAGGAGCACAAACAATACTGAATTCTGTTCGAACTTCTCACTATACTTTTTTTCAAAATCAGGTCCACTTGGCCCAGCCTAGTTTTCTACGATACACCTCTTCCACGCATACCTTTAACTTCTGTCTTGTCATTCTTTCATCAATCATTCTTTACACATGTCCAAATCATTTTAAAGCTCCTTTCTTTATCTTACTTAAAACACCCATTTTATCCATTCATTAATATCTGATGTCTTCATTCCGCCTTCTTTCAAACATTGACTATCGATAAATATTCCGTAGTACACGCATCCCCACAGCATCAATCTTCGTCTTAACCTTCTTCTGCCAAATCTAAATTTTACCTCCATACATCAAGGTGGGCACCAACACACTATTATGTATTGTCATTTTTGCTACTGCTGATATTGTGCGGTTATTGTTTACAATATTAAGTACTCCGTTTACCTTGTTCATTTTCGCTACTCTTCATTCAATGTCCCTTTCAATTCACTCATCACATGTAAACATACTGTCTAGATAACAGAACTCATCAAACTCCATTTTTTCTGAGTTAGCCCATACATCGCACACACTTTGAAAGAAGGTAGTGATAGGGAACAAGGTAAAAGGAGGAATGCCTGCAATCAGAAGCAATTAATTGAATAGCTTATTGGACAACTTCACCTACTGTCTACGTTAATGCAAATAGCTCCTAAACTAATCCAAAACGATATTTGAGATACTTAATCGTGTCATGTATCCCAGCAGCAACTTAAAATTAACAGAGCTGAATGTATTGCTGAAATCAAAAAGAGTAAGGAGTGTACTCGTAAGATGTCCTCTTTCCATGGCAAACCTGCCGTCATCAGCGATCTTGATTAATACAGCAGTCGGTCAAAACCCGAGTGCAATGGGTTCAAGAAATTATTAATGGATAGGTAACTGCGAGCCATTTTCCTTCTTCCATGATGTTAGACCTTAAGTCCGTCGTCGCTAACATTCTTTTCATAATCAGATGTGTCATTACTGTGGGCGAATTACATTTGGACAATTGCTTCTTTGTTACTATGTGACATCGCGCTCATAAAAAATAAATAAAATTTTGATCTTCTAGTGTAGGTCGCGCTAGATGGGTACTTATTAAGTATCTCATAACAGCGTGGATGTTCGTAGGATCGAACTGGTGTGAGCTTACTTTATTAATGTTATTCAATCATTTAAATTATTTAAAAACTTGAAGTAAAGCTAAATAAAGAAAGTTGTGTTCCAGAGAGGTTGTATTGTTGAGGGTGCGATCTTTGACGTGAGCATAATTACTGATTACAAAACGAAAGATTCTTGAAAACAATACTCATATTAATCTAAATTAATTATATCAATAAAAAAAACCTCTTGAATTAATTGTTAAGAAAGAAAATTAATTTCATAATTAAATTCCTATATTTTCACCAAAATATTAAAACGATATGTTTTTTCAATTATTTATAACTTTATCTGCTGGAAAATACAATGGATTTATTTTCAGTTGATAAAACAATAACGTTATGCAATGATTTCAATCAAAATTTTAAATTAAACACATTTTCAAATATTTGTTTTAAAACCTTAAATCAAAAAACGATATTTAAATAAGTGAGTTCTGAAAGGTGATTTTGAATTGATTTAATTAAAAAAAATTTAATTGGTTACATTTCTGAATATTTATAACTCTGAATGGAGAAAAAAATATGAATATACTTAAAAAAATAGTAATTTTAACATTCCTTGAAGTAATTTTGTATTTAATTTTAAGAAGTGAATATTCTACAAGTATAGTTTATCCATGATAACTCTGATACGAGTATATTAAGAAACAAAATCTGATTATATTTTATTGAAGCAAAGTTTTGGTCACATGTTAGGCTAAGGATGTTGATTATGATGGAGGTTCAAATGTTAAACAGTTTTAATCAGGTTTAATTAGTTTCATTACATTCGGATCTAATATTACAAAATAACATAAAAACCCGTATTTTAAAAAGTGTATAATTAAAGAGTAACATATGTTTATGTCCAAAGATACAAAAAGTCCAAAGATACACAAAGGATTTACTAATTTGTTTTTAGAGATTATTTTGTCTAAAGATACACAAAGGATTTACTAAATTACATTTATTAATTTGTTTGTATGATGTGTTTTACAGAACATGATAAAAATTAACACATAATACTAGTTAATTTAATTATTTACATAAGAATATAAAACGTTTCCTACAATAACGTACTACGAGTACATGAACAAAGAAATTATCCCAACTTGTTAAATGCAATGAAACTCTTGAAGCTCTATGACAGAAGAAAAACAGCCGATATAGTACTGCTATACAAAATCATTCACTCAGTGATTGATGCACCTCACTTACTCGCAAGCATTTCATTTCGTATTCCCACTAGATCCACAAGACAGCTCAATCCCTTTTATACCGAAAATTACTATACTAATTATAAAATCAACTCCTCTATAATTCGTATGCAAAGACTTGGAAACGAGTTTTGCAACAATTTAGATATTTTTAATTTAAGTATATATAGTATTCGCCAGAATATCACAATATTTAGAAATAGCTACTAACTTTGTGCTCTCCTTTATTAATATAAATAACCTAGTATAAACAAAACATTAATACTTTGTCTCTGGAGCTGAGTAACCCTGCATCAACATGTGGAAGGTTTTGATTCTGCAAAGCAACTTGCATCTCGTTCTACTAATGAGGCCATGTGTTTTCTATATCTCAATATCTATCCATAAAATTCCCGTAAAATTCTCAAAAAATTCTATTTTTGTTCTATGTATGCGTTATTCCACTAAAGACAAATCTGAGTTCTTTACCTCTATAAAATAAGTCATCGACAATTACGTAAGTCTGCTTGGTGAAGTTTGATAATATTTTGTGGTATACATACATAATATATATTGAACTTAAATATACATATAATTATAAAATAATTTTAAAACAATGACTATAATTTATTATTACTACTGCTTTTTGTATCTTCATTTTAGTTTAAAATAAGTACTTTTATAACCTGTCACATGTTCATTTGTATATAAAGACACTGTTGTGTCAATAATTAAATAAATAAATATTATAACATAATGATAAATAAAATTCCTTGAAAAAAATGGTTACAGAATTCGGTACAAAAATTGTAGCAAATCAAAAATTACGTATAAGATAGATGTCGACATTTGACAGTGGCCCGAATTCATAGTTCAACCTTAACTCTAAATCTTAAAAAAAAATACTAAAGAAATTTGTATTTTATGTTGAATTTCGTACAAATTTGTCGTGGTTTTCTTAAATAGGAGAGTAGCGTGGTTTCATTATCTCATTTTAAAGTTTGAAGCGTGTGATATCCGACTTTGTATAAAAATCACAAAATATTAAGAATTTAGTATTTAGGCCGAATTATGAATACATATCTCTGAATGTTTAATATAAAGGGATACAAAGGAATAAGTTTACAAGATAAAAACGTAAACATCAACGAATTTTTATTCACAGCATAAATATAACTCTTTCAAGGATTTCCTATTCAAATCAACCAAATGATAAGAGAAAGCAAACATATTCAATGACAGTATGTAGTTAAAAGACAGACAATATTTAAAACGAATGTATTAAATTGATTATTTAAATTGTATGCGTTTCAATATTTTCATGGAAAATTTCTCGAGTTCGTAAATAATTCGTATATAAGGCAACAAAACAGTGGGACAGAAAAGTGAAGCGAAAGAAGAAAAGAAAAGAGACGAAAACATATGCAATTTGTACACGAGTATACTAGACATATACACGTGTGTATGTTGCGTCTATACACGGTATAAAAAAGTATAATACGGTGTGTATAGAGTAGAGAAGTATAGTATAACATGTAGAGGGAACGGCACGTCTGAGTCGCCGAGACATCGATTATTTCGGTGGAAAATCCTACGGTGCATTTCCGTCCGCCGTAGGAAAACTGCACTCGCAGTAGCGCTTGCGTCTCGGCATCGCTTCGGATGCACTCGGCTGCATTCGGCCGCCGTCGGGAGGGGGGCCTCCGAGTGGGGGTGGCTCGGGTGGAGTGGGGGCCGCCGGACACGACTCAGACAGTTGGACGGCAATCGTGCCGAACGCCGGTCCTTTGTACCGTTGAGCCGATCCGCAGTTTATATGTAACAAGGTAAAATAACATCGCACACACATCCGAATGTGCACCGGTAGTGGTATTACGTAATAAAACAAGTGAGTTCAATATCGGAACACCCGAAAAATTGTGCCTTTTTATTTTTTTTTAATTTTTCCTTCAACCGTTTTTCCCGCTGATTCGCTTTTGAATTTTTGGCGGTTTTTCGCGACGGTTCCGACAGTCGAATGGCGACACTTTCGCGTTGTGTTGGGCGCTCGCATTTTGAATTTCAGCCGTGGGTTTTTTCTGCGTTTTTCAGTTACCGCTCGTGATTTTCTTATCGTACGTGAATTGCCGAGTTATTGCAACGCACTGGTGCAATTTGTCTTCAAATGACGTGCTACAGACCACAGCAGCGGCTAATAGTGGAGTTGCCGACGGGATTGTATCTCGTTCCTTCGACAGAATCTTCTGCATTTCCCAAGGTGATGTTGACCTTTTCCTTGTACATTTTCACCGGAAGCTTTCGGACATCTTCTTTCGTGCAATTTTGTGTCCTTGCCACTTTTCTTGCATCCTTTTCGTACGACAAAGAAAAGCGAGGATTGATTTTCTTTGACATTGTCTACCTTAATCGCATTCGTAATTAATTGCTGATTGAAACAATATCTGTAGATTGTACGAGTATATAGAATATCTATAAAGTGACATCATTTACGTTTTTTAATGCTTTTCATTTTATATTTTCTTTGTTTCGAAATAAATTTATTTTAAACTTACTTAACATTATATTGAACAACAAAAGTGTGTTTTATGATCAACGCGTATAGAATTTCAAAAGGAAAAAAGAGAAAATAAATATTTATTGAGTTTTACAGTATATTATAAATGAAATGAATAGAAAACTAGGTTTTTCAATAACTGCATCGAAATGTTACGAAAGTTTTTTCTCTTTGATTTTGTTTAATTTTTAAAATATTTTATGTAATGGAAATAATAAATAAATGTAATGGAACTTTTCCATGTAATGGAAATAATAAATAAATATTTGTTTAGTCCCTTTTAAATTTCTAAAAACTAGTATCAGATTAAATGAAGTTTTAAAAATAATTATAATTCAAAGAAATATTACAGTAATTATTTAATTGTTGGCTTTTTATTCAACTTATTAACAAACTAAAAAAATGGTGTAACAATAAATAAATTCATATAACGTAAGATAATAATTAATGGTGCGTTTTATAAACAAATATTGATTTATTTTACATAAAACAAAAAAAAATGGTTAATTTGACTTTGAAATGAGTGATTGCAATATTATGTATAATACCTCAGGTCACGATATCACATCTTATCATTTTCAATTGTCTTGTTATATCATTGTTATCAGGTGAGATTCCGAATATATATTTGTTATCAACATACCTAAAGTAAAAATAATTTTATTACATTTTTTTACTGATCCATAAACAGTTTCATTAAAAAAGAATTTACTTTCATTTAAAAATAATTTATTATAGCTTTTTTAGTACGTTAGTGCAACAAATTTGATGTTGCAAAGCACTTTCAGTAGGGTGAAATGCGTGAACAAAAAAATAAGGTTGTGTTTTGTGTGAACTGTTATACCCACATTCAAATTCAGTTAGCGGAAACATTTGAAAAGTTTATTTACAAATTCAAGTGTTTGATTTTTATTGAAAATATTTTTTAATGTGTAAATCATAATTTGATGTCGTTTGCCTTTTTAATCTTTCAAATTTCAGTCGTTAGTTTTTTGGTGTGGCTTTTTTTTTATTTTTTTTACTAATACAACCAAAATAGTAAATTATCTTGAATACATTCCGAAAAACAACTCCAATGCAAACAATATTTATGAATTGATAAACGAAACACTTTTTTGCAGTTTTATCATAAATACATTTTTATAGCTTTTTTGTGGTGCGTCGAATTCTCTTTTTTTATTTAGTGCGAAGGATTTATTATTAAATATATGTTCTAAACTCGTTTAGTATTCACGTTATAAAAAAAATCATGAAATGTTTAAATTAAATTTAAAAAAAAAAATTAAGTGTGCATACGGTGACGCTTTTTCAGGCATCGTTCATTAGGCGTTTTATTTATTTTCACTAATATTTAATTTACTCAGGCGGATTTCAAGAATATTTTTTTACTTTTATAATAAATACAGTTAAATATTACATAAATATTCAATACCAACTTTAAATCTACAATATTTTCTCACATTTAACATTAATTCAATAAATGCATTGCCACATTTTTTTCATTTTAATTAATAAACAATGGTTTTTTACTAAAAACAATATTATTATCTATTAATTAATTGTAGGTCAGTGTTTGATGGGAATCATTTTATGTGAATGTTATTTCTAATAAACCTTATTCAAAGTTATAAAATTATATAATTTTTGAAAGTTAAATATTTTTCTACCTTATAATTAACATGCTTTTGTGTCATTATTTTGAGCAAGTTTTAAGTCGTATTGAGATTTTTTTAAGTATTCTGTGACATTGTTTTTTTTTTCTCTTTATTTTTGTGTGTTATCTTTTTTGAATGTCATTCTTTCAATAAAGCTGCTTTTTCAGACATATTTTAATCAGTGTTTGCTTTTTTTTTTCAATATGAAGGTGTAGGTACTTTTTTGCTTGATTTAATTGATTTTTTTGAGATGGTATTATGTATTTACTTCTGACATAACTTATTTTCACCTTTTTGAATGTTTTCTCTTCTACAGTGTTGAATAATTTCATATAATGTTATGATCATATTGTGAAGGTTTATTATCAACGCATATTTTTGAACTACCGACGCGTTTTGCTCAACGAGCACCGACAGAATTTATAAAAGCTTTGAATTGGAAGTGTGTTTTCTTACGTCTGAAAAAAATTCAGCTCCGGGGGTGTAATTCTAGTGATAGGAAATAGTTTATGAGTTTAAAAAAAATGGCGTTTGATAATGTCATTTAGTTCAAATCAGAAGAAAACGTAATTTAAAAGTTATCTGTTAATAAAACAAATATTTGTATTTGGCCACAGCTTCATAAGTTCAGAAAAATCTAAGTTATTGTGACTACATGGTTTTAATAATGTCCGATATATGTAAGGCATTAGAGTGTCCATATTCAAAACAGTTGGAAAAAAAAACTACACATATGAGTTATGTTTTCTTGACAACGTTAACTATACAAAGCAATACATTTAAAAATTCTCTATGAAACAAATTGCATATGGCATTTAGTCATCCAGGTGGTATTAAATACAAAAAAAATACATTACAATAAAAAAAAAACACTTTCAATAATGTTTACTATTTGAAAAATGTATTTTTAAAGACAATAAAAGGCCATCATTTATTTAAATCAAGAGTTTCCAAATTTTTTCGGCCGCAGACCCCTTTACCAAAAACTTTTAAAACCGTCGACCCCTTAGTCATTTACTTTCGACCCCTAGTCATTTACTTTACTCACTCAAATTAATAAGTTTGTACACTACTCGATATTAAATATTTCACTAGATATCATTTTTTTCATTTTAATCACTTGTAATTAAGGATCGAAAAATATAAAAGGACTATGGATTATAGTGTTATCTTGTGCAACATTTAATATTGAAATTTGCGCTGACGAAAATTAAGGCAAAAAAAATGGACTCTTTTAAAGACACATTTTACCTTTTCGTTCACATGTTTGGTATGTACTCGTATGTTAATGTGTTTTTATCAAAAAAGTGTTTTTTTTTATTATTTTACTTCTTAATTAGATACCTATTGGAATCATAGATATTTTGAAGTAACAAATAGCAGTAGTAGGGGGGTCTGTTTTTGCTGTCGTTGCTGTCCCTAGCAAAATCTAATTGACCACAGGGGGTCGATATCGACCACTTTAGAAACTCTTGATTTAAATGAACCGGACCCTAATTACAATATTTTGTCTTTTATACTTTGTAAATGAAATATTTTTTAAATGGACAAAACTTATTGATAATTAAATGAACAACCTCCGCGGCCTAGTTGGTAAAATGTATGTCTTTCGATTCGGGTATATGGGTTTGATTCCTATCGGTGCCTAGATTTATACAAAGGGTTTCCGCTTGGTTTTCATTTAAGGATTTTTTATTACATTTCTGGTTGGTTGGGATATATTTCCACTGGCAAATAAATGTATCAGGTTGTTTGGATAATGAACCATAAAAGAGCGAAAAATCAGATATAATTTTACAAAACTATTATTGTATACTTTTATCCTCAATGAGATACAGGCAAAAGCCTAGTTTACTGGAAGTACTACAAATGCAAGGCAACAAACCCAGATCCATTAAAATTGTCTGTCCAAATTAAATTAGCTGTTGTTTTTTCACAAATGATGTATATTTCTTGTCTTTTGTAATAATAAATAAATAAAATAAATTAAAATACTTACAAATATGAAACGCATTAAATTAATAAATTTTTAATATTTTTTTAAAGATTAGTTTATATTTTAAAAATGATTAATTTATTAAAAGGCCAACTATATACTGTTGCCCTTATTATTTTGTATACAATTTAAAAATGAAAAAAACACCTTGATGTTTAATTAAACATGTTAATTCTACCTAATCTTTTGAGTTAAAATTGTATTTTTATATGATATAATTCAAGTAAAAAATTAAAAAACAAAGAAGACTTAAAAACACATAAAATTTTTTTTTTTCGTTTTCCACGATTTTCACAAGCGGTTAAGTTGTAAACTAGTGACAATTATTTTCTCTCTTGATATTGGCAATCAGACCGTATATCATGAAAAGAAAAACGCTCTCCTAATCTTATGCTAATATGATCTATATCAAATAATATTTTTTTAATTCTCTTATGTTTAAAGACTCAAAGTTTTATTTATTATTTTTTTATGTGTTTCTTGTTTTTAATTATAATATCGAGCATATTTAAAAGGTTCAAAACTTGTTTGTCTATTATCTAAATATCTCCTCCTGTCTCCTAGCCGCAGATAAAATTCGCAGTCTTTTCTATTTTACAATTATGTCTTTAATAATTTTATTTTGTATCTATACAGCACTAATACAAATCTTTCGCTTAACACTGGAAACAAAGTTGTAAAACTTTTTTCTGGTTTGTTGGAAGAGATTGTTGCTCTTTAGTAATTAACCTACCGAATCGTACATAAAACAATGAAGAGTTTAAATAAAAAATTAATATTTTTTATTATATCAAGTTTTTAAAATTATATTACATGTTTTGTTTTATTAACTTTTGCCTTGACTTCAATATTTTATTTCAATAATTTTGATTTAAAAATTGATTATAAGTTTTGCTCTCGTAAGCTTGCAGCTTCCCTACGATTCTTCACTTAAGGATGTAATTGTTTTTTTTTTAATTCTTTAGATTGATGTGAGTATTTAACTTAATTTCATAAATGGTTCACACAATGAATTTGAGTTTAAAATATTTGCTGTGTTTGACAGAATAAGTTGATATTTCTAGTTTGTACAAATAAATACAGTTTTCAGATGTTCAATTATAACAATTAACCGATCATTTGCAAAACTTTCATAACTATCCATATTGTATTATTACGAGTTACTCGTATTTATAGTTAAATCATTAACACTGGAGGTTTAAAGACATTGTAATTTGGTTAGTCAAACTCTGTTTATTCCACTTTATATAACGGTATAACCCTACCGGTTTCAAGGTTTTTACCTCATCATCAGCTTTATGCTATCCTGATGATGAGGTGAAATCGGTATGGTTATACCATTATATAAAGTGGAATAAACTATATTTGACTAAACAAATTACATTATCCATATTGGTATTATTATTTATATAAGTAATAAATGTACCAATGTTTATATAAACTTCCTGTAAGTATAACAGTCTTAATAAATTAAGTATTGAACAATAAAAGTATCAATATTTATATAAACTTCCTGTAAGTATAACAGTCTTAATAAATTAAGTATTGAACAATAAAAGTATCAATATTTATATAAACTTCCTGTAAGTATAACAGTCTTAATAAATTAAGTATTGAACAATAAAAGTATCAATATTTATATAAACTTCCTGTAAGTACAACAGTCTTAATAAATTAAGTATTGAACAATAAATGTACCAATATTTATATAAACTTCCTGTAAGTACAACAGTCTTAATAAATTAAGTATTGAACAATAAAAGTACCAATATTTATATAAACTTCCTGTAAGTACAACAGTCTTAAAAAATTAAGTATTGAACAATAAAAGTACCAATATTTATATAAACTTCCTGTAAGTACAACAGTCTTAATAAATTAAGTATTGAACAATAAAAGTACCAATATTTATATAAACTTCCTGTAAGTACAACAGTCTTAAAAAATTAAGTATTGAACAATAAAAGTACCAATATTTATATAAACTTCCTGTAAGTACAACAGTCTTAATAAATTGAGTATTTCACAAAATAAAACAATACCTGTGAAATACAAGATAGACGACCTTCGTGGCCTAGTGGTTAAGATGCTTGTTTCCTAGCCCGGAGGTTGCGATTTCAAATCCCGCTGAAACTCTGATTTCTTAAAAAGGATTCCAGTCCGGTTTTCACTTAAGACAACTTTCTGGTTGGCTGGAAGCGATTGCTAAATGGCAATAAGCCCACTAGATTGTACTGTTATACAAAGAAAATGTAATACAATAACAAAAAAATAAGAAAATTCAGTTATTTAATTCATTTTTAAATGCATTGGGATGGATGTCAAAAGCCACTGTGAATTATATTATATAATGAAATCACAGGGCAGATGAACATAGTGTCTGCAATATCTGAATGCCCCAAATATTATAGATGGAAAAATAAGTAAAAGGTTAAATAAAAATTGAATATACACTTATTATTTATGGATACTCTTTATTAATTTCTGGATAAGCCAACATGGGTTTTATTCTCTTTAGAGAATGGACTACCATTTCTCCTATCTTGTGCCAATTTTTTCCAGATGGAACCCCTGTTAATCTGGTGTTAATCTATTGTATAAACCTATTAGCATGCATACATAAATGCCATCGTGCCGTTTCCCTGTTGTGATAGGCAAATCGCCAGACTTTTCCATATCCATACACTTTATCTTACAACGTCTACGATGTATGTGACTTTTACATTTCCTTCTTTAAATATTACATTTTCTTGACCCAACCATATATCCTTGGTATTCCTCTATATTTACATTGTATATTTGTTTTATTAGTATTTCTTCATACCTTCGTTCCTCAAGTCCAAACCATCTGAGAGTTTTTATCTTACTCAACATAATCAGTCTTAATTTCATACTTATCCCTAATTACTTCTCTCCCTATTCTTTCACACATTGTCACCTCGTGTTTTATATTATTCTTAGTGCCTGCTTTTCTATAAATCATCATTTGTATTGTTGCAATAGAAAATCCAATTATGATCTATAAAACATGACCTTTAATCAGCGGCGGCCGGCCCCGATGCGCGCTGAGCACCAACGCACCTCGAGACGCTGAGCGAATATGAAATATCGCTGTCTCACGGTTTACTGTATGTCTCTATCTGCCCTATATGAATTTGCGTTTCCGTTCGGTGCGTATTGGAGATCGCTCCGGTAGTATTATCAAACTTGGCCGGTCAATTTGAAAGGAATATTTTTTACATTTTAATTTTTTTTTAACTTAACTAAAAATACTCGTACTATTTGTCAGTATTTTTATACATATCTATACAAATATTTAACATTTTTGGAAGTCATGTTTGCGAATGTATAATTTAATTATTGCGAATTATTTCTCCGGTTCAGCGCACCTCTAGACCGGCCGCCGCTGCGTTTGATGACATGTGCTATTGAAATTAGAGCTGTTTCCTTATAAGGTGGAGGAGAAAAGACGTTATTCGTGAGATCATGTTCAAACAATGCATGACACCCGAACTCCCCGTGTAATTTCTCACGTTTACCCCATAAAAAGCCAACCACCAGGTAAATTCCCGAAAAAATTAATAAACAGATTGCTCAAGTCCATATTCCAGAAATGATGCACAAAAAAAAACAAGAATCTGCTGTAAGATGTATTTAATAAAAAAACAAATTAAAAAGCACATGTTTCAGTGCGGACGATATAAAACTCAGTATTTATAAAAGACGACTTCAACGCTTTGTTCATCCCTTGGCTTTCAGGTAAAATTTCCGATGGAAACAAAAATATACAGTGTTGGTTTTCATACAGAATTCTTGAAATACATTTTTGTTTGGATAAAATATATGGTAATGTGGTAACCAGCCTCATAGTTTGGAATTCAATAAAACAACAACAGACAAGTAACAGAACTTCATAAACATATTTTATACTAAAAAAAATCCAAAATAAACAGATTAATATCATAAATAGCCTCTGTAACCTTCTTGGTAATTCGCCTATCTTGTAATCCGTGTGTGATGAATTGGATTCCCGCTACTACTCAGTTTTTTTAAGGTTCCAGTCTGGTGTTCGCTTAAAGCTTGTTTACCTTATAATAATCTTTCTAGTTTTTTTGGAAGAGATTATGATAGTAAAACCAACTGATTTAAACTATATAACAAAGGTTTTAATATACTTGTAGTACAATATAACATGTTTCGATAAATTAAATACTTGATGTAAAATATAATTAGTGTAATAGTCAAGTTTTAAACCGAGCAATTAAATTTGTATTCATAGTGCCACATAGTTAACTATTTTGTTTTACTTTAAACATTAATTCAATGCCAGTACCTATTTATCATACATTCATTTTTCTAAACTCATTTTTCCTTCGTCATAAAAGATTTTTAAACCTGTGTTTTTTTTCGAATTGTTTTGGTTTTACGTTTTTCTAATATAGAAATTATCCTGAAATGCTAACTTTTTCGAGATTGGACGCTCTTTTAAATGGATGATTTTCGTGTATGTTCTGGGTTTTAAAGTATTCTTAAATCTTAATCGGTGTTATATTTTTTGATGAAATCTTGCCAATACTAATGATTTGGTGGATAATGTGCTTAATTTCCACGATTGGCGTTCTTTAGTGGAATATATCAACCAAACCTCATAGCGCTTACATTTATTGAGTCGTGCCTACAAAATCTATTATTTTAATAACAAAGCGCTTTATATAGAAACAGAGTAAAGATTATTTGAAGTTTTTTAGTGTCAGGTTCAGAATTCAGCTTTATATAGAAACAGAGTAAAGATTATTTGTTTTTTTTTACGAGTAGTTGTTTCAACTTTTAATAAGATTTCTTTAATTCATTATTCTATTCTAATTGTATCGCCAAACTTAGATATGATATATATATATATATATATATATATATATATCGTATCAGCCCAGAAATATTCAACCGTGATGGCATTGAATCTTTCTTTCAGCAGGTCTTCTTCCGATCAGCTAATGAGATACAATGGAAACCATCAGATGCAACATTGATTGAATGCCACCACACATGCATAGTGGTGGATCTTCTGTGATAATCCTCCATCTGAGAAGATTTTCTTTTGAACTACCCACGTAAAACCGTAGGCGATTAAGATATCTCAACACGGCCCATGATAGGTGGTGTCCCATCGACAGACATTACGATGACTGCATCCATGTTCACAGGCCTTCAATGCAGGTTCTCCAAGAATAAACACGCTTACTATCCGGAGACCCCTTAAGTAAGCCGTGAGTGGTTTAGAACTCTTGCGCAACCCCAGTCTTGGCTTTGTTGGTATTAAGTCATATATAAGGTGCTTAGGGCCACTAAGTTGTTTGTGTTTCTCACTCCTGTATGCAATATTGCGGTGGATGTCTGGAGGAAATATTCCTGCAAGTAAGCCCAGCGGACAGAGCTTGAAATCCCCGCCCTCAAGAATTCTCAACCAGCACAGATCCTTTAAAAACAAATTTTACTTCGTTAAATATTACTAAAGCTGTTGCATTAAAACGTCTTTGTAGCCTTTGCATCATTATAAATTTTAGTAAGTCCAGATAAATTATATTGCAGGAGTCAAGATGTCATGATGCTGTCACGTTTCGTCTTTTTAAATACATTCAAAAGCAAGACACGTTTTTTCTTGTGTTGAAAAAAAAAAGTTTCTTCAAGGGAATGTCGTGATGGTACGTATGTTTAAAGTAATTTTTTTGGGCTGACTTGACAATTTTTATCGATTATTATTTTAACAATTGAAACCTAATCCCTTTTTTGTTCGTTTATCAGCCATTTTCAAACAAATAGTGTCTTGTGTCTTTGTTCAAACGATGTTGTTATAGGTTGACCAGCATCAATTTCGTGGCGTTATGCACGACCGACCCGACTGTCCAAGCATTGCTGGTAATCCCTTTAATTTGGCCAACGAAAATCTATTGCTACGCGAAACGATTTTTAAGAAAATTATGTAATTAAGTCATGTACTCGTAGTTTACTCGCTATTATGACATTTTTCATTGTATTACATTACACTTTTGTTTTCGTGGGTTAATTGCTACCAACTATACTTGAGAAATTGTAGCATGGTCCTTGTGACAGTTCACAAATTTGCCCCAATAAAACTTTGTAACGACGTTCAGTAATTTTATATATTTTATCAACTTTAATATAAGCCTCGATTCTAATAAATAGCAAGTTATTTAGGTAAATACATTACATGAAACTAACAATTATGACAAATTAATACATCTTGTTACAAATTAGCAAAAATGTGACAGTTTTTTAAAATCAAATAATATTTGGTGACGTTTGTCAAAAGTCACTACGTTAGTCTGCATTGGTGAGGGATGGGGTGTTCGATAATTGGATTTTCGATTTTTTATACATTAAATTAAATGTTCGTAATTAGTATTAATTCTAAGTGGATCTTGGCCTATTTAAAGATAGATACAAATCATACAATACATTAGAAAGTCAGCATAATGAAAATTAGGAATAAAAACGTCAGTTTAGAGAAAAACAATTTTTCGATTTATAAAAAAACGATTCGATTTGTTAAAAAAAAGCGATTTTACCCCATCCCTTTAAGACATGACATTTCAAACGTCACAGGAACCATCCTACATTTTCTCAAGTATAGAAAGGTGTTCAAGATACCTTAAATGAAAATGAGATTGAAACTCTTTAAAAATATTTGTAGCAATGGGTATTGAACGAACAACTCCTGGGATTGAAGATTGACGCCTTATCAATACCTCGTCATTGTTTTCATCCAACATAGCAAAAATAATGGAATTAAAATCCTACTTATTAATAGTAATGGTATTATTATTTTATTGTATTACACTTTCGTTATATACAAAGTACAAATTACTGCACCTGATCATCCAAGGCAAAATAAAGGGTCAAAGAGGTGTTGGCAGGAGGCTAAGTGAAGTGGAAACTAGACCACAACCCTTTTTTAAATGTTTATCAACGGAAATTAAATTTGCAACCCTCATGTCGAAAAAAAACATTTTACCAACTAAGCCACGAAGGTGCATTGTCGTGTGACAATCTCTTCCAGCCAACCAGAAAAAATATAAATAGGTCATAAGGGGAAAGCAGACAAAAACATTTTTTTTAATGGTTAGCAACGGTAATAAATTCTACAACCCTAATGTCGGAAGAAAGCTTCTTGCCAATTAGGATTCGAGGTAGTTTTACTAAAAAATAATTAACATTTGACGCACAGAACGCCGTTTCTTCAAAAACAAACTGATAAATTATTTATACATCGCTGTTCGGTAATGTATAATAAAATCATCTCAAGAATATTTTGTTTATGGTGATATAAAAAATCTTATCCTGTTCCTTTCATATATGTCTTTTAAACGTCTTTCTCGTTGGTAAAAGGGTATTACCTAATATAGAATAAAGCCTGCAGGCGGTTTTTTGTACAACGGAAGAGTGATACTTCGGCTCGTATTCATGGTCCAGCATAAATACTAAACACTAATTTCTAGCCATAAAATTTCGGGATTTGTATTTAGAGTAAGATTTCATAAGTTCTAAAATTTCAAGTGATGTTATGAAACCACGTACCTTTCTTATTTAAGGAAGCTACGAAAAATTGGTCAAAAATAGTTAAGATTTAGTCTTGAATGCTTTTAATGGTGTCACTTTTTTTATTTGAAGAATGAAAATCTCAACTTGACTAAAAATAATTTAACAACTGAAAGCTTTAAAAATTCGTGACAATATACTCGTAGAATGGTTATGTAACTTCTAATAAGATTTTTCGGGGTTGTTTTCTGGTTGTGACAACCAAAATATCTTAGCCTAATTAATTTAAGTTTAAAGCTTTTAACATATTTTTAAATTATTGTATTTAAAATAAAGTGTGTACTAAAATAATAATTTTATCGTATAACACAAAACTTTTATTATATAACATAAAAAGTTAATTACATAACACAAAAAACAGTAAGGGTAAAACAATTTTTTACTCAATAAATAACATAAGAACGACGTTTATGAAATAGAACATGCTTGTGAATATGTACACATATATTGGAATAACTCAAAGAAATATTGGCACTAGAATACAAGAACATAAAATGAATAATAATAAAAACACTACTTATATAGCGCTGTTTAGACAGTAGGCTCTTATCATGGCCCCTTTAACTCGAGATACGAACCCACTATTATTGACATATTTAAAATATTAAAAAATAAATATATGTATAATAGTTACACGAGAATAAGAAAGTAGTGATTGCGGCCATCAGACAAGGTTTTTTCCCATATATGCACATATTTTGAAAAACATCTGCACATGTTTGGTTAAAAAAACTGTAGAAAACTTACCAAAGGAAGACAAAAAGTAAGACTATTAATTTGGGTCTAAAACTTTGTTTATATGTTTAGTTAAAAAATAGTAAACTTATTTGAATATATCTAACTTATATGTATTATTTTACATCCGATAACTTATGTTTACATTTTTTTTCACTTCCACAATACCTAATATACGATGAAAAGTCCGGATGCTTTAAAAAAAAATCTCATATTAAAATTGTTGAAACATTTGTCGTATAAAGTTTTTTGATATTTGCAAGCTTAAAGTCATCCTGACTTATTTTATGGTAGTTAAACTGGATAATAAATCCAACATTGATCGGATCCATTTTCTTTGTTTTTTTTTTCTCAATTCATCGACTAAAACGGAAGTAAGTTTAAAAACTTAAGTGATACACCTTCGTTCGTGAATTAAATGTCATATCGCCTGTTGAGTGAGAATCATAGAGGCGAAACTCAAAAAAATTAATTTTCGAGTTAAGTCTTCCAAATGGCACTAAAATGACTCATTTTTTACGTGCGTAAGTGGCTTGAAGCGTCAAGGACTTGAAATATACTTTCACCACTTACGCACGTAAAAAAGGAGTCATTTTAGTGCCATTTGGAGGTCTTAACTCGAAAATTTATTTTTTTGTAGTTTCGCCTCTATGATTTTCAACAGGCGATATGTGATATTCTTATCGCGACGTATATATTTCGCTTCTTCTACATCCATACATTTTCTCATACAATATCTACGATTGCTCCGACTTTTTAAATATCCTAATTTCAAAATATCGTACACTTGATCCTACTATACTTTCCTTGGTCTTCTTTTACTACGCATTCCACGCCCATTTGCACTGTTTATTTCTTTCAATAACCTTTTTCCATTCTTTCGTTTGAAAAGACAGTTTAAATTTTGTACAATTTAATGAATTACGAATGTGGTCAAAGATTATCGAGCCAAAAGCCGTAGACTTTCTATAGTAAGCAGAGATGATGACATGCCTTAATGTAACACTTAAAGATACAACAATTGAAACAATGCAACTTATTTCAATATCTTTGAGTTGAGTAGGCAGGAGATGGTAAAGGAATTTAAGTTCCTGAAAACCCCACTTTTTATATCAGTAGATATTAAAGTTTTTATTCCTTCATTAAATTTCCCATTCTCAAAATGACGTCGAATTGGTTTTAATATAATTATATATGTTTTGCGCTATTTGTGTACTGATAGCACGCTGAGATGGTTTAGGCATGTGGGACGAATGAATGAAGAAATACTTATAAAACAGATTTATAGTGCAAATGTGACTAAAAGGCGTGAGAGCAAATGTGACTACAAGGCGTGTGAGCAAATGTGACTGAAAGGCGTGTGAGAGGAAGACCAAGGAAAGCGACGGTCATCGTCATTGCTGGGCCTCGTAGTCGAGGACTCCCTCATTATTCCGACGTCAATTCGGTTAGATAACTAAACTTTCGTGGAGTTTTTTAAGTAAGTGAGCTGTCGCACACCAGCAAACTCACCGACCACACAATTGTACTAGATCGCATGGTACACTGAAGTGAGACTATCAGAGCACATCGGCGTGTTTTCTTTTTCTCTTCTTTTTGAAAGAATAGATATGACGGAAGTCATAGATATTCTTATATCCTCGAATACTAGGCGGAAAAAATGCATGTGCCATTCAAGCATGGAGTTCGAACCGGCGACCTTCCGCATGGAAGTCCAGTGTATTACCGCGCGACCATGCACCTCACCAAGGAAAGTATGGTTGGACCAAGATAATGATATTCTGAAAGAAAGAATCGTTGAAAATAAGAGAAATCGTAGAAATTTTATGAGAAGGTGTATGGATGTAGAAGAGCCTAAATATGTGTCTATATAGGAAAGTTTGTCGCTCTGTTCTCTTTGCCTAGGGAAATGCCATGATGATATATGTATGTAAGTGAACTAAGATATCTCATATTTCACGGACGGCTGCAGTCCGAATTGGTTAAGACATTGGATGAGATTATTTTTGTGTGTTTATGCATTAATTTCGCGAGGGTAAGTCAGCTGGCTTAGAACGTGCACTGAACCTAGTGTGATTTCAAGAAAAATGAAGTGAAACATTAAATTATTCTCTTTTTTCGTCAAACTGTTCATTTTAAAAATGTCAAAGCATTCAAAGTTTTTATTCATTCCGAAAATTGATCATCTTTGGAATAACGAAACTATTGTTAAAATTGTCCACTCTTAGAATAAAGAAACATTCAAATCTTTTATCCATTCTTAAAATAACGGAATATTTGGACAATCAAAATGGAGAGGACACCGAGTTGATTACTTTATATAGGAGTGACAGAGGTTCTTGAAAAGAAAATTAGTGACTCTTTTTTCGCAAACGTTTGATTCTAAAAAAGCATCACGTTTTCAATGTTGTAGGGGCGGATACGATTTGGATGGATTTCTGCAGTGATTGGCTACTGGCGATTTTATCCGCCACCACAGCGCATCGTGCTATTTCCTTATTGGTCAGAATATAATTAGACATAAATATTAAAATGCACTGGATTTTTGGTTTCTTCTTTAAAAACTATATCCACTTTCAAAGCGGGTTACGTGGATGATTTCAGCTATTTATAATCGCTGTAATTAGATTGGGTGGTCATGAACCTGGAAGGAAGAAGACCTTTGCAGTGGTCTGTCTCATCTCGAAACATATTTATCTCTTAGAGATTCTTATTCTGATCAGATATGTATTATTTAACCCTTGGCATGTTTTGTCTTTTCTCTAAGACATGTCTCTTTCTTAGATTGATTGTGTCTGTAAGTATATAACTTTTTTAGCTTTTTTTACATTAAAATTTCAACTCAAAATCGCTTTTCTTTAAATTGATTGCTCAATAACACATTAATTAATTCTAACTAAAAAGCTATTATTAAGTCTCTCACATATTTTGTTTTTTTTTTCTCTAAGACACATTTCTTTCTCAGATTGATTGTGTCTGTTATACTTAATATATTTCTTTTATAGCATTTTTTAACATTAAAACTTTAGCTTCAAAACTCTTTGCTTTAAATTCATTACTTATGTGAAATATATTTATTTTGAATAAATACTGTACCCTAGAGGATAAACGACAAAAGTCACTTTGCACCCTAGCGGATAAACGTCATATGCGTCATACATGAATTGTATGATACAACGTCGTTTATACTCTGGGGTAAAATGTGACTCCCGTGGTTTATCCTCTAGGGCAGGGCTTCTTAAACTTTTTTCATTCACGACCCCATTTATGATTGCGAGTTTCCTGGCGACCCCATTTATGATTGCGAGTTTCCTGTCGACCCCATATAAATATAAAAGAAAGATAAATAAATATTTTTTGATGATTTATTTATAGGGTAACAATATACATATACATATGAAAATATATAGTTTTAGAATTCGTTTAGAAACATACAAAAATCTATATTTTTTAAATTTAAAAATTCAAAAGCGCTTTTTTATAAATTGATTATTTGAAATATATTTATCTGTTAGATTCTATTTCTGATTATAAAGGTTTTACACACTTTCTGACATGTCTTGACGTTTTTCTAAGACACGCGTGTTTCTTAGATTGATTATATATGTAATAATAATAATATATGACTTTTATCAAAAATACATTTTAGATCTTTTTTAATTCGTTATTATTGTAATATTTTTAACTCTTAAATTCTTATTCTTCTTAAACTTTCTGTAAACTCTCAAGAGTCTGTTGCTGCAGGATTGTCCTCCTGTGATGCTGAGCTCCAGCTATCTCTCCATCGTTTCGGGAGTCTCCCTGGTGGACGCCGTCTATCCGGCACCACATGCAGAGCTATGTATGGAATTCTTGTGGAATTCATTCTCTGTACATATTGGTACCAGTATCGTCGACGCTGTCGTCCCCATCTGACCACATCTTGGACCTCACAGACCTCTAGGATTGTGGTGTTCCTTACACGATCATGCAAATTCTGATTCTGATTAAACATGTTATATTTATTATCTGACGTGTTTTGTATTTGCCTTGAGATGCGCTTCTTTCTCAGATTGATTATATTTGCAATAATAAATTTGACTTTTAGATGATTTTCTTAATATCGAAACTTCAACTCAAAAACGCTTTTGTTTTAATTAATTATCTCTGTGATATATTTATCTCTTAGATTCGCATTCTTATTACGTATGTATAATTTAGTCACATAAATATGTTATATTTTTTCTACGATACGTTTCTTCCTTAGATGGATTGTGTCTGTTATAATAAATATATTATTTTCATAACGCTTTTTACATTGAAACTTCAATTAAAAAAGGTTGTGTTTTACATTCATTATCTCTGTGATATAATTAATGTAAAACACAGCATCTATCCCGATTAAATAGACTTTATTTCGTTTCACATGTTTTCTATTTTCTCAAATACATGCATCTTTCTTGAATTGATCATGTCTGGAATAATAAATATACGACTTATAGCGTTATTTTGCGATCAAATATCGTCTTAAAAGTGCTTTACTTTGAATGTTTAAACCTTCCCTACACTAAATTAACTCAGATGAAATGATGTATAAAAGTACATCTATATTCGTGATGCTAATAATGAGTAAAAATTACATATTATCCGATTATGATTACTGGACATACTGCCTCTGATAAAATAAGGCTGTGTTTAAGAGGTGTTTTCATCTTAAAGGAGCTCTCTTGGTGCGAAATTTGGTTCAAAACAGAGTAATTTCTTTAAAAAATCATTGAATACATCATTGAATACATCATTTAATACAAAACTATTTTATGAACTATTTTATTCTACACTATGCCTGAAGAAATAATGTTACGTTTTAATAACTTGATTATCGTAAGATTTAAAACTAATTTTGCTACAGTCATTAGGAGGTGGCTCTTACATATTGTTACAAAACATAAATTACGCAGTTTCAGCATAAATTACACATTCTAATTTACAATACGCCATTTTTAAACTGTGTTGAATTTTTTGAAGTTATTCACAAAAAGGTTTGATTTCAATTGAGTTAAAAATATAACAGAAGATGCTTCATACTCGTTTTTCACAAAAGACCTTCAAACACATTTCTAATTAGTCAAAATAATTTTTCACTAGTCCGATAGGCTATACTTTACTGTATTGACGACCTCCGTTGTATAGTTTGTAAGACGCTTGACTTCCACCTGAGTATTTGTGGTTCAATTCCTGATGGTACCCATGTAAAAAGAAAATAGTTCTAGTCTTGCCAACACGTACAATGTCAAAATGCGGGCTATGTGCCCAATCCAGTGGTTTTAAATCCACAGGTTAGATTACTGGGGTCGAAGACAAAATTGTCTTCCTGCTACGCTATTTAATACATCTGAATAACAAATTTGATATGTTTAAGGGTGCCAAAACGAAAGAAGAAAAACTGTATACAACACAACACAATAAACTGTTTCATAGGTATACTTTCATCTTAATAGATCTGACCTCATGATAGTAGTACGTAAGGTACAACATCATTATAACTACGTGATCATAGGTTATATTATCATGTAAGCACAGCTTTTGATTTGATCAAGTGATGGAAGCTGTACCTTGTTGTTATAAAGTTCCTGTAGCTTCCATTAAGACTTCAAACCTCGCCACAGGTCATCTCAGAGGTCAAATCTAATTTACCATGTCAATTTTGAAATGTTTATAACTGACATATCATTCCTCTTTAAATGAGATGGCTCTCATTTCTCATCTCAAGTCGTGACTCTTCTTCTTCTTAAATGCTTCTACATAAATTCCTGTCTGCTTCTAATACGGATGCAAATCGTGATGCCATTTTTTTGCTTTATTTACATGAGAATGTGTACGCGTTACTCAGCATCAGAGGAGTTTGTGAAAAATTCCTCACCGTAATAAAACCACTCCATCATTCGTAGGTTAATATAATTCTTGGTACTTTTTTCATAACTCGTTTGAGACTTCAAATTACTTATTTTATTTAATTATAAAATGTGGTTTCTGGAATTGAAAAATAGTGCTAAGTTAATTTAAATAATAAGCTATTTTTATACTAAAATAGACTTCACTTAAAAATTCTTCAGCATTTAGTCCGTAGTCGAAGTGGCGTCTGGCACCTGCACTCTTCCTGTTCTCTATACGGCTCTGATTTTTTAAAAGTATTCCAGTTTGGTTTTCATTTTAGGCCTCCTTTGGAGATTGCCACAAAGCAATACGCCCACCAGTTTGTACTGTATACAACGAAAGTCTAATACAATACTCGTACAATCGTAGAGTGAACGGTGCCTTGACTGAGTGGTTTAATAGTTCAAAAGGGGTAAACCAAGGATACGTTATTGCCTTGGTTGTTTAATATTTATATAGATTAATGCGTTAAGGAACTACAGAGATCAATGGGTAGCATACTAATTATGAATGGGAATATGTATATGAATTTACTATATGGTGATGACATGGCAGTGTAAGCGGAGAATAAAGATGAATTACAGAGTTTTAAATATATGTTTGTATGTATAATCGTAGCATATTACTAAAGTCCAAGCGAAAAGACTTCTTAGATTTGAAATAGATTCCTTAGGAGGATGATCGGTGTCACATGGTCCGATCACATGATGAATAAAAAGGTTTGTTTTCGAATAGAGCAATAACCTATAGCCACCATACTAAGGATGAGGCGTTGAATGTGATTGGGTCACGTATTAATGATGCCCCCTGGTTGCAGGTCAAGAGCTGCGCTGTATAATACTCCGCTCGAGAGAATCAATAAATTAGACGCTCATCGTACACTATACACCAGTGTTACGATAGGGAATGCTGGGCTGCAGACCGACTTCATCAAAAGTGTGTTATGGCATCCCTGTATTTCTGATGAGACATTACTTTGCTGTTCTAACAGTTGGTGGAACAAAAAAGTAATTATTGGTTGGAACAAATTGATTGGCCTACCCGCTTGTTCGAAAACTTCGTGACCTACTTGATTAAATGCCTGTCTTCATTAGGAACGCACTTTAAAAAAAAAGGTTCCAGTCAAGTATTTACTTAAGGCCTCGTTAACATCTCGTACTTGAATAGGAGAGATAGCTATAGTACATGGCAATAAACCCTCCAGGTTATTTTAGATATAACAAAATCGTAAAGCAATTTCTAGTTTAGTGTCATTTTTTTTTGGTAATAGGCAATCCACTCACAATATAATGATTTTTGTCACCACATGAAATTCAAAAATGTTATTATGTTTAAGGTGTTAACATAAGTTGTGTCCGTTTTTTTTTCAAATTAAAAATGAGCACCAAAAGTAAAACAAAATGGTAAAGGTTATACGTCATTCGAAATAAAATTTTCTGCTCTACAAGATGTTGTGTTGTGAAAGTGAAAACAACAAAAATCAATCGTCGAATGTTGATTTTTGTCGTTTTCACTCAAAACATGTGGAACCCAAGCGCCGAACTTCTGGACTTTTCCCATTGATTTAAGATTGCGATATACAGTCATGTGACTACAATTCATCTGTTCAGCCAATTATATGGTGGTTTGAAGGGGATCTTCATGAATAATATGGTTTAAGCGGTCCTCATCGAGGTCCACTGTTAGTCCGGAACGCTGCATGTCTTTCAGGTCGAAATTACCGTATTTGAAACGCAAATCCGTCAACAAGCTGTCCTTTCATTCATAGCTTATTCACCGTACACTTCGCAAATATCGAGAGCAGCTTTGGCAGCTTTATTCCCTCGATTGAACGCGAACAGAAGGAGGTGTCAAAAATGTTCACTTTCGTCTACTTGACATTCCATTTTGAAGGCTTGTAATCAAATCAAATAATATACTCGTATATAACGTAAAATCAAATATAATATCTTGTAGAGCAGAAAATTTTCTTTCGAATGACGCATATACTTTACCATTTTGTTTTACTTTTGAAAAAAAAAAACAGACACAACTTATGTTAACACCCAATATAAGACAATCAAATATGGAGATTAAGGAGAACTCATAGATAAATATTTTTTTAATTATACAAGGCATATAGCAAAAGCACTTCTATCAAATGTTACAGTGTTATTTAAGTTTGATGAGATGTATACTTGGGATTGATACTAGAAAACAAGTTAAAAGGTGAAGTAAGTATGACAAAATACGCAATGAAGTGATTAGAGATGAATATAACTTAAGTCTGATGTCTTAAGTAAGTTGAAGAATATCACTAGAACCTCTTCAGACCTGAATTGATTCTAAGATTTTGAAAAAATTTATTCTTGCTTGTGAGCGTATAATTTACACTAAATGTATGTAACATTGTGTCTTATTAGTTTAGATCATAGGCTCTCAACCTTATTTTGCCCACCGCCCACTTTGAGAATATTTTTTTTTCTAAAGCCCCCCAATTTTTTTACTTGCGAATCTGAAACAGCTATTGCCACGATTATATTTAAACGTGTAATATTATATACTATAGTCGTAAGATAGGATATGGTATGGCCCTATCCTATTTCTGAGTTTAAAGAAGACTGTTTCAATGAGAACATTTAAAACGCATACTTAATTATATTGAAAAGTATTTTTATTAACATTCAAAAGACATTGAATTTATAACTTATCTAATGAGAAGGTTGAATTTTAAGGAGTTTGTTAATATGAGGCTCGATTTTACTTAAAAACAACCGTAAGTCGCCACGCTCAGTAACATAGAGTCGATTTCTCTTTTTAGTTACAAAACTTACAAAAAATAACCAATATTAAAGTTTACTTTAGTTAGTACGTGATAAGGGTGTTTTTTTTTGTCTTTTTTAGACTATATTTTTTTAATTTGCCCACGCCCCTCCGTGCCATCTCAACGCCCCCTAATTTTCTCTGGGTATTCTACTGCCCCCCTGAAAGTCTCAAACACCTAAAAGGGGGCGTTATCGCCCACGTTGAGAACCTATGGTTTAGATAGATGGCGCCCAAAACGTTCAGTCTATAATTCAGTATCATACGCTTAATTTGAAACAGAATTATTCCACAAAATATGTTTACAAAGGGCATATGAACTCAGTGTCCATTATAATGGACATCAGGTCTAAAGATGTTAAGATCGTTTGAGTATGTTAAACAAATTAATGAAGAAATACTAACGATTCAAATTTTAGTGAAATGCATCATAGAGAAAGATCAAAGACACTTCGGTTTGATTAAATGAATGCTATACTAAAGAAAAAAAATGTAAAAAGCTTGATAGATCGTAGGAGTTGTACAAAAAGGAACGAAAGATTTGTGTCGCAATAGGAAAGAGTGGCGCTCTCTTGTCTCCGTATACCCCGATAGGGAAATGGCGCAATGGTTTGTATGTACGAGTATATCTAAGTGTTTTGTCTGCAATAGTTCTGAGGGTTTCCATTTTGGTTCCTTATTTTTTAATATGATCCTTGATCATTTAGATGGGTTCCTTCAAGATAACCTCTTATTTTTCAATAAATGTTTTTAGCCTGACTGGTCTTCCTGAAAAAATGTTTTTATTTAATTACACTCATCCAAATCTCGTCTTATTTCCTAGTGATCCTGTCTCTGTTTTTCTTTAGTCTTCTATCATTAATACTCCCTTTGATCTACAATAATAATATGCCAATCTTCAAAAGAAGTCTTTTTGTACGAAGTTACAAAAAATAATATTTCGCCAACAGTTTTCTTCGTTATAACCAAATTATTTTTTTATTTAAAATTGTACTTACTTATATAAAATTTTCTTTCTTAGTTCTTCATAAGAAAGTGTCGCCATATTACTGACAAACAAATTGCAGCTAGCTATCAATGATTCTATTAAAAATATTATTTTGCAAAACCGGCATAAAATAATTTGCAAAAAAAAAACTTAATCCTCGAGGCGGACAGAGTAATGTTTGAAAAGTGACCATGGAGGTAGAGTACAGAGCGTCTAACAATATTAACATTTATCCAGACCAAGAATTCATCTCAATTGTGTGATACGAGGCACCGAAATTAATTGCTATTGAATGGAGACCATTTCCTCGGCGCTACACAGGTGAGTCTATTGCCATATTCATTATAGCTATACTATAGTATGTAGCACTTCAGATTGTGTAGTTTTATAGCACATAAATTTATCACTTCTTATACCGATCCCGTGATCGTCTACCGAAAACGTTGCAGTTTTCATCTTCAGGGCTTATTTATTATCAACTTCACCATTAAGGACGGACCTATGCGCTCACGTTAGGCCTCGGCCACACAGGTAGTAGCCTCGCTTGGTGCTTAGAGCTACGCTGCGAGCTATGTGACATATCCTAGTGAACCAACGCACCGCGTACTATCGCAATGTCCACACTGCACGTTTCGCTACGTGACGATTAGTCACCTAGTGAGTATCATAGCGAACAAACGTGTTGGCTAATTTTATTGTCACCAAGTGATTTTACAAGATGGCGGAAGTTTTACTAACAGCTGTGTATAAAAGGGAGCCTTTGTGGAACCCATCGAGCAAATTATACAAAAATGTACCTGTAATAAAATTACTTTGGAATGAAGTTGCACAGGAAGTAAATAAAGATGGTAAGTTGTAATGAAATTTGTTAGTTTTGAGAGTTGCAACGTTTGTTGACTTAACCGCTCCCAAATGTCAATTGAAATTTTTGCGAAGTGCTTTGTTCTGGCCATGCATGAAATCACTTAGTATATTAGTCACGTAGCACCTAGCGAAGCACTTTGGTTTGACCTCGGCCTTATGGTTGATACTCCACGATATGCCAAGTGCTATCCGGCACACATCTATTTTAGGTGAATTTGATTATTAACAAGTCCTGAAGATGAAAACTAACGTTTTATTTTCATATTACAATATACGGGCTTTTATCGACCATTCAAAATAGTTTTTTTTACTCAAATTTAGAATTTTAAGTGAGCATGACTATAAAATCAACTTGTTACAAAAAATATAAACATCAACATGAATCATACACAAATATGATTCATAAATATTAGAAAGCAGTAGGTACATGTATACCACCCACTTACCATAGATATTATATAATACAAGCATGAGACAGTCCAAGGCTCTAACACAATCAAAATATATCCAAAAAAATCACAATCTGTTTGGAAGAAATAAAAATTTATTCGTATAATAATACATCAGCTTTAATACGCATAAAAACGTGTATCGAAATTTCTATACATTGTCAGAGATCTTAGAAAGATTGAGAGAAATTGAGTCAGCGAGAAGACAAAAAAAACGAAAATATCAAAACAAAACGTAAACATCATAATCAAACCACGCGGTATAATAATCTGTAAGACCTTATACAAGTATAACTGGTATAAGAACCGCAAAGACCTTCAAATATATAAAAGACCACGGTGATAATTTATTCAAACTCTCTTTAAATCAAGAATAATAAAGATATCTTATTTTAATTGTTAGTGCGTATTTATGAGAGAAAATAACTAGACATTCAGATGCCAAATATCGAGGTATCAAAAATGATAATAAAAACTATGAATCCTCGGGTTTATTACCCTCGCACGTTTAACTAATGCTCGAACTTTATGATATCGGAAGTGATTCGCTATGATTTAACTCTTCGGTTAATTCATTGAACCAGCTGTAAGAATGGTTTATTGTCTAGCACATTCACGCTCGTCGTTCAGTAAGCAAATTAATTCGCAAACTGTAAAGTAATTCAAAGATCTAATCTAATTATTGTACAATTCGCTACATTCAAACGGGCGATACTGTAACCACTCATACACTTTGTAGCTATAAAACGTTATGGCTCAATTTAAATGAATGGGAATTATGCAAAGTCATGGTGTTTTAATTTGGTATAAAGTAAAAATATTTCGAAATCACTAAATATTTAAAGTGCGGTGATACATGTGTCAGATAAATCTCTGCGTTCAAATTTGTTTACTTATTTTAAAAATATCAAAAGGCATGTAAGATTTAGAAAGGAGTGTTACTTTGCTTTACCCATGTAAGAATTATCTCCCTTCAGTAACAAAGCATGGTTTTTTTCTGGTTTTCGATCATACTTTATCTATTCTCCCTTTCCTTTCACCTGCCATCGATTTGTTATTTTGGTAATGTGTCAATAATGGCAATCATCCATATTTCCTTCAACACTTAAATTCCAACCAAACATACAATTATTAAAATAAATGAGTGTATGTTTGGTTGGAAGAAATAGCATTTGGGCAAAAACCCTGCCATCTTGTACTTTGTACTGGAAAATTTGAAATAAATTAATAGATTATAATAACTTTGAAAATTGCAACAAAAACGTAGCATGACCAAATGAATCACATTAATAAACAACAAATAGTGAAACGTCTTATCATAAACATGGAAAGTATCCAACAGTTAAAGATGGAAAAGTATGACCTCTGTGACCTAGTTGGTTACGCTTATCTCCCAACCCGGGGTTTGCGGATTCGATTCCCGTTGGAACTGAGATTTATTTAAAAATTATTTTAGTCTGGTTTTCACTAAAGGCGATTTTAACTTCTTTCTGGTGGTTTGAAAGAGATTGCCGCATTGATTGTACTATATGTACATAGCAACACAATACAGGATGGAATTAAGTGGAAATGCTATAAATTATTGAAGTCTATAAGTGTTTGATTATGCTGTTAGCGCCTTGACGACGAGTACGGAAACAAGTTCGAAACCTGAGCTAAGATATTATCTTCTGAAAAGTATTGTAGATAAATATTTTCTCTACTTTTTAGGGTTGTATCTTAACTCATCTAGATATTATCACGCCATGTCCCCTTTGAGGTAGGCAGATAAGGCATATATCCACATCTTCCTATTCACTAAAACAAATTTTACCTCATTCACACTCACATGTGTATATCTCGTCGACATTCTTTTATATTTCTCATTTTTCTCCCCTTAGTAAGCCATTCAAAACTCATGCACTCGATATATCCAAACCATCTTAAGATAGCTTACACCCGTATTCATTTAAAATTTCAATAACTTTGCGTTATTATTAAGATCCATTTTATTATTTTAAGCATGTTTTATTTTTTTAAATAATAATAAGGGTAATTAATATTTATACTTTTAAAGAGCAAACTCTCCTCAAGGGCGCTCTAACTAGGAATTCATATTTAAACCTTTAAAGAGCAGACTTTCCTCAAGGGCGCTCTAACTAGGAATTAATATTTAAATATATCTTTAAAGAGCACACTCTCCTCAAGGGCGCTCTAACAAGGAGTTCGATCCCATTATTTTTGGCTGGTGAAAAATAATACAAAATAGATAAAGAAATGTTGAGAGTGAGAATATGAAGATGGTTGCTGCGATAATTGATCAGATACTTTCCCGTATTTGCATATGTTAAGAGAAACATATTTGGTAAGAAAACCGCAGAAAATTTGTAAAGAGAAGACGAACTACAAAGAAACTTTGGTAAATCTTTATATAAGTGATAGTAATACATTCGGTCTTAGGTTTAATGTTATTTACGTGTTTCAATTCGTATTTTGATTTATTAAAAACTCTAAATTTCAAGTCAGTAATGTAACGTGTTTAATAAATAATTTTTTTCCTCTTCACCATACCTTCCTTTTCCCTTTGATTGATGATATCTGACTTTTATTTTTACTATGTATGTTGCTCATGAATTTCGTACAGGTGAATATTTTTGCTACTTTGTATTTAGCTTTGTCTGGTTGGTTGAAAGAGATCGCCGTCTGGCAATAAGCCCGAAGTATTGAATAAATAAATGTATTTATTTATTTAATTTATGACACGAGTGTATTTTATATACAAATGAACATATGACAAGTTATACAAGTACTTAAAATTATTGACAAATAAAACAAAACTTTATCTTAAACTAACATGAAGATACAAAAAGCAGTAGTAATAATAAATTACAAATTCATTGTTTAAAATTATTTAATATTAATATGTATACATACTTAACTTCAATGTATGTATGTACGAGTATATCACAAAATATTACCAAATTTTACCAAGTAGGCTTACGTAATTACGGAAGACTTATTTTGTAGTGGTAAAGAACTTAGATTTGTTTTTAATGGAACAACGCTTGCATAGAACAAAAAAAATTGGATTTTTCGAGAATTTTATGGATAGATCTTGAGATATAGAAAACACATGGGCTCACTTGTATTCAATAAGAGGTTTTTTTCGTTGGCTTTGTTTCTCTCAAACTTTTCCAAACAAACAAACGAGATATCTGTCAATATATTGAAATTTTGATGTTTTTTTTTGTTTTGTAGTGGATTAATTGTGAGTGTGCATATTTTTATCATTTTCTAATATATTTTTTTATATTTTAGTAGTCTGGTACGCATGTGCGTTTGTTGTTTGGTATGTATGCGCGTACTTTATTTCGATATTTTGTTTGAATGACCTATGTAAATGTTTATAATTTTTACGATAAGTTTTATTTATAATATATTCACGCACACTCAGTATTCTAATTTAGTTATTAATTTTGTAACTTTTTATGGTCGGTAAAAGACTGTACATTGTAATAAAATAAATGTTTCTAAAACACAAATTTCACAGACGTATGTATTCGTATTTAGTAAGTTATATTCGTAATGTTGTTTTAATCAAACTTGTATTGTATAATACTTTTGTTATATACAGTACAACCTTGCGAGTTTATTGCCATGCGAAAATATCTTCCAGCCTACCAGAAATATATTAAAGAGGCCTTAAGAGAACTCTGGACTGGAATCATATTTAAAAAAATCGGGTTCCAGCGGGATTTGAACCCGCTACATTTAGAGTTGGGATACAGGTGTCTTACCAACTAGGCCATGGGGGTCGTCTTCTTTGACAATATTAGATTTCTTATATTTAAATGTTTTATTTTTTAATGAACATTAATAGTTATTTAATGAAAGAATTACGCCAACGCTGATAAACGTAATGTTTTGAATAACCTGTAAAAAATTAATAATAAATCATTCAAATAATTCTTGATTGATTGATCTGTTATATTTAACAAGTGAGCTTGAACATTCACGCTTTTATGTTGCAATCAAATATCATCATTTATAAAGAAACGTCAAAAGCTTTCTGTTAAAAAAGAACATGTTTTATTTAGGCGTACGAAACACGAGGTTGTATTAATAAATAATAAAAATAAAATGAAATTCAATTCATTTTTAAGAACAATTAAATATGGCGCCGTTTAGAGAGCAAATTCTCCTCGAGGGTGCTTTTATTCGAGACTCGAACCCAATTAATATTATTCAGATCACGTCGAGCAGCTAAAGCAGCGCCCGAATGAATCATCTATAGTACTTTCTTTGTATACAGTACAAGCTTATAGGATTATTTCTATGTGGAAATCACCTCCAACCAACAAGAAATATGTTTATGAGGCCTTAAGAAAAACCAGATTGTTTTTTTTTTAAATAACTGGTTTCCAGCGGGAATCGACCCCGCAACCTTCAGATCACAAGACAAGTGTTTTATCAACTAGGACACGGAGATTGTTCGTTGGTTTCAATATTTAATGTAATTTCCCCTATAAAAGAGTGAATAATAAATACTTCTAATTTTTAATTGTGTTATACCTAGGTATTTGTGCAGCTTTAACAATTTTCATTCATATTCATTAATTCACTGTTAATTTCGACAAGAAATAAGGAAGTTACTTACCAGTTTACTTAGTAGGCTGGAGAATCTTACCTGAGAAGTCAATTGGCTTAGTAACTTGGAAAATCGTACTTGAGACGCCAATTTAATTAGTAAATTAGAAATTGAATAAAATTAAGCCTGAGATACCAATTAACTTAGTAAATTAGGGATTTTTAATTAAGACGCTAGTTTAATGTACTGAATACACTGGGGAATCTTAACAATGACGCCAGTTTATTGAGTAAATTGGAGAATCTTATCTGAGGCGCCAGTTTAGTGAGTAAATTAGGAAATCTTACTTGAGACGCCAGTTTAGTGAGTAAATTAGGAAATCTTACTTGAGACGCCAGTTTAGTGAGTAAATTAGGAAATCTTACTTGAGACGCCAGTTTAGTGAGTAAATTAGGAAATCTTACTTGAGACGCCAGTTTAGTGAGTAAATTAGGAAATCTTACTTGAGACGCCAGTTTAGTGAGTAAATTAGGAAATCTTACTTTAGACGCCAGTTTAGTGAGTAAATTAGGAAATCTTACTTGAGACGCCAGTTTAGTGAGTAAATTAAGAAATCTTACTTGAGACACCAGTTTAGTGAGTAAATTAGGAAATCTTACTTGAGACGCCAGTTTAGTGAGTAAATTAGGAAATCTTACTTGAGACGCCAGTTTAGTGAGTAAATTAGGAAATCTTACTTGAGACGCCAGTTTAGTGAGTAAATTAGGAAATCTTACCTGAGACGCCGGTGTACGGAGTAAATTCTTGAATCATTGACATTTTTATTTCTTGTTAATTTATATTTTCTTTGAAAACCATCCCAAACCTCAATTTATTACTTTTTATTATAATTTAGGATAAAATGTGTCCTGAAAGAATAACCATTCAAAGCTTCTTTCAGTCCAATTGAAATTATGGTAACTTGTTGATAATATAAATCAAAACCTCAACTGTAAAATACCATCAAACATGCTCCTTTTAGAGTACGCAGAGAAGACAGATCTCTCATCACTCTCTTTCAATTTAATTTTTATTTTATTTATTTTACATATGACAAGAAATATACATCATTTGTGAAAAAAACAACGGGTAATGTAATTTGGACATACAATTTTAATGGATCTGGATTTGTTGCCTTTCATTTGTCGTGTCTCCAGTAAACTAGGCTTTTGCCTGTATCTCACTGAGGACATATAGCACGAAAAAATAAATCGAAACTTCTTTCCGATTTTTTATTATATAAAACCCCGTTGCACATTCTCATCAACCTGACAAACAGTGACACTTATTTACACATGAATACATCACGCGAAATCAAACTCCTCACACTTCATCACTCCAGACAGATCAAAAACATTCACCCCACAATGTACCGCACGTAATCATAAAAATAAAAATTAAAAAAAAACATAAAATATAAAACAACAGAAACACCACACTCAAGAGTCTCAATGGTCTCTTTTGTTTAACTGAAAACTGTAAATCTCATGGACTCATATCTTGAGCATGTATTTTTTTCAGTGAAGAGAGTATTTAATTAACACACGTGTTAAACTGATTGACTAAAAACAGGAATTCCTAGTTAGTCAGTCAACAGGTCTATGGAATCTGAGTGAAGAAATTAAGCTTGCTGAGGGAAGGGGAAACTGTTATTTTTATATGATTATTGAAGTGTTTGTCTTTGAACTATTGCTTTGTTAATATATTATTGAATTTTTCTTTGTCACGTATTTAAAAAAAAGCTGGTACTAGCACACCACTGTTAAAAATCGTTTTTAAAGATTTTATGTTTGATTTGTTGGTTATTTATCTCAGCTAATAATATTTCGATGTACGTGACATTTCAACATTAAAAACTGACAGTTTGTGAGAGTTAGTTCAATTTTCAGGTTCAGTTTCACGAAGTCATCTAAGTGACTTGTTTGATTACTTTTTACCTTGGCCTTGCAGCTCTAGCAATTATTCGAAGCATTCGGATGAGAATTTCTTACGAAGCATCAAAAAATGTTCCCCACTGCTCTGATTGCCGGGGATTCCCTAAACAACTTCGAGTCATCCGCAAAAAAATCTCACCGATGGTTCCACGCTATGCGTTAACCATCAACGGGCTTGTCAGTTTATACCAGACCCGGGAAAAGATTTTGGCTCAAGGGCCGCATTGCGAATTTAAATATAAAAACAATACGCGATTTTTTTTGTAGACTTAATTTATATCACAAAAGAGAAAATTATAAAGCCTAAATAAAAAAATGTGAACACGGAGATTAGAATGATAGTGTGTTGGTAATAGGCTTATACTCGTAAATGATATATACACATTCGTGGCAATGCAGACGGCTGTGCATCACTCACGTCTACATAAGTCGCACTCATACATTCGCTCTTATAATGCGACTCAGGGCTAAAAAATACGATCTTTCGATAGATGCAGGCTACAATTAAAAATAAATGCATAATTATATAAACAACACAAAAATTAGTGAATGTAAATAAATATTAAAAATATCTTGCGGGCCACAGTTAAATTAGATGTGGGCCGTACGTGACCAGCGAGTCGCCATTTGCATAAGGCTGGTTCATACAATCATTTTTTTTAAATAAAATTATCGAAGATTTTGAAGGTGTGTATACATTATCTTGAGTGAATCCAAATGCGTCTATTAAAATCATTGTATTACGCTTTCAACGTATACAGCGTTTCATTGTGTTGTCTTCTTCCAACCAATTAGAAATAAGTTGAAGAATGGCTGTCATGTTGTAATTAGAACTCGTGCAGATCGTAATCCTCTCGGACGACTTTTTTCTAAGTCAATCATTTACTCCCCACCAGTCTCTTAAGATCCTGCTGCACGCTAGACCTGTGTTATGTTATCATCAAGACTGCCTCTCTTAAGATGTTGACACCCAGCTACCATTCCATCTTTTTGAAGGTCTTGGCAGCGGATAATTAATGCATTACCACGTAGATAACTCTCGTTTTATACATCTTTTCCATATGGCCTCGCCAGTGTCTTGTGCGATTCTTTACCATATCTAACAATATACTCGTATTCTACTTTACAGTTTCTAGTTCTAAGGCTGAGGCCACACCAAAATGCTTCGTTAGGCGCTAAGCTAGATTTTACATGACTCATATACTAGGTGACTTCATGCCTGGCAACACCAAAGTGTCACGCACAAATTCATTTGACAGTTGGGAGCGGTTAAGTCAACACACGATGTCACTCTCAAAACTAACCAATTTCATTATAACTTGCCATCTTTATTTACATTCTGTGCAACTTCATTCCAAATTGATTTTATTACAGGTACATTTTTCTATAATTTACTCGATGGGTTCCACAAAGGCTCCCTTTTATACACAGCTGTCATTAAAACTTCCGCCATCTTGTAAATTAACCAACACGTATGTTCGCAAGGAGAATCACTCGATGACTAATCGTCATGCAACGTGGCGCGAAGCGTGCAGTGTGGCCACTGCGATAGTATGCGGTACGTTGGTTCGCTCGTATATGTCGCCTAACTCGCAACATAGCTCTAAGCATCAAGCGAGGCTCCTTCCTGTGTGGCCGAAGCCTAAGTGTTTTGCCTACTAAGCCATATTTCTAAGTGATTTGCCTGATAAATAAATAATTAACTAAATTAAACACTATTCGATTATTCTTGAAGATGAACAGTAGTCGAATGAAGTGTTAAATCTAACCTCTTAACGGTTGTGTGGCGTTTAGAACATAGAACGACTCGCATGAATCGACAGCGAACATTGCGTCGAATCGACACTCGACTGTGTCGAATCGACTCGACTAGACTTCTGCCTAATCGACCGTGACTCATATCAAACGGCGCGGCCGTTGCCGGCGTGGCGGTACATAATTACGCCGGAGTGGGCAATCAATTTCCCCAAATCGGCGGATTGACAATTGTTCGTGGAAAACCCTTGTTCCTTTGTAAAGTGGTTCACTTCAAATCAGAATTATTATATTGAACGGTCAAATACCTCTAGATGTACATTTTTGCAAAAGATGTTTAACTCCCAAACAAACGCTACAAATTATATATGCTATGTTATCAGTACTAAGCACTCGATTTTATTCCCGGATTTTTTCCCAGATTTTCTTAGATTTTTTTCCCGTATCGATTTCCCAAAAACTTCGAATCATGTAAAATATAATTAAACTCGGGCAATCAATCGATTTCTCTAGATCATTGCTCTTGTAAATTCCTCCTTCCTTTGTGAAATGTTGTTTTGTTCAGAACCTATTATGTTGAGTGGTCAAAAACCTTTCAAAGCACATTTTTGTCTATTCAGTGATGTTCAGTTCAGTGACGGACGATACAAATAATAAATTTGAACATAATTTTGAACAGACTGCAATACTGCTAATATTGTTCCCGTTTTTCTCTGTTTTAGATTTTAAAGGATTTAATTCCCAATTTTTCTTTAATTTCATTCCCGGGCCATTTTATTTTTTCTCTAAGATAAGTTAAAAATGGAGTGAATAAACTATTCATACATATCATCACGCCGTGTCCCTTGTGGAGTAATCAGAGATAACAATTCTCCAAACTATTATATCCACTTTCACAACTTTTGCCTTCTCCACATTCATACATCTCGACATGCACAATCTTCTATTATTTATACTTCTCATTTAACTTTCTTTCAAAATCTGGTCCATTTAGTCCAGCCACATTTTATTCTATGTATCTCTTCCACGCACAGCTTGAATATCTGACTTGAATGCTTGCTTAGTCAATCTTTCATAATTCATTCTCTCCACATGTCCAAACCATTTTAAAGAGTTCATTTATTTATTTCACTTAAAACATCAATTTTATCTAAGCGCTCATTTCTGATGTCTTTATTCCGCCTTCTTTCAAATGGTGTAAATAATCGGTTTCTTCCAATCAACGGATTGATAATTACTCGGGAAACCTTTTGTTTGCTTAATTTTATATTTGAGAGAGGTTAACACAATTACATCAAACCTTAAAAAATTAAGTATTTAAAGTTTACATATAACATATTGACAACCAAACAGCGTTACTCTTGCTTATGTGTAAAGTGGCACAGTTATGCCTGAAAAAAATGATAAGCAGTTTAGTTCTTAATTCATCCACCGAGATATGGAAGATATCGAAATCGAAAAATTAATTCATTTATTCATTCTGTGTGTAAGTGATGATAGTCTTAATAGCTCAGTTCGTGAGTAGGGTATCGAAAACAATCGTTATTCACGATGGCGTAAATAATTGTCCGAAATATTAAACAAAAGTTTGTCAATAAACAAAAGATTTGCTCTTTTTCCTGTTGGCTATTTGCATATGCAGGTGTGTAGTTCTCTCTTAACAAACTTTGCAATATAATATGTAGTAGAAATATATTTCGGACTCGTTCAACTATCAGAGATTTCTGGATTCCTCTCGGATTTCATATTATTAAGCCGCACTCTAATCTACAGCGAACTACTGAACCAGAAAGAGATCTCAACAACGCCACTATAAATACCCTAGAGCAGTGTTTCTTAACCGTATTGAAAGAATCGCCCCCTTTACCACAGTAAAATTATCCAGCCCTTCCCCCCCACACAAAAAAACGAAATTTAAAATTAACATTTTTCTCTATGTATGTATTTTATGCAATTGATTTCCTACTACAAAAAAATATATATGACAAATACAAATAAAACACGTGATTATTTTTCTAAACATTATGTATTTATTGCCTTTTATGGCATATTACATTACATACAACATTATAATATTATTTCAATAAAAAAAGTAAAAAATTCAATATGAAATTTTTATTAAAAAATAAAAAAAATGTTAATGAGATCCTTGAGCCTCGTGTGATTGCGCCAATTTCGTAATATTAGTTTCAAGGTTTGTTAAATACAATCTCAAATCTCCTCTTTGGCTTATTTGTAATCGATTTCGGGATTTTTTCAATATATGCATAACTTCGCTAAAACACCTTTCTACTAAATAAGATGAAAGAAATGCTATGATAGGTAATTTTACTTATTTCGATCTTAAATTTTGCGATCGTGTACGCAATTATTTACAATGGTGATGTGTGCAGACGCACCAATTGAGTATACCTTATTTTTCTATATCCAAACAACGCCCACTCGAACTCCTGCAGCGCCCCTTACATGGTAAAAATTTATAAACGCCCCGCCAGACCTCTAAAACGTCCACAAAGGAGCGCTGGCGCCCCGGTTAAGAATCACTGCCCTAGAGAATCATATCACAAATCCCAGAATTTATTGTCAGATAAACACGCACTCTCAATATGGAAAACAAATGTATATTTAATGTGGAACATGATGTCAAGGTCTTCGATAGTGTCGGCACGCACGATGAACGTTGAGCAGCAATAAAATAACTTAAATGCTGCTGATACTTTGTTACAGAAGATGATCAACTTGTTTGGAGGATATAAATGATAAAATCCAAAACTGTTTGGAGGATATAAATGATAAAATCCAAAACTGTTTGGAGGATATAAATAATAAATTCCAAAACTGTTTGGAGGATATAAATAATAAAATACAAAACTGTTTGGAGGTTATAAATGATAAAATACAAAACTGTTTGGAGGATATAAATGATAAAATTCAAAACTGTTTGGAGGATATAAATAATAAAATACAAAACTGTTTGGAGGTTATAAATGATAAAATACAAAACTGTTTGGAGGATATAAATGATAAAATACAAAACTGTTTGGAGGATATAAATAATAAAATACAAAACTGTTTGGAGGTTATAAATGATAAAATACAAAACTGTTTGGAGGATATAAATAATAAAATACAAAACTGTTTGGAGGTTATAAATGATAAAATACAAAACTGTTTGGAGGATATAAATGATAAAATCCAAAACTGTTTGGAGGATATAAATAATAAATTCCAAAACTGTTTGGAGGATATAAATAATAAAATACAAAACTGTTTGGAGGTTATAAATGATAAAATACAAAACTGTTTGGAGGATATAAATGATAAAATTCAAAACTGTTTGGAGGATATAAATAATAAAATACAAAACTGTTTGGAGGTTATAAATGATAAAATACAAAACTGTTTGGAGGATATAAATGATAAAATACAAAACTGTTTGGAGGATATAAATAATAAAATACAAAACTGTTTGGAGGTTATAAATGATAAAATACAAAACTGTTTGGAGGATATAAATAATAAAATACAAAACTGTTTGGAGGTTATAAATGATAAAATACAAAACTGTTTGGAGGATATAAATGATAAAATTCAAAACTGTTTGGAGGATATAAATAATAAAATACAAAACTGTTTGGAGGTTATAAATGATAAAATACAAAACTGTTTGGAGGATATAAATAATAAAATACAAAACTGTTTGGAGGTTATAAATAATAAAATACAAAACTGTTTGGAGGTTATAAATGATAAAATACAAAACTGTTTGGAGGATATAAATGATAAAATTCAAAACTGTTTGGAGGATATAAATAATAAAATACAAAACTGTTTGGAGGTTATAAATGATAAAATACAAAACTGTTTGGAGGATATAAATGATAAAATACACTACAAAAATATCAAAAAATTTACTGTTTGAAAAAAAATGTCAATGTCTTTCTACTGAGTACAAATTTGCAAAGCCTTTGTTGAGTTTTTTGTTAAGATATTCCTTTACTTGAAACTCACCGATTGTACCTTTAAAAAATAAAATGTGAATTATTTGAAAAAAAATATTTCTTAATTTTACTCCCGAAATTTCCAAGAATTTATTAAATAGCAAAACTTTGATAAATAACGTATTGTCAAATCAAAAAAATTCTTTGATCTTTCATTTTATGATGATCGGGGGGAAAATAAAAAATATCTCAACTCTCCCTTAATTTTTTTGTGACGTCGAGTTTGTCTTAATGTTTTTATTTATACATGACAAGAAGTTGTATAAATACATAATTTATGAAAAAAAAACAACAGGTAATTTAATGTGGACATAATATTTATGAATTTGGGTTTGTTGCCTTTCATTTGTCGTGTTTCCAGTAAACTAAGCATTACCTGTATCTTACTGAGAACTTCCAATATTTTGTATTAGACTTTCTTTGTATACAGTAAAAATTGACAGGTTTATTACCACATACTAATAGGTGTTAAAGAAGCCTTTAACGAAATCAAGACTGGAACCCTTTTATAAAGAAAATATTACAGCAGAAATCGAGCCCGCAATTCACGTGCCCGGTACCGGGCCGCGGACCAAATGGTACTGGGCCGCGCAAGGGCCTGCTTAAAAATCCATATTACTTTTGAAAAATCGAACATACCCAATAAAACTTAATTATAGCTTAAAATAATTATTCCGTTGAAAACCCCTTCACGCTAAGTTACCACCGACCTTCCGACAATACCTGTTCGAGACAACAACTCTGCCGGTGTTCTGGATTAGAGGCATCCCTATTGCCATTTCCGACATCCTATCAATGTGAACAGGGGTTTTCTGCAGTGACAGCAACCAAAACAAAACAAAGACATAAACTGGACATAAGCAAGACACTTCGGGTGTCACAATCTCCTACTCGTATTACCCCCAGATGGAACCATCTCGTTTCAATGAAGCAAGCTCAGGGTTCTCATTGATTTAGCATTAAGTTAAAATATTAAATCTGTTTTTATTCATTTTTAAGGGGTAACTGTATTTTATTTTGAAGGCATGTTTAAACACGATTCAATTAAAAATATTAAATCAAAACACATAAAACTTCAACATCAAAACTTTTAAAGAAAATAGATAAATAACTTTCAAGTTAATATATCTGCAAGATATCAGAATAACATTAAAATCCCGATATTACGAGTAAACCCTAAGCATTCTCGAAATTCTTTTCTCTATCTTGGAAAAAAATACGAGTAGGTACTTTCAACCTTCCGTTGAACCTTAAAAATATTGAAAATACCCATGAATCCAAAAGAAAATTAAAAAATTATCTGAAACTTAATAATCCTTCATTGTTATTATATATTTTTTCTTCATTTTTCCCACAAACCTTGTGTTTTCTCTACTATTATTTGTCACTATAACTTATGTACCACAGTTGTAAATTTTATTATTATATATTGTACTAATATATTGTTATTAAATTAAAAAAAAAAAACTACATTCAATGTGTCCCCCTCCCCCCCCCCCAGTGGGCCGCGGTAAAATTATGAAACGTTGACCGGTCCGCGGCGACAAAAAAGTTGGGGACCACTGAACTAGACTATGGAGATGTACACAACCTTATATTATGCAATTAACGTAACTTTCTTAAATCAGTTTTAGTGTTAAAGCCGAATATATATTTTCCCGCGTGGTACCTCGAAGTGCCAATGTTTTACTTGTTGCCAAATCTAATGCAGATATCTACATCTTTCTCTTTCTCCGTCACGCTTAGTGGGTCTTGTAAATTGGTAAAACAAAAATGGCCATACTATAATATATTTATCGTCGTTTCCAGATATACATGCTGCTCTTTCGGAATAACATTTTTTTTTTTTTTAGAAAAACGTGACGTCATTTGATCGCGTAACGAGGAAAATTCCCAATAATTGTCGAACCTAATTGCTCATTATTCCGTCTGCATTGAAAACACGTGTCTTTGATCCATATTTTTTTGTGGTGGTTTTGACCGAAAGTGTATTATCAAACAATATGAAATCAGTTACACTTACGTCCGTGTGTAACATGTTGCTTTATGTTAGTATTGTAGTTAATGTCATAGTTGCAACACTTATTTTTTCAAATATTTTTTGACGGCTGTCACATCATGATATGATAATAAAACATTAAATAATAATGAAAAAATATATCATTATTATTAAGATACGAGTTTCCTGTTGAACATTATTAAAACAAGAAAGCAGTTTATAATGAGCTACGAGGGTCATCCAGAAAGTAAGGTTACAACATTTATGTAGGATCGAAAAATGATTGTATTTAATTGAAATTCACAGGATACTTTACAAATATATTGAACTATTTTTCAACGTAATCGCCGTCGAGATCGAGACATTTCTGTAGTCGGGGCAACAGTTTTTGTATGCCAGTGTCATAGACCTCCGCCCCCAGCTCTTTCAGCCACTTCTTCACAGCTTCCTCGACCTCCTGATCGTTGAAAAATTGGTTGGGTGTAGAGACACACCCACGTCTCATCCACCGTCACGATTGAGTCCAGAAAAGCTTTTCCCAAAACTATCCAAAAATTCACGCGCGGCGGTCACGCGATTTTGACGGTGCTCCGGTGTGAGCATTCTGGGCACCCATCTCGCACACAACTTCTTGTAACTAATTTTTTCCGACACAATATTACCAAGGAGACTTCGAGAAATGTCAGGAAGTTCTTCGTGAAGGTCGTCAAGCGTCACACGGGGGTCATTTCGCAGTTGTTCTTCAATTTTTTGCACAAATTCGTCAGAAATCACTGCCTTGCCTCGTCGTGAGTATCAGTACGGCCTTCTCTGAACAACCTAACCCACTTCGTGACATGTTGTTGACTCATCACATCACTACCATAAACATCCACGAGTTTCCGATAGATATTCGCGGCGGTATTGTTCTCCAAAGTAAAAAAACGGATGACCGCGCGGGTCTCGCACGGACGAGAGTTGGCGGGATCGCACGACGACCTCTCCATTAGAAGAATTTACTGTGACTGAACAAAATGGCCGGCAAACACGCGGGACCAAACAAACTGACCGTTAGGATCCCCCCTACACGCCAGGTGCCCTAACTTTGAAACGAAAAAATTTCCCCAGCCTCAGGAGCCTTTGTAACCTTAGTTTCTGGGTGACCCTCGTAGAATACTTGATTGTTCTAATATTTATAATATTACCACATATGACAATTATTAGATTCAGATATCACTCTTTCTCACTTTGTGCTGTTGCTATTTAAATAAATGAATTTGGTTATTAATATATAACAGTTTTTAAGTATTCGGTAAGATATAAACTCTTATCTGTGTTTCGTTTTATTCATATTTTACTTTATTTAAGATTTTCAGTTTCACTTTGAGAACGGATTCAACTCATCATTTTGTTGAAAAGAATCTAAAAATGTAAGTTCTTGATTATGTGTGCAAGTATTTTTTGATTGAAAGTGTTATAGACTTATTAATATGTATCAAAATGATAAGATTGTTTAAAAAAGAGTTGCAGATGCTAAAAGGAAGAGACGATCGCGTCATTCACAATGATCAAGCGAGACTAGAGAAACAGCAACACGACGATAACATGAAGCAGTACAGAGACAAGCACATCATTATATTGGAAAAAAATGGTTCTGTTATTATTAACAGGTTATTAGAAGCGTGAAGTAAAAACGAAACACAAAATATAACTATCCAAATTGTACCAGTGAAACATGACAATGGATACTATTTTCACAATAAATCTTGAGTGAAAAATAAAAGCCGTACAATTATGAAGACTGTGGTATTATAATTGTGTGATGAATGGTACGCAGAACAAATTCATAACTTCTGAAAGAACAGCAAGTTTAATAGCTTTAATCTCCAACAAAACAATTGCGAATACTCAAGTTATATCTCCTTCATCCGCGCGTACTCAATTCTGCTCGTCGTGGTCTTCTGCTATATACCAAGTTCGGCGCACCATTGTCTCCATCTCTCCCGGTACTGGACCGTGTTAAACGTAGCGCTTATAGAGCACCCTTTTATTTGATCTGTCAATCTCATAGTACATCTTATAGCTTGTCTTCCCTCAAGTGTCCCCGTGATCACCAGCATCTCTAGACTATCATAATTATTTATAGCAATATGCTTTAAGTGCGGAAGGATTCTTTTTCTGCATGATGTTGAAAGTCTTTCGGTTATCTCCATTTATTGGATGATACAGAAGTTGGTGTACTTTGTGGCCCATGAGGTATAGTGCAACCACCTCCAACTGATGATCCAAGGAAAAATAGAATGGTACCGATCACGGGGTTTATCACCAACGCGATATACAGTCTTTGTAAGGAATGCAATCAATATTTCCATCCAATAATAAAGTAGAAATAATTCTGATCGTAAAAAATGGAAGCATATTATTCTTTCTTCAGTGGTCAAAGCCGTCCGGGGTCTTCTGGGCCCTGGATTGTTGTGTGTAATAGTCCTTATATACCTACTTCTTTTTGACAGAAGAATGTATGAGTCGTATTTGTTTGTTTTCACTTAAAAGTGTTTTAGTAAATCAATTGAAATGTCTTTAAACCTCTATGTGTTAACGCTGTTACTATAACATAAATAATATACGAGTATGTTAATGTTTTAATATTTATATCATATATTTTATTGCAGCATCTTGTATTTCTGTAATCACTCGCAATCTGATTTTTTGCGTGTTTTGATAAAATTGTAAATGGTCAAAATAGACCGTAAATGAATAAATAAATAATTGAAACTGGGTCTCTTGAAAGTATTTGTTAAAACAATTAACAAGAATGAATTTTAATACATAAATATTCTATTTATCTTGTAAACCGAAGCTAATCAAGAATTTTGAATGTTGTTTTTGTATTCAGCGCCCCAAAATCTATTTAATCAAAATACTTTCAATTTATAAAAAAAAAAACAAATTAAAATTTGTAGCGCAGTGTAATATGATAGCTTGGTCTTAGACGAGTTAAAAATATTCCTTTTTTAGTTAAAATAATTAAACTTCTCAAAGTTGACTCCCCATTCAAATTATCGTTACAGGTAACCAAATACAAATTAAAATTTTACTTTATATTACAAATTAGTGAAATTTATTAGATCGGGATGTCGAAATAAGTATTAAGACTGTGTTTTATGGAATATATTGCTGTGAAATGGGACATAAAGTACACTTCGTTAACGATAGCAACGAGGCAAATTAAAAATTAACTATCCATGGTATACTTGTTAAAGTGATTCATAAATTTATTTATAAAAATGCTTTTTTGCCGTATTTATTAAGTTGTCAAATTACTCAATACAAATTTAATAGTCTTTAGTTTTATACGAGTGTGTCGACTTCCGTGGTTTAATAGTTAGCATTCACGTTAAGTAGATTGTCGACAATCCAATCCAACCCATAGAACAATTTAATATATTCGAATCCACTATTATAAAACAAATCAAGTCTGCTATAGCAGCGCCCGAGCGAATCATGTACATCACTTTCCTTGTACACAGTATAATTCTGTGGGATTAATGCCATTTAGCAACATTTTCCAATCAACTAGAATGATGTTTAGATTGCTTTAAATGAAAGCCAGACTGAAACTTTTTTTTTAAATCAGGGATCCATTGGGAAATCAAACCCGTAATCAAGTCAAAAGACAGATGTCTTATCAACTAGGCCATGGAGATCGTCCGTTGGTTTCCATATTTAGTGTAATTCCCCCTACGAAAGAGTCTTCTCCCTGGCTCCATCTCAACTCATTGTCTGCGAAGACTGTTGGGGTCAGCTCTCCTCGTCCTCAGGTAGTACGCTCTTTTGTCCCGGACTACGTCCCCCAGGCCGTGCCTCTGCATCAGGTTATCTTTTTGCACCACCCATGAATTCTTTGGCCTTCCTCTGGCTGTTATTCGAGGTAGATCCATGGAGATTGCCTGGTTCACAATGTGATCGGGTGCTATGCGTCCAACGTGCCCATACCATCTCAATCGCCTCTCCTCCATCTTGCTGTTGATGTCTGTAACACCCAGGCTTCCACGAATGCGTGAGCTTCTTATTTTGTCTCTTAGGGACACACCAGCTGACCATCTTAGCATACGCATTTCAGCAGTTTCTAGTTGCCTAGAGTAAGAGTTATACATCGTCCAGCATTCGGAGCCATAGAGGAGTGCGGGTCTGACAATCGTTTGGTATCCTTTTCCTTTTAACTTTACTGGCATTTTCGGATTACATAGAACTCCCGTCATTGATCTAAACTTTATCCATCCCACACTAATTCTATGTGTTTCTCCCCCTACGAAAGAGTGAATAAGAAATATTTATAATTTTTAAATGTAAACAAGTTCTGGGTCATAAAACACGCGTCTTACCAACTTGACCATGGATGTTGACAATACGCTTACGTTAAGTCCTCCAAATCTTTGGATACATTGCTCGTGTCCAAGGAGAGAGTTTGGAGAAGCTTGTGATCACTGGAAGCGTGGAAGAACGACACACAAGAGGAAAACCCCCAATACGTTGGACTGACCAAGTAAGAGACGCAACATCACTACCCTTACCAACTGCTCTTCGAATTGCGAAGTACAGAAATAGATGGAGAGGAATCGTCAAAGTCTATCATGGGATTCACGATTCTCAGTCATGAGTCACGCGACAGAACAATAACATACTAAGCAAGTGAACATTCGGAATCGATTTCTGATGGATTTCCTTCCGGACTGGTACTCTTAAACCATTTTACATCAATTTTTTTTCTCTATAGCTTATATGCTGCTTATCATAAATTTTTATCGCGTTACTAAGCAACACGATAATTTATAAAGTTCTGCTTAATGACATACTGTAAGAGATTAAAACACGCTGATCATCTTGGAAGATTAATATCCTTGCCATCGCAACTTAGTATTAAATATACGACGACTGTGTGCTTGCTAGAGTACAACAGGTTGTAAAAAATAATTCAATACACGCACAGGCGTCTTCCATTCACAAGATGACTTATAACCATACTCGATGACTGATTCAACTAATAACATAGGGATAGTAGTGTATATCACAAACAGCTTCATATAAATATTTTAAAATTTAGAAAATCGCACTCATGTTTTCAATATTTGAGGTTTATTAGTTCACTCAATGAAATTCGTTCAGTTTGTAGATATATTATACTTAATTGCCTAAGCTGTAAAATGTAATTTTTTGTTTGACTGAGTACGACATATGAAAATGGTTGACCGAGTACTACATATGAAAATGATTGACCGAGTATTACAGATGAAAATGATTGACCGAGTACTACAGATGAAAATGATTGACCGAGTACTACAGATGAAAATGATTAACCGAGTACTACAGATTAAAATGATTGACCGAGTACTACAGATGAAAATGATTGACCGATTACTATATATGACAATGGTTGACCAAGTACTACAGATGAAAATGATTGACCGATTACTATATATGAAAATGGTTGACCAAGTACTACATATGAAAATGGTTGACCTAGTACTACAGATGAAAATGGTTGACCTAGTACTACAGATGAAAATGGTTGACCTAGTACTACAGATGAAAATGGTTGACCGAGTACTACAGATGAAAATGATTGACCGAGTACTACATATGAAAATGAAGTTATTATTATTTGTAGGTTATTGTACTGACAATTCGGTAGTGATTTTCAAAACGATTGTGATAAGAATTCCGATTTGACAAGTCTATTGGATGGTTTAAAAAAAATGTTCACGATTATTTATATGAATGATGGGTCGGTGCCAATGTTCACGATTATTTATATGAAAGATGGGTCGGTGCCAATGTTCACGATTATTTATATGAATGATGGGTCGGTGCCAATGTTCACGATTATTTATATGAATGATGGGTAGGTGCCAATGAATTAAATTGACACGATTTGTCTAAGTAACAAATGTGTTAGAAGTTTAATAGAGCCAATATAAAGCCCTGTCATTCAGAAGTTCCAAGAAAAGTTAAAGCAACATTGAATAATGGGACGTATGTTATAAAGTAAAAATATTTTAGATCTCTCGAAAATTTTTCAAAAACTTGTTTTGAACTGCTTCTTCATTGATGATTACCATATATTCGTATTTTATCACTTCTTGTATTTTTTTCCATGCTAGAATAACTTTGTGAATTTACACCTGTCTGATTCTGTCCTTTATATTTCGTTTTAGATTTGTTGTCCAGTTTTCGGTCTTTTGTGTCTGTATTTTATCATGATTTTTTTCTTACTCATATTTGTTAACTCTCAGAATATTGATTTCATCATTAACATCCTGAATGTAAATACCCAAACTAAAAGTTATCTAACTACATTAAAATGTTTAAAATTTACTAGAAATAAAACGTTCTCGTAGACTAATTCGATGAAAGAAAATATATTTAGTCATTTTCAGCAAAATCGTTCTTATTTTGTCAACCGTTAATAAAAATTAACGGTGAATTGATTACATTTTCGGCAAGTGTCAAAACGAATCTTGCGATTCAATCTCTCTGCAAAGTACTGCTCTTACCCGGTGGTCTAATTAATAAAACTGCAGTTCGCGGTTCGATTCCCCTCGGACAAATTTCGACAAAAAATATTCAATATTGAATTTAGTGTGTAGAATGATGCGCATCAGCTAGCACGACCATAGCTATAGTTTCCCAACATTAAACGGTCGATTTTTTTCTACTTATATTAAATATATTAAGTACTGGAATCGAATCGGTGTAATGGAAGTTCAGATCGACCGTAAAAATTAAGGAAGGAAGCTGAATAAATCGGATTTCGTTTTGATAGTTATAATTTTTATGCATTTTTCATCTTTTACGCTTGAAAAAGACGTAATTTGTGATTTCGTTGATTATCAATCATTTTCAACGGTCGTTATTATCACTTTTCAAATATTTGCCTTGGAAAGAGCTTAAAGATTTTTTTAAATATATTTTTTTTAATTTCATTTATATTTTTATTTTTTACAATTTAGTATAAAAATATCTCCTCTGCCTAACTAGGCATGTGTCTGGGTAGGTTTCACAAAACAAAACCAAGAAAAATTAAAGAAACAAATGGCGAACAGGCATGATAATAAAAATCTAACTTAAACAAGAAGATTTACAGGTTTACAACTAAGGTCTATGTAAGGAGTTTCTGGTTAGATTGAAGAGATTGCCATATTATAATAAACTCGCCAGATTGTACTGTATATACAATAATTAAAATGTAATGCATTATAATACAAAAAACTAGTAAATAATATAATAGAAAAAAGAGTAAATAATATATTAGAAGTCAAATGCAGAATTGAATCATCTCGTGCGACTTTTAATAAAATGAGAAGCATATTCTGCGATGATAATCTAAACTTGAAACTTCGACAACGGTTAGTCAAATGCTACGTTTGGCCAGTGTTATTGCATGGAGTAGAATCATGGACCCTCCAAGTTAGTAGTATGAACCGACTGGAAGCATTCGAAATGTGGATGCACCGGAGAATGCTACGGATACCCTGGACGGATATGGTCAGCAACACAAGGGTTCTTCAAAGAGTCAAAGTTGATAGAGATTTGCTGACTAATATTAAAATCCGAAAGGTGTCCTACTTGGGTCATGTACTTAGAGGAGCAAAGTACAATTTACTGCACCTGATCATCCAAGGCAAAATAGAAGGCCGAAGAGGTGTTGGCAGGTGGTAAATCTCCTTGTTACGCAATATATGTGATTGGACTGGCATAAGGGGCGTTGGAGATCTTTTTCGGGCTACCGGGGACAAAGATATCTACTCTCAAGTGATATTCAACGTTGGGGGGACCTGACGTGACACTGAGAAGAAAAATAGATTAGAACATAGCTAAATTTTATAGCAAGGTTTAATATATCACTTAAATCTGACATTGAAGACAAAAAAATACTACTCTTTTAGTGACATAAACCAAGTATTTGCTGGCTGAGTATGAAAAGGTATCGCTGAAAAGTATGAGATATTGAAACATTTTTTTCAAAACGGACGAAATTGTTAGGCTGCACACGACCGGGATACATAGATGATTGTAATCCGGTTGGCATTGAATCTTCAAGGTTTCCAATTAAAACGAAGTAAGAAATAATAAATTTATGATAAAATAAATCAAGAAAACAATAATGTACAATACAATAAGTATTGTATAATTACAAAATCACGTAGATGTGAATATTCGTAATAATATTTGCCGCGAGATGTGATTACAACGTACGAACTCGTGATTATCCCATAATAAGGAACGTTCACATGATACCAAATCGTGTTTGACAATCTCCATGGATTAGTTGGCAAGAAGGTTCGATTGCCCGAGGTTTTGCCCTACAAGATTTCTTCTAATTATTTATTTATTTATTTAATTAACGACACAACAGTGTCTTTATATACAAATGAACATATGACAGGTTATAAAGTACTTAAAATTATTGACAAATAATACAAAACTTTATCTTAAACTAACATCAAGATACAAAAATCAGTAGTAATAATAAATTACAGTCACTGTTTTAAAATTATTTAATAATTATATGTGTATTTAAGTTCAATATATGTTATGTATGTATACCACAAAATATTACCAAACTTCACCAAGCAGACTTACGTAATTGTCGAAGACTTATTTTATAGAGGTAAAGAACTCAGATTTGTTTTTAGTGGAATAACGCATACATAGAACAAATATTGGATTTTTTGAGAATTTTGTGGGAATTTTATAGATAGATATTGAGATATAGAAAACACATGGCCTCATTAGTAGAACGAGATGCAAGTTGTTTTGCAGAATAAAAACCTTCATACATGTTGATGCAGGGTTACTCAACTACAGAGGCCAAGTATTGTCCTTAATGTTTTGTTTATATTACGTTATTTATATTAATAAAGGAGAGCACAAAGTTAGTAGTTGGGATACTACCTCCTAAGTATGAGGGTATTTTCTTACATATTTAAGTTACAGACGGTCGTTACATCTAATTCATCTATGTTGGAAACAATCTAACATAGTTTAATGTTCTTGACAACTTTTTGAGGTACAGAAATATTGACATATTTAGACCGGAAATAAGTGGAATTAGCTTGTCAAGTGATCTTCCTTTTTTACGGGTTGTCTTTTTTGAATAGAGTCTCGGATATGGACATCTTTAACACTTTCAAAAATGTGTTTAAAGAAAGTATTTCCAAGTTTCTTAGTAATGGGAATAAGTTGTTTCGGCTTAACAAAATATTATTTATTAATTTATTATTATTTCTTTTTAATGTATATAATTTTCTTTACATAAGTTTTACAAAATAAACAAATTACAGAGGGTAAAAAGACAGTATTTGTGAGTTCGTCAATCACATTCCGTAGTACAACCCGTTAGGTTGTATTGTACACAACGGAAGTTTGATACAAAAATACAATAATTTATAAAGGCAGCTTATAAAACCATAAAATTGTGAAGAAAAACATGATTTATTTATCAACACTTTAATGTTTTAATGAAGACCTCCGTGGCCTGGTGGTAAGACACTTGTCTGCCGATCCGGAGGTTGCGAGTTCGATCCCCGCTGGAACCCAAATTTTTTTAAATAGGATTCCAGTCTGGTTAACACATAGGGCCTATAAAAATATCTTTCTGGTTGGTTGGAAGAGATTGCCACATGGCAATAAACTCGCCAGGTTAAAACAATTTTTTTAAATAATCTGGCGGACTTATCGCCAGGCGGCAATCTCTTCCAACCAACAGGTGTTGATAATTAATAACAAATCAATTAGGGTTTTGGCACTTGTAACGCTGCCTCTGATATTTGAGAAATTATTATATTTGGAATATTACAATGAAATAGAACAATAAACATAACGGGTCTGGTTAGATAAAATCAGGAGGGTTTTTTTCATAGACCTTTGTTTCTGTGCTATGCTAAAATATTTTTTATTTTATGGCATGAATTAGAAAATTCATTAAGTAAGCTTTAAATTTTCTACGAATTCATATCAATTTTATGTTTTATAGTTCGGAAAATCTAGGATGAGTCGTATGACAGCTCACAAATTTGCCTCAATACAGCCTTGTAACGATGTTCGGTAATTTTAATTATTTTATCAACTTTAATATAAGCCTCGATTCTAATAAATAGCAAGTTATTTAGGTAAATACATTACATGAAACTAACAATAATGACAAATTAATACATCTTGTTACAAATTAGCAAAAACGGGACAGTTTGTTAAAATCAAATTATATTTGGTGACGTTTGTCAAAAGTCACTACGTTAGTCTGCATTGGCTAGGGATGGGGTATTCGATAATTGGATTTTCGATTTTTCATACAATTAGTATTGATCCATAATTATTTTTATATACAATAATTAGTATTGATCCTTAGTGGATTAATACTACGAGTATTTAAAGATATTTGGCCTATTTAAAGATACATACAAATCATACAATACATTAGAAAGTCAGTATAATGAAAATTAGGAATTAAAACGTCAGTTTAGAGAAAAACAATTGTTCGATTTATAAAACCACTATTCGATTTGTAAAAAATAAACGATTTTACCCCATCCCTTTGTGACATGACGTTTTAAACGTCGCACGGTTCATCCTAGACTTTCTGAAGTATAGTTACGTAATTTATGGATTAAAACTGTTAAAGTATTGAAATATGCAGTCCCTTCTTTTTTATTTACAAAGATAATACACTAATGACCTTCTTGGTCTAGTTGGTAAGACGCTTGTCTCTCGATCAGGGGTTACCCAGGTTTTTAAAAAAGGTTCTAGCCTGATTTTCACTTAATGTTTGTTTATCACCTTTCTTTTTGGTTAGTAGTAATCGTTACGTGGCAATATGGTCAACAGGGTTCATTTTATACAAGAAATCATTCTTTTTATGTGCTGACTGTGATAATTTCTACATAGGAAAGACAGAAAGATCTTTTGAAAAGAGATTCCGTGAACACAAATCCGCCTTAACAAATCCTCTAATTTATTCTGAAATGGCTAATCATTGTCACCGTGAAAACCATACATTTTCTATCGATGATGCCAAATTCTTACATATCAGTAGTAACTGAAATAAATTGGACAGATTAGTCTAAGTCAGTGCATCGAGGTGAACATCTGGAAAACACATATATACCAAGAATCTCTCCGCTGCTCGCCGAGGTCGTCCCATGCCTCCCCCAGCCGCCAGTCCCCAACCCGAATGTTTACCGTTAGAAGTGTGTATGTCGGTGCCAATTTGAACAGAATTCAGTCTTGTTTGTGTTCCCCTGAAGATGAGGTGAAAATCTTAAAATTATTAGGGTTATTCCGTTACAAAAAATGGAATAAACAGTGTTTGATATAAAAAATTACAATGTCTTTAAACCTCAACAATGTTAATGCCTTAACTATAAATAATAAAATATAATAATTCATTCATTTCCGTGTCCAGACCATCAATTATGCCACGTGTTTCCAGTAGGAGGCAACAGAGACTGTCCTATAATTCGCATTAACCAGGTCCTGCCCAGAGCATGTAGTAGATTCGGATGAACCAGCATATGCTGTGAATCTTGTATATTATATTCCTACAATCACAGACACTTTCATTTAAGAAACTCTATCTTTGTATGTTCACCTTGCATCTAGTCAACCCTACCCAGAGTTTATTATGTGCTCTTCAAGTAGTCTTAGGTAGTTGTTCTCCAGGTGTCATCTTTTCTGAGAGCTCCATCCATTCGTCAGGCGGTTGTTTTTATTCCATTTCAGAAAACGCGCTTTATCCGGAGAAATCGTCAGTTCTTGTGTTCTCTTCATAAAATTATTCCTGAATTTCAAACTCGATAACTCGACCTTTTGATAGCTTCTCTCTTAAGTGTATTTTATTTGCCATTATCTTGAGATATATATATATGTGTATACATTTTTTGAATATGTTTAAATATGTACATATTATGTTACTATCAATAAACTTATATTTATGTGAGGTGCATGGCCGCGCGGTAACGCACTGGACTTCCGTGCGGAAGATCGCCGGTTCAAACCCCGCGTTGTGATACTCCCCTCGAATGGTTCATGTCTTTTTTTCCGCATAGTATTCGGGGATACCTATGACTTCGGTCATATTTATTCTTAAAAGAAAAACATAATTTATTCTTAAAAGAAGATCATCTTACTTCAGGTGTGCCATCGGATCCAGTAGAGCGGAGGGGGCAGTGCTTCGTCGTTCAACTGAATCGACATTGTAATGGCAAGGGGATCCTCGAATATGAGGCCCAGAAACGACGATGATTTATTATTTATTTTATTACTGGCTGTTGACCATATATGGAGTGTCTTGGATCCTTGGCTTATTTTGTTATTTCTATGTCAGCTGCTGCGTAATCGAAAGTGTAATACAATACGACTTTCGATAAATTCCCGTGTGAACGGGTCCTTATCTATCATTGTGCAACTTTGTACCTTCATTGTCACATGTACGCCAAGACTGAATATTTGTACGCAAATTTATTCCCTGAATCTGATTGCCGATCCGATCACGGAGTCGTATCTGCTGCAGGAATCAGGTCAAGCTGATTCTTCTCCATTATTCATTTCCTTAGAGAATAGAAAATTATTATTGTTCAAGAGCGTCACATTACCTGACTGACGCTGATGGCTCTAAGTGACGTTGATAACGCAAATGACGCTAAGAGACTTAAGATACATTGATTATGTTATATGTATTGTTTTTAACATGTAATTTATTAAATAAAAGTATTTGAATTTATTATAATTATGCACCTAATGACAATCATCGGGTAAAACCGATAACTCTTGGCTGATTTAATCTTAACACGCGATAACTTAATGCATTCGAGGAATTGCAAGATCTTGGAAGCTGAGATTTAACGAAGAAATTTGAAAATTATCTAAACAACTAGTTATTGCAACGGGCAATGTGTATGGCCATTGTATGTACTTCCATATGACTTTAACTACTAACAAGAGTAAAATCAAGAAATTGTTTTGTCAAACACTGTTTATATAACGGTATAACCCTACCGGTTTCAAGGTTTTTATTTCATCATTAGGAGAGCACAAACAAGACTCTTAATATGTACCTCTTAATATGTAAGTTCCATACGCTCCCCATAATGTCTAAACGATCCACGTCTTCTTTAACTATCCTGTACGCGACTATATGATTTTCTATCGATGATGCCAAATTCTTACGTATCAGTAGAAACGGAAATAAATTGGACAGATTAGAGGCCCTAGAAATTTCTATCAGTGCATCGAGGTGAACATCTGGCAAACACATATATCCCAAGAATCATATGCCTCGCTCAACCCCCAGTCCCCAATCCGAATGTTAACCGTTAGAAGCGTGTATCTAGGTACCAGTTCGAACAGAATTCAGTCATGTTTGTGATCCTCTGATGATGAGGTGAAAATCTTGAAACCGGTAGGGTTATATCGTTATATAAAGTGGAATAAACAGAGTTGGACTAAAATTACAATTTCTTCAAACCTTCACAGTATTAATGCCTTAACTATAAATAATATAATATATAAACCAGTTCTTGGAGGGATGAATAAAGTTAATGATGTGGGTTGGTTTTTTTATTGGATTGGGGTTGTCTAAAACTAAGTTTGCTTTTTTTCTATTGCATAACACTACATACATATCAATATTGTTTTTCAGTTGTTATATTTGTGTTTTTTTTTTTAAATCAAAAAGGTCCTCTGACCGCTTAAATATATTGATTTATTAATGAATTACTAACTATATAAATCGCGATGGTTGGTATAGATTGCCCAATCGTATATATCTCAGTCGACAACGAAGTTATCGACTGAGATTTATTTATACATGTTTAATACAAGCATGTTTAATACCCAATAACATGAAATAACAAGAAAAAAATAACGATAAAAGAATAAATATAACATTACGGCAAAATGAACAGAGTTACCCATGCTTCCCTGTGAAGTGACAGTTTATTCAAGAGTTCAATCCTCAATGTGTCCACCGATATATGGAAGTGGTCAACATATGAAAATTCATTCAACTAAATCATTCCGTGTGTAAGTAGTGATACTCTTAAATGCTCAGTTCTTGAATAAGGCACCGAAAACAATCTTAATTCACGATGGTGTAAATAATTTTCAGAAACATTAAACAAACAATTTACAATCAATAAAGGATTTTTTATTTTAATTTTATGTAATTTGTATATGTAAAAGGTCTTTCAAATTGAGCGTTTTTTTTAATTATTTTATAAAACACAGATGGCGTTGCGAACTTGCCTGGGTCTTGTAACATTTGAGAAGCGTAATGTATGACATTTATAAAAATGGAGTCGTATACAATACAACAACGCGTTCGAATTGTTGAATAATTATTTTATGTATTGTAATCTCCGGAAACTGTGATGTTGATTGGCCACCAAGATCATGTGATCCGACACCGTTGGACTGGTTTTTCTGGGGTTACGTGAAAAGCTAGGTCTATAAGAATGACCTCCAATCAATTCTGGGGCTGAAGGACGATATTATTCGCGTTAGTGGTGAGTTAGAACCGCAATTATGCCAAAATGTCATCGAAAATTTTAACAAAAGAATAGACATCTCTCGAGCTGCAAAAGGTGGACATTTGGCGGATTTTGTTTTTTTTGTCTTTAAATGTCATACATTATACTTCAATGATCAATAAAAAGTTTTTTGAAATCAAAGCAAATTATATGTTTATTCAAGAATTAAAAAAAAAAATAGAATAAAAAAACGCTCAATTTGAAAGACCCTTTATTAACATGTACGTTGATCTCTTATGACGCATGAAGAGTAATTTCCAAGCATATTTATTAAAGAAATGTGGGATAGAGCCATTTGTAAAATCCATACACTTTGCAAAAAAGGTGTCGAAGAAATTTGTGTTGGACTCGTTCAACTATTACAAAATTCTTGATATCTCTTGGGTTCCATATGACTAACCAGCACTTTAACATACTGCCAACCAGTGCATTATGTATAGGAGATCTCATAACAGCATTGTCATCAAACATCTTAAAGACTCTCATCATAAATCTCAGAGCTTTATTGGCAAGTAAATATGAACTCTCAATATGCGAACCTAATGGATAGATAAATATGTTCGCTTAGCAACACGGATTAAAGGAACTGGGAAAGCCTAGAGATAGGCTTTTATAACGTGCCCAATACATTCTGAGGAAGCTGGCAGTAGAAAAAAACTACAAGTAGCGGATCGGCATTAAAAAAATCTTACGAGTGATATGGGTAAGAACTGCAGGAACAATATTAATGTAATTATTAGAAACGTTCCCTGACTCTAGAAATATTTGTAATCGAAGATTGGCATGCACGTGTGAAGGATGAATTTCTCTAGAACCCAACGTGTTGTGTTACTCAGCACTGACTTCTTCGAAAGCCACCCATGTATCGGCATTTGTTTTCATATTTTGTTATACAAATAAAAAGGCGACTTGAAACCAATATTGCCTGTGTTTAATATGTTTAATATACAGTTAAATATTGTCTGTGTTCGACATGTTAAATATAAAGTTAAATATTGCCTGTGTTTGATATGTTAAATATAAATTTAAATATTGTGTGTGTTTGATATTTTAAATATAAAGTTAAATGTTTTCTGTGTTTGATATGTCAAATATAAAGTTAAATATTGTCTGTGTTTGATATGTTAAATATAAAATTAAGTATTTATGATATAATATGTATGTGATTGTAAGTTCTCGAATTTCAAATAATAGATTATGTACGTGAATTAATTACGTTAAAATTATTCAATAATTAATATTAACCTAAATAAAAAAAACCAACAATAATTGTAAGAGGTATCGAGGAAAGAGTAGTCAAACATACTTAAAGATATTTTAAATGAAGGAAACGTATCAATTAAAGAAAATTATCATAAAGAAGAAAGTATGCATGTCAAGATATATGTACCTATTTGGACGAGATGATAGCTGTTGATATAAAGGCGTGGATATCTGTTTTCTCTTACTAGCCCAATGTCACATGGAATTATGAAAGACCTATATTTCTGCTGCTATCATGCCATTTCCCTGCTGAGATAGATAGAGATGACAAAGCGCCAGGCTTTCTTATCTCGACTCACATATTTCGACTCTTCCTCATCCATACACCTTCTCATACAACCCAAACGATTTATCTTACTTCTCACTTTTCCTTGGTATTCTTCTACCACGCTTTTAACTCACATTAGCAATATATATATTTATTTTGTTGGTATTTCTTCATTCATTCGTTCGCGTGCCCAAACCATGTCAGAATGCTCTTCTTTATCTTACTTAGCACATCACCCTTAAGTTCACATTCATTCCTAATCACTTAATTCCGTATTCTATTTCATATTATCACCAATTTTTTGGTTTCAAAACATTAAATAGTGTAATTTGTTTTATCAAACACTGTTCATACCACTTTTTGTAACGGTATAACCTTACCGGTTTCAAGGCTTTCACCTCATCATCAGGGGAGCACAAACAAGACTGAATTCTGTTCGAACTGGTACTGAGATACACGCTTCTAACGGTAAACATTTGGGTTGGGGACTGGGGGCTGGGGGAGGCATGGAACAACCTCGGCGAGCAGCGGAGAGATTCTTGGGATATATGTGTTTGCCAGATGTTCATTTCAATACACTGACTTAGAAATTTCAAGGGCTTCTAATCTGTCCAATTTATTTTCGTTACTACTGATATGTAAGAAGTTGGCATCACCGATAGAAAATGTATGGTTTTCACGGTGACAATGATTAGCCATTTCAGAATAAATTAGAGGATTTGTTAAGGCGGATCCTCTACTGTACCAGTTCGTACAGAATTCAGTCTTGTTTGTGCTTCCCTGATGATGAGGTGAAAGCCTTGAAACCGGTACGATTATACCGTTACAAAAAGTGGAATAAACAGTGTTTGATAAAACAAATTACAATGTCTTTAAACCTCCATAATGTGAATGCCTTATCTATAAATAATATATGAACAATAAATATATGTACGCGTATGATTTACGGTTAGTCAAAGATTTACAATTTGGCTTTTAATTTGTGGAATTACAATAGTATAAGCATATTTAACAATGCATTACTGCGCTATTGCACTTATTACATTTTCTCCGCTACACGTGTCTCTACCTCCCATCCCAAGGCTCTCTTTAGGTCGAATGATCTCGGTTTGTTACTAAAGCAGTGCTTAAATCAGACTGACCTAGCATACCTGGATCATTCCGCCTGAAGGGAGCTTTGTGATAGGTGGTAGAAACACGTGTAGGGATTAATGTAATTAGTAGAATAACAAAGATATGTTTTCTAATGTATTAAAAAGATATTCGTTATTTTTTTTCAATATACCACTGTGCCGCGTCACGATAGTTGAAAAACGCTGATTTATTACTCAAAAATACAACTTGACATTTTTTTTATTTTAATCATCCATTTGCGTCTCGGAAAACATACAGTGTGCGACATAATTTATTCAGGATGAGATAATCTTCGACCAGGTTATTCCTTTTGCCGTTGTGCTCGCAAGCTTCAGTTTGCTGGAATAATGCCATCACGACAGGGGCTGAAGGACAAGTCGTGAGATGCGTGCCACGACCCGGCGTGCACTGTGCACCGGTGCCAGCTCTAATCTACATCTTGTGTACACATTTGCAATTGAAATAGACTTGGATAACATATAAATATACACGTGGTACGAAATATTGTAAAAAAATATTCGTATCCTTTTTGTTTTATCGAACTGAGAATTATATCCAATAATTTCTTTGGATAACGCATAGATATACACGTGGTACGAAATATTGTAAAAAAATATTCGTATCCTTTTGTTTTATCGAACTGAGAATTATATCCAATCATTTCTTTGGATAACACATAGATATTACACGTGGTACGAAATATTGTAAAAAAATATTCGTATCCTTTTGTTTTATCGAACTGAGAATTATATCCAATCATTTCTTTGGATAACATGTGGATATACACGTGGTACGAAATATTGTAAAAAAATATTCGTATCCTTTTGTTTTATCAAACTGAGAAATATAGTATATCCAATCATTTCTTAGTATAACACATAGATATGCACGTGGTACGAAATATTGGAAAAAAATATTCGTATCCATTTGTTTTATCGAACTGAGAATTATATCCAATAATTTCATTGCTAGTCGACTCTAGGATCGGAGCGCATTTATTTCCGCGAATTATTTAATCCATCAATTACATAAGGTCTTTCGGATTGTTGTACCGCGTGATTTAGCTCATAATGCCGACGTTTCGAAAAAGTTGCAGGTTCCATCTTCAAAGCTTGTTTGTAATCAACTTCATCTTAAGTGTCAACAGAGTCAGCAGCTCAGTTGTAGGCCAAATGGTATCCGACATGAATCTACTTATGACGAAATTGTCTGCTACAAACAAACCCTGGAGATGAAGAACTACAACATTTTCGAAACGTCGGCATCATAAGTCATAACACGTGGAAAGACTAAACAATTGATACAAATAACCGCAAAAGTCTCAAAACATCTTTGATCTTTCATCCATCATTTTGTCGCAGAAAGAGCGCAGACTATATCATCGAGTTTATGTAACCATAAAAAGAAATTATTTTTAAATTTGAATATTGGGTATCGTTTAGTGAGAAATTTGAATATTGGATATAGTTTAGTGACAAATTTGAATATTGGATATCGTTTAGTGACAACTAATGGTGGTATAACAGTGTTAAACGAAAAGTAAATACGATATACATATGAGTGTACAATGAAAAATTGGAGAAAGTTGGGAACTTTTGCTTAAAAAAATTGGGTTCCAAGCCTTACTAATTTGGCCACGAAGGTTGTCATTATTCGTCTTAGAAAAATTATTTCGCAATGCAATCTATCGATACATCGAAGCATCTCAAAATATATTTTTTATTGTGCATTTCTATCCTACTTATTATGTTTTAATCTCCTTCAATGTCCGAACATCACTGTTTTATTTTATTAATTTCATTATGTTTCGAAAATAGATTCGACCGTGTCAGATTAAAATTGGTTTAATTAAAAAAATATACCGGCATTATGTTAGCTTAAAGATACTAAATTGATATTTTATCTATTTTAACTTATTTTCTGTGCAGCACTCTATAAATCATTATACCAGCAAAAAATCCACTGTCTGATGACGTTTTTCTAAAAGTGCATTGTCTGTAAATCTCGGTCATTGCTGCCGGGTTGTGATTGGTCCGTTTCTAAAATTAATCGACGAATAAAATAGCCTCGTGCACTTTTTTGCATCACGCTGTCTCGTGTTATAAACGACTGACTGCCTTTCACCGTTTCATGTCGAAAATCTTTATTTTACACACGCCGAATTCGAACCGATAATGCAATTAATATATTCTAGTCTGATTCGTACAGAAATCATTAACATTGTATTTAATCTTGTGGATTTTCTATATTAAGTGTTATGGTGAAAAAATCTTAAATATGCGCACACCCTTGCATGTATAAACTTTATACATTAAATGCGAAACAAAGAAAGCTGTTTGAAAAGATGTATATAAATGAAGGAGGCGAAATAATTATTTCATGATAGTAAAGTTTAATGCTCTGACCTCTTTGCTTACCCCAATAGAGAAATGTTGTATGTTATATAATATAAACGTATTAAAGGGTGAGGACTGCAAAACATCTGGTACCCTAGCTGGTGGTTCATTCTCCTGCTGGTGATGTTTTTCGATATTGAAGAAATTATGAGATGAGTCCAGAACTTTTAAAAGTTAATCGCTTTAAAATGTATTTTCATTTATGAATAATTATAGGATATATGGGGTTGACATGGTTAGGGCACGTGGAATGAATGAGTGAAAAAATACTAACAAAACAAATGTACAGTGCAAATGTGAGTGGACGGCATGTTAGAGGAATACCAAGGAAAGTATGTTTGGATTAAGTGTAGGATATTTTGAAAGAAGGAAATGTAAAAAAAAATCAGAGGAGTCGTGGAAGTTGTAATAGAATATATATAAATATACAAGAGTCGAAATATATGTATTGCTTTAGGCACGTCTGGTGCTCTCTCCTTTCTGCCTACCCTGATAGTAAGATGGGGTACCGGTATGAAAATATGTACAGGATATATATATTTATGTACTACAATGCTATAAATAAACCTATATTTTTTTAAAATATTGTACTATTAACGGGGCCATTCATTGGCGATCGACTCGTTGACTTGTTCAACTGGGGAGATAAAATAGAATGACGGTGAATCTTTTATTTCCCTAATTAGCGACAAAGAGGCAGTTGTCAGAGGTCCATGGCTGCGCGGTAACGCATTGGATTTCCGAGTGAAAGATCGTGGTTCGAACCCGGCGCTATGCTACTCCCTTCGGACGACACAGCCACTTTTTTCACCTAGTGTTCGAGGGTTTAAGGATACACATGACTTCGGTCATATACTCGTATATTATTTAAAAAAAATATTTGCTTCCAACCTTTTCCCCTCTTTTATGAAAGTTTCTTCACAACATTTCTTCAGGAGGGGGAATATTTGATAGCACTAGAAGCCAAGATGTGGGTGTTTGGTTGTTTTGGTGACAACACGTATCACTTCATGTTGTTTGTTGCGTGTACGCAGACGGCATATATGTTATGTTACACACAAGAACAGTAATTGATAACAAGAACAACCAAACCTATCACCAAAATTGGCAGTGTTCGCACGCGACATCCTCGAGTTGTTTCAGGGAGTTAAATAATGGTATTAGGTTTGCTTTTCAACTTATCTTTTATCGTATATTAACCAATTACTTTTTTCCATTAAACAGTCATAAAAACTAACTTTCAATATCCGTACAAGACTTCAAGAGCCTTTCACTCGCTGATACATTACTCGCTTAATCCCTCCAATTCTTGACGTTGAGAATTCTTTATATCATAGTATAAATAGGCCAAAACCTATACGATGGTTGTCGTCAAAGAAAGAATACGAGAATTGAATTTTGAATACAAGAGAGCGAGAGAGGAATACTTAGATTCTCTGCGAAAGTAATTCGAAATTTGAATCTCGGTGGGTCCGTGATAACTGAACGAATTTTAAATACCTAGCTAACAATTTTTGAACCAGTGTAAAAGGGTATGATGTATACAAGATATATGTAAACAAATTCTATATTTATGAATATATATTTTGATAAATGTAGAATTTGTTTTACTTCCGTGAATATTTCACGAGTTGCAACTAGTATTATAATAAAAACGTTACGATTAAGTTATATCCATACTGTAATAAATTTAGCGAATTGAATTCCATTACATAAATCTTTGATGGTGGAATTTACTCATTACTTCGTGTAGTAACTTCTCAATACATCCAAACTGGCATTACAGACATATTGAAGAATGTGACTGCGCCGTATTGAAAACTTCTCGGCCTGAAGGCGATGTTTAATTTTTTTCTCAAAAGTGACACCCGCCTTCTAGTGGCATTTAGTGTCAATCATATTTTGCAATTTATTTTAATTAAGTTGGACTTTGCGTTCTACGTGTCAGTGTAATTTTGCGAAAGTTAAAAAAAGAGCGGTTGTTAAGTATATCTACAAAAAAAGTGTTGACTCCGATACAGATCGAAGAACCAGAACAAGACCGAAGGTACGCTTGATAGGTGAAATCAAGAAGCATGGCAGCATCACATGGTACTAACGAGCAAAACACCGAACTATTTGGAATCAACTTGGGGAGAGCTTCATCCAGCAGTGGATCGACCCTGGTTGACAATGATGATGATATATCATCATCATTGTCATGTAGTGTAGTGGGAAATACAATAACTTTTAATAATTGTACCCTCGGACTATAGTCGGTGTTTGCAAAGACTTTGTGTTACGCTAATCATAATGATTGTTATTATTGAAGATTGTATGCGTATAAATAGTTAATTTACTGAGATCACGATGTGCCTTACGAGTTTCCCAAGATGACTTACTGACAACCAGTTAATTATATTTTTTGTCCGCTGATGTTTCTGCATCACTTATAGAGAATATCTTCTCACAGTTATTCATTAAGATGTGTTGCATATTATTTTCTTACTATACAATGGACCCACAATGCATGCTATTTTGACCGAACATCGGGTCTACCTGCTTTGCGGCCTCCTATTAGAAACACGTGGCATAATTGATGGTCCGTACACGGAAATGCATGAATCGAAGCCAAACCAATATGGCAAGAAGTGCAAAAAATATTTTTAACTGGTACAATGTAGTTACTCATTAATTATTTCCAAGGATCAAGTTTAGTTGACCGATTAAAGTTGATCAACAAAAGTTGAACACGACTTGAATCAGTTTTTGTTCACACGTTTCAATAGAAACTGGTTCAAGGCCCGTTTTCACGGTTCAAGTTTAGTTGACCGATTAAAGTTGATCAACAAAAGTTGAATTAAATCTGTAGTGAGAATATTTGTTTCAATAGAGTTGATCAACTTTTTAGTTGATCAAGAAAAGATTGACCCAGTCAAACGTTATCGTTCAAGTGATGAGTCCTGTCTTGAAACGTATGAGAAACCTGTCTTGAAACGTGTGAACATGTGAATTCAAGTTGATTGTCAAGTTCGCTTTCAACTCGATAAATATAAAAATAAAGATGCAAGAGAAAATTCTTTCGACGACATTTTTAACTGAATTCAATTGAAATAGTTTATTGAATCAGTTTCTATTGAAACGTGTGAACAAAATCTGATTCAAGTCGTATTCAACTTTTGTTGATCAAATTTTATCGGTCAACTAAACTTGAACCGTGAGAACGGGCCTGTATTCAACTTTTGTTGATCAACTTTAATCGGTCAACTAAACTTGAACCGTGAGAACGCGCCTTAAGTAATCTTCTGTGTCCACTTTTCAAATGTCTTCTATTTACTCGTATTCAATATATCTAATTCCTTCACAGTCCATGTCAAAATACTCGCATCATTCTCGGAATTATAAGATTTTATTTATTTTTAAACTCTTGTGTACACTGGTAGGTATTTGAAGTGGGTCACCTGTCTGTATATAACTAAAGTGTTTTGCTGTATAGTTGATCCAAGTCCAATCAAACAAATTACGTCCACGCATTCTCAGATTTCTTTATTACATATATGCGTTCAATCATGCCCGTTTTGGTATAGGCGGAAAGAAGAGATCTCCACTTCTTTAAATCAACGCAAATAGTCTGTGCCTCTTACACATCCATACATTTCTTCGTCCTTTAACTAGATGATCTGATTATTAAGATGCCTGCCTATCAACATATAAGTTAAGGGTTGGAACTTAATTTGTTTTATAAAGAGTTCGATTCTGCTTTTTATGTTAGGCTTCTAACATATTTCTGTTAGTTAGAGAAGTTTACCACATGGCCAAAAACCTGCCAGGTTGCACTGTATGAAAGTTTATTTCATCAGACTTGCTCTTCTGTTTTTTTATATTTCTTTACCTATTCCTTAGTCTACATTTCCTCGCTGTTTTATTCTATTTAATCATATATATTTGTATTTTCTAAATTTTTCGCTATTTGTTCTTTCAATGTAGCAAATTTATATTTCATCATTCCATACTCTATCATATATTGTAATGCCAAATGTTTTTCACAAGACACATATTTATCCAGACTTTGTTTTCATACATCTAGATTACGAATCCTTTATTTCCTTTAATTTAAAATTATTTTCTATACGTGTAAGAGGCGAATACTGTTTGTTGATAGTTTCAGGAAAAAGGCGTCAAGTATCAATGATGCTTCCTTTATTTATTGCCTTGATAATTAACTTTTAATATGAAATCATATTTTAATAATGACCTCATTACGTCTAGTTTCAATGGAACATTTTACATTATGACGGCTGCATCTAAGATATGCATTTTTTCATTTATATAGTATGTGTGCAAAAGATAAACTTGAAACATTATATAATAATTGCAGGAAAAAGGTCAACGTTGGTGCACTTGCCACTTTATAGGTACACGTTAGTACTTAATTTGCCAATAAAATAATTACGAAAAACTTCAAAAAGAATATCACATATTACAACGTATAATCGAGTTTTATTTTAAAGTTTTCTTGTGCCTCGGCCACACAGGTAAGAGCCTCGCTTGATGCTTAGAGCTATGCTGCGAGTTAGGCGACATATCCTAGCGAACCAACGTACCACATACTATCGCAGTGGCCACACTACACGCTTCGCGCCACGCTACGTAACTATTAGTCACTTAATGAGTTTCCTAGCGAACAGACGTGCTGGTTAATTTACAAGATGGCGGAAGTTTTAATGACAGCTATGTATAAAAGGGAGCCTTTGTGGAACCTATCGAGCAAATTATATTATAGAAAAATGTACCTGTAATAAAATCACTTTGGAATGAAGTTGCACAAAAAGTAAATAAACATGGTAAGTTGTAATGAAATTGTTTCGTTTTGAGAGTGACATCGTGTGTTGACTCAACCGCTCCCAACTCTCAAATGTATTTGTGCGTAGCACTTTGGTGTGGCCAAGCATGAAGTCACCTAGTATATGAGTCACGTAAAACTTAGCTTAGCACCTAACGAAGCGCTTTGAAATGGCCTCGGCTTTAGTAAAAATAAAAAATAAATAAAAAATGTATTAAATAAGTTTGGCTTTTTTTCATATGTGAATATTTAATAACAAATGACATAAGTAGTCAAGTTACCATACATAAAACATTGAATAAACAAACTTAAAGGTACATAAAGCCACGAATAAAAATAATTACCAAAGAATGTGAAAAAATTGTCTATGATTAAGATTTTGCCTTTGAGTCAATAGACCACACACGTTTGAATGATGAAACGTAACACCAGTTAGACTTTAGCATCGCTCTCGTAACAAACCGGGATTATTTTGTCTATACAGAGCTTCAAAATATGACGAATAAACATGTGTCACGGTGATAAGTAGGGTTACGAAGTTATTTCCTATTCAATATTCTTAAATCGAATAACAAAAAGTTAAAGCTGAAACCTATATAAACCGAAACATCTTTTGTAAATTAGACCATGATAAGTTTGCTAACAATTGAAATTCATTGTAATTTATTTTTATCAAACACTGTTTATTCCACTTTTTTGTGTCGGTATAACCCTACCGGTTTCAAGGATTTCACCTCATCTACAGGGGAGCGCAAACAAGACTAAATGCTGTTCGAACTGGTACCGATATACACGCTTCAACGGTTGGAGGCTGAGGGGTCATGGGACAATTTCGGCCAAGAGCGGAGAGATTTTTGGGAAATAACTGTTCAACAGATGTTCGGATCGGTGCACTGACTTAGAAATTTCTAGGGCCTCTAATCTGTCCAATTTATTTCCGTTACTACTGATATGTAAGAATTTGGCATCATCAATAGAAAAAGTATGGTTTTCACGGTGACAATGATTAGCCATTTCAGAATAAATTAGAGGATTTGTTAAGGCGGATTTATGTTCACGAAATCTCTTTTCAAAAGATCTTCCTGTCTTTCCTATATAGAAATTATCACAGTCAGCACACAAAAAAGTGGAATAAACAGTGTTTGATAAAAATAAATTACAATGTCTTTAAACCTCCACAACGTTAATGCCTTAACTATAAACAACAAATTGAAATTCATGTAAAATACAATAGAATTAAATTGAAGTAAATTACATTCCAATACAGAACTGTTAATTTCATTCCAATACAATAACGTATTACATACATTCATACCATCACGTGGTTTCCCTGTTGGGATAGGCAGAGAGGAGAGAACGCCAGAATTTTCAATCGCTACACATATCTTTAGCCTTCTTTACATACATACACCCTTCTTATATGTATTATTACTATGATTTTTCTGACTTACATTTTCTTGGGTCGAAAATCATTAATTTGATTAAACAATACTTTTCTTGGTTTTCCTCTACCACGCCTGCTCACGTTTGCACTGTTTATTTGTTTCGTTAGTCTTTCTTCGTTGTATTTTATTACACCTTTATAGGGCACAGTAGTATCTGGTGAGTTTATTGCTCTGAGGTAATCTCTTCCAACCAACCAGAAAAAATGTTGAAGAAACCACAGATTAAAACCAGACTGGATGTTTTTAAAACAAAATGTGATTACCAATGGAAATCAGATATCCCCCAGGTTGGAACACAGGCGATATGAACACTCAACAAATACACGGTATTACACCTAAAGCCGAATGTGTTACTATTACGTATCGTAAGATCTGTAAAGGTTTCTTTGTATTTCGCCTTCCCTTGGTAAGTTATCTGCGGTTTTCTTACCAAATATGTTTTTTTCTTAACTTATGCAGATGTGGAAAAGTACGTAATATAATAGATTCAGCCACAGCCTTCCCATCCTGATGTTCAACTTATATTTATAATGTATTTATTTTGTAACATTTTTAACCTATCAATAATAGACGATTTGAACCCCGAGATAGAACGCCTTTAACCTTTCCCTTCCTGTGCTAAAAAAATCAGCGCATTCCGGTGCTGTGTATTCAATGCACATGTAAAAATTAGCGATTTTAAATCGGAAAAATGAGAATATTCATAGCCAATCGCTTAAATTAATTAAATTTGAAATCAAAAGTGATAAAAATTGATATTTAATTGCTGAAAACATTAAACAAACATCGGCCGACGTTCACAAAACGGGCATAAGCGACCACCTCAAATGGATGCCCGAAAGCTACTGAAGCGAGCGAACTGAGATTCTATTTCTTCCGTTCCCAGTAGATATACCGAATACCGAAGTAGAGTGAGAGCGAGACGTGAATAGCGTCGCTTCCTCACCCATAGCGATTTTTTTAGAATGAATATGATATACCTACGCCACACACTGGCGCACGTTTGATTGTATTGGTGAATTTATTCCCAATTTTCACAAAATATCTCTGATGTGACCGATAAGTGCTAATTATTATTAATATTATTTTTTCATTCAATGTGTAAATGTATTACGGAGGAATACCTAAAATCTGAAGCCAGTATTTATTATGTTTATGGAGATATTAAAGTTTTTAGAAGCAATGTGTACTAGTTACACATCACAAGAAAGAAGGGTTAAGGAGGTCTGCTTTCTAAACGGCGTTATATCGATCGTCCAGTTCATTACTCAGACAACTCCAAATAACCTGTTTTGCGATAATGAGAAAAGCAATATTATAATCGTCACCATAAATCAAATACTATTCATTTTTGCCCGTGTTTTATATATTTTATCAATAGATTTTATCAACATCTATTGATAAAATATATAAAACTCGAGCAAAAATGAATAGTATTTGATTTATGATGACGATTATAATATTGCTTTTCTCACTATCGCAAAACAGGTTATTTGGAGTTGCCTGAGTTATGAACTGGACGATCGATATATATATATATTCCTTTTATCAATATATTTACCGACTAGGCGTTAGTTTCATTCGTTCTATTGTACATTTTTTTACTTCAGAAAATGAATTAGATCACCCTGTATGTAAATGCACCGTGCGTACAAATAAACATAAATGTTATCTCGCATGCACCTCTAAGATATAATATTTTACCATCCCAACCTTGTTTGCGCATATTATGCTATTCGTGCACTCATTAAATACAGATACTCGTATTATCAACGGACCTTGGAGGAAGGTAGCGAGGGCGCTGTATGTGGCTGATTTGTTTAGAGATGCGTCCATCTCAAGCAAGATCTGAAAAGTGCAGCGATAATCATTAAATTATTAATTTTTAACGTCTGCTGCCGGTACAAAAAAATCAATACAGGTTATAGACGACCTCCGTGGCATAGTTGGTAACACCAGACTCCCAACCCGGAGGTTGTGAGTTCAATTCCCGCTAGAACCCGGATTTTTTTTAAAAAAGGAATCTAATCTGATGTTCACTTCAGGCCTCTTTAACATCTTTCTGGTTGGTTGGAAAAGATTATCACATGGCAATAATCTCGTCAGGTTGTGCTGTATACAATAAAAGTGTAATGTAACATAATAGATTGAATAACAAAATTCAAATTAAAACAGCATGATTTTGCACAACTTGAAGTTTTCGCAATTCAGTTTAACATTTCGAAAGACCTTATACAACTGATACAAATAAATCTATTGCCTCAAAATATAGAAAACTGTGGCGATAATTTACTCTCTTTCGATTTAATACAATAAACATATTCTTTCATTTAACACTTTCAAAAGAGATAGAATCCCAATGTGTTGGAATTACCAAGTGAGGGACGCAACTGGACTACCCTTAACAACTGCCCTTCGAACCGCAGAATGAAGGGATGAATAGAGTCGTCAGAGCCTATCATGGGAGTCATGATGCTCAGTCATGAGCTACACGAGATGATGATGACTTACATGCAACACTCCAAAATGCCTTATACAACTTACAATTAGTTATTTGATTTATATAATATTTAAATAATAAGAATTATTATTAATTTAAAATCGTATTTAATTAACTGTGTAATATAAATAAAAAATAATAATTACAATCCACTAAAAATAAATCTTTCATCGTTGATATTAAAGATAAACGAGTTTTTCAGCTTTTTTAATGTTTCTACTTGTTATATGTACAATATATGAACAATAAAAATTAGTAATGGCTTTATTAGATTATAAAAACACTATTCTGCATTTCTGCATTAAATGTCAAGGCCATTTAATGCAACAGCTGATAATTACTCAAACTGCATATTGCACACATATGTGACTTATGTATAATCAAGTGATTTTTATTTTTTTATTTATTTAGAGATTGAGGTATAAAAATAATATGTAAGAACGGTTTTTAATGCTTTTGATAAGGCTTATATAATTTTTCAAGTTTATTTGTTGTGGCTGTATTATGTGGAAGATATATTGAACGTGAATGATAAAAGATTGGAACAAGAAATTCTGTTATTTAGAAAGTATTTTCGCAGATGATGGAATAGTTATGAAATATATCGAAAGGAGTGTGGCGATAGGAAATAAAATCGATGAGGGCTTTAACTAACCAGGCACTATCAAAATCTGCTATGATCATAATCCACAACAGTATTTTAGTACCGACTTTCATATGTAGGAGTGAAACGTGGACGTGGAGTCTAATAAATGTTGTAGAAATTCGTACACTGAAAAAAAATATGGTCTGAAAATTGATCTAAATATGAAGTTAAGATTAAGACTGATGGGTTGAGTGAGATAAAGAGGAGCGCTAGGAAGATGGTTTGAGCATGTGGAAGAAGAATGTGGAAATGATTTAAATATGTAGAACGAATGAGCAAAACAAAACTTAATTAAACAAATATACAGTGCAAATGTGAGTGGAAGGCGTTGTAGAGGAAGATCAAGGAAAGTATGGTTATATCGAGTGAATGATATTTTGAAAGAATAAAACTTAAAAGTTAGAGTAATCGTTGTAGTTGTGCGAGAAGGTATACGAATGTAGAAGAGGCGAAGGATGTGTGTTGAGATAGGAAATACTTGCGTTCTGGTCTCTCTGCATACCCAAACAGGAAAGTGGCGTAATATCTTGCATGTAGATATTGAACAGCAAGTCGTAAAAGAAAACCAAGACGTCTTTCTTACAACTAGGGGGTTGCGGATTCGATATTGAATAATAGCAACGATTGACTTAAGGTGCGATGCCAGGAGATAAAAACAATTACTTGCAGCGGAGTTAATATATAATACTTATCAGCTTAAGGCCTGGAGTTAAACAGCCTAGCAACGTGCCATACTTTCACAGAAAATTTCGAATGTAGCAAAATTATCACTTGACGTCACTAGATTGGAATAACCCGTCGGTTCGGAGATGAACGGATGTAAGGCTGAGTTAATGAGGAACCGATATATTATATACAACAAAAGTGTAATATAATAAATTATAAAATAATACAGTTGAGAAGCTTATCCGTGCTGCTTAACCTGTTCACCGCGTTAAAAATCAAATTCCACGAATCCTGTGCGCGGCACAATTTCAGCGTTTTTTAATTTCTAAGTTTAAACACATATTTTGTTTAGAACCACTGATATTTGATTACAACACCAAGTAAACATGACACTTAAGTAATTTTCTGATAATAAATAATAGTCATTACTCTTTAGGAGACTCATTAAATAAAGGAGATAAACTTAACATTACGTAAAATAAACAAAGGAATGCTACGATCAAATCAATGCTTCATGACACTCACCCAATCAAATGCGTATAGCACTAGTAATGTTTATTTACGTAAGAGAGACTTAGTAATGTTTATTTACGTAAGAGAGACTCATCGCAGGACTCGATCCGCGCGACAGGTCGTTAATGCTGGAAATATTGAGAAACCAAAAAAATTCGGCGCTCTGTTTATTCAACAATATCTCATAAACCAATATATTATTTGACAAGGTTTTCAAAGATGTCGCTAGAATAAAGATTATTTTAAATTTTAGTTCAATTTTTATTCCGGTTTTGTGTCATTTTTTTTAAGTATTTGTGATTTGAAACTTGGATTGTCGTCAGATCACAGGCGTTTGTGCTCCCCGCGGGGAAAGAGTTAAGATAGGAATAGTTCCTCAAGAGCGATCGCTCAAGTTAAGAGGGTATTTGAAAAAGGTGAATCGAGAAAAATCTTATTTGATTTTACTGGAAAAATATATAAAGAAAAAGAAATCATTTAAAAACGCAATCAATATACGTGTTTTTTTAAAGAAAAGATATGACCGAAGTTATAGGTATCCTTATGCCATCGAACACCAGGCGGAAAAAGTGCCTGTGTCGTTCGAGGAGAGTAGCACAGTGCGGGGTTCGAACCGACGACCTTCCGCACGTAAGTCCAGTGCGTTACTGCGCAACCATGCACCTCTCTTGTTGATTTGGCAAAGTTTGATTTATACATTTTCGAATGCTTTGTGCTGCGCGTGTTACTAAGGCTGAGTGGAGATCTCTTAGGAAATCATTGTATCGGTTATTATCAGATACATACATATGTTGCATACATTTATACTATCACATCGTCTCCTTATTGAGGAAGGCAGAACGAAGAGAACGCCAAATACACATATTTGATATTTTCTACATCCATTCACATTCTCATACAGCACCTACGATTCCTCAAACTTCTTATATGTATTGTATTGCCTTCTTTCAAAATATCATACACTTTATGCAATCATACTTTGCTTGAACTTCTTCTACCACGCATTTATTTATTCGTTCTACCTGCCCAAACCATCTCAGAGTGCTCTTCTTCATCTTACTCAACACATCAGACTTAAGTTCACACTTATCTTGTTCTTTTATATTTATATTTTTATACATTTTTTATGATTATTGTCACTGTTTGTCAGGCTAACGAAAATGTGCAACGGGGTTTTATATAATCAAAAATCGGAAAGAAGTATCGATTTATTTTTTCTTGCTATATGTCCTCAGTGAGATACAGGCAAAAGCCTAGTTTACTGGGGACACAACAAATGAAAGGCAACCAAATAAAACTACCTGTGGTTTTTTCGCAAATTATGTATATTTCTTGTCATGTGTAAAATATATTTAAAAACAATCCAAATCACTTCATTTTATATTCTGTCGTAGCCGTAATATATATTATCCCCCATGTGTTTTAGTGCACGCATTTCTACAATATTTAGTTGCCTCCTGTCAATGTTTTTTTCACGTCCACGTTTCTCTCTTATACATCAAATATGATGTACTACAATTTTATCCGAATTCAATACTGTGTGATTCGAGTATAAATGTTTTAGTGTCCCATTAAATTTGTATCCTATCGTTACACGCCGTTCGACGTCCTCTTAACTGTTTCACTATCAGAGAAAATACTATTTCAATTGCAAAACTCCTCAATCTACTCCAATCTTTTGTTACTCACCGATATATCGCAATTACTTTTCTTTTCAAATATTTCTATCACTATGACTTCGGATTTTGCAACAGTCAGTCTCAAATCTTTCTCTGATACATATTATACTTATCAAATTCTGCATTTCATCCTCATTCTCTGTTAACACTACCATGTCATCATCAGCATTCAGCAATCTTCTGACATTTCCATTCGACATTTGAATACCACCCATTGACCTAAGAAGTTATTTCATAAAATGTGATATGTGGTTCGTTAAGTGGTAGAAGAATGTCAGCTTTACAAGTTATTTTTTGTCAAATAGCTTATTGTCTGAACATTTATGAAAATAACACGTTTTTCTTGAACATTTACTCATAAAGATCCGGAATAATAGGCCTAAATCTTTCAACTCGATCGCAACTGCAGCGATTGATTGCATTAATAAGCTTATTATGCATATCTATGTGCATCCAATTAGTGATGTAATAAAATAAAGGTGAACTAGTGGCTGAATGATTCGTGAAATCGTGATCAGTGGAACTTTGAATAATCTCCTTAGGCGTTTTTCCTATTTACGGTATGTCGTGGATAATACGTACGCCGTGTTTTAACCCATCGAGAACCAAATCAAGACCATAGTAATGATTTGTATCGAAAAAAATTATAGCACTTTCATTAAAATGTATTTGATGGATTTATTGCTATTAAGCATTTTTTTTTCTTCCAATCAACCAGTTTTTGTTTCAAAACATTATTTTCGGTATCCATGAACGTATCTTAAAACTTTGTAATTAAAAATAATACTATAAACTTAATAAAACTCTTATTATATTGTTTATAGTTAAGGCATTAACGTTGTGGAGGTTTAAAGACTTGTAATTTATTTTACCAAACACTTTTTATTCCACTTTTTTATAACGGTATAACCCTACCGGATTCAAGGCTTTCACCTCATCTTCAGGGGAGCACAAACAAGACGCTGAAACAAGAGCAGAGGAGCACAAATAAGACTCAGGTGAAAGCCTTGAAACCGGTAGGATTATACCGTTACAATAAAGTGGAATAAAAAGTGTTTAATAAAATAAATTACAAAACTCTTATTTTTTATTTTCGGTTCACAATTGTTTTATTTGAATTTACTACCGGTTTCAAAGAACTACGTCTTGCTCGTCAGGACGGGTGGTGAATGCAAAGAATATTAATTTTATTAAAAATGTTCAAACATAACTCCACAAAGTGAAGCAAGTCTTTTCTAAGTTTCAAGAAAGAAAATAACATAAGATTAAACATTAACAACCTCTGTAGCATGATTGGTAAGACGTCTGTCTTCCAGCCCAGATTTTTTATAAATAGATTCTTGTCCGGTTTTCACATCATCATCCTGTCGTGTAACTCACGACTGAATATCGTGACTCCCATGATAGCCCTTGAGGACTCCTCGCTTTTCTTTTCTTATTTTCTTTCTTTTCTCTCTTTTCGCTGGTGATGAATCGAGGATTGTGCATACGTGTTTGTGCGTTATTTCCTCATTCATTCTTTTAAAACTGCTTATCTATTTCAATGTATTACTGCCTAAATATATCAATGTTGTCTCAACTATTTCACTTCCCATTTGTCATTATGTAAAATTTGGACTCCTTTGAGGCTTTTCTTTTTTTTTCTCGTTCTTGCTGACAGCTAACCTGAGGTGGTATATGTGGGTTTACTTTTTATTTTGATGATGCCCTTGCGGTCGGGCTCGCCATACATTGGTGGGGTGTATCTCGGCCGGGGGAATGTTTGTGGGATGAGCCCGGACCTTTTAGTGTCTTCTCTCTTGAATATTTTTTTTTTGTCATCTATTTATTTTCTGTGTTTTTTTATATATTCTTGTTCTACGTGTTCAAGAGTGTGGGCTGAAAAACATCTGGTGTCCCCGTGGCTGGGTTCGCCCTATATTGGTGGGGTATATCTTGGCCGAGGGGATGTTATTAGATGAGCCCAGACCTTTTGATAGCTTCTATATTTAATGTATTATCTGCAATTTATGTGTTTTAGAAGTGTTATTTAAATATAATCTGTACATACAATGTTGCTATCAATAAACCTATTATTTATTTATTTGTTTTATTTATTTATTTATTATTATTTTTATTTTATTTATTTTTATTTATTTTATTTTATTATTATTTATTTATTTATTATTTTATTATTTATTATTTATTTATTATTTTATTGTTAACTAGGTCACGGAGGTCGTCAATACTATTATAATAAAAATATAACAAAAAATTACATGTCTATTAAAAAAATATATTTCCTAATCGTTGATCGTGAATTCCACTCAACGAACGATCAGGGAATATTAATCACCAATCAATCCATGACGATTTTCAGTCCCTACTAATCACAATTAGCGAACATCTACTGTATTCCTTCTGGCAGCCTGCGTTACCCGCATGACACTTGGCGCCGCCCTTTCACTGCTCGCGGTGCAATTTTCTCGATGCACTAATCTGTGAACTTTTGCATGCATTTAATTTATTTCAAGAGTTCGAGCATCAATTAGTTTTTCTTACTATGTACGAGTATATTGTAATCTTTCTTTATTATCGAAACATTTGTGAATTTTCAAAGTCATCTGTGTATCTTTGAATTTTTAAATACATACTTATCAGACCTTACCCGATTTCACGCCTTACAACACCTTACAACACCACATCCTCGCTTGGACCGTGAAGTTCTATAAAAGTCAACAAAATCACAGCAATCCCTTAGTCGCTGCCCTGGGGGCTTACGAGAGTAAATCCGACCTACCCTTCCGTTATAAGCACAAGCTCCCGAAGCATTATCTGTTGCCTGACTAGTCCACCTTCAGTATTAGCTGGGAAGACCAAGGTCTGTGTGAATGTGATGGAATACAAGTAGCCTGAACGAGTGGACTTTTTCTTGCCAAAAAATTAGTTGTAAGAATTGTTATCTAGTTAGAAGTAGTATATATAGGTGTTAATTATTTCGTAGAAATCATATATTAAGACTAAGTAAGTTCATAAATTATAATATATAAATAAGATTAGTTAAGTAATAAATTTGTATGTAGGTATAGCCTTGACAAATATTTGTACAATATATTACTTTTTCAATAAAAAAAAACTTACTTATTATCACGCCGTGTCTCATAAAACAGATCTCCAAAATTCTCTATTCAATCACATAAAGCTGATACATTGATTCAAAACCAGGAAGCTTGATTAATGGAGCTAATGCCAATAAATTCTCCCGACTATGCTCTTCAATATGTCCAAATTCAGATATACTAACCATAGAAATAAATTATTTACTATGCATTTCGAGTTAAATTCCTGATGGTGACAGTTCTAATTTTTTTTTAATATTTCAACCTATTTCAGGTTTATTGGGGGTTGTCAAAATATACATCTTATAAAAATGGCTTTATTTGATTTTATGAAACATTTTAAGCAGCTGACATGCTGGTTGGTGTCGCGCGTTGTCACGCGTTGTCACCGCTGTGTCACAAGCTGTGGGTGTATCTGGTTGAGACAGTGGAAAATAATTTCGATAATTTGAAATGTATCATTTGGATTATTTCCCTCGTTATTCTGTTTCTTGCGGTGCAATTGTCAGTGAATCTTACCATAGACACAGGTTATACATACTATATACTTCCTTTATATTTCTCAATTTTATTTTGATCGAGACACTTTCTTATTTCAAGTCACTTTGTTGTCCAGCTAATTGTTTCCTACTTTATTATAGAAAGTATCATTATAATAATAAGACACTTTAGGTTAGTTATGGGGATAAAAAAGTGTGAAAGGAAAAGTAAATGTGATATACAGGTGAATAATGAAACATTGGAGCAAGTTGAGGGATTCAGTTATCTGGATAGTATTTTCTTTAAAGGGTGGAAGAGTAAAGAGGGATATCGAACGGCGTTCAGCGACAGGTACGAAGTCAATGAGGCAATAAAATATATATATGTATACTGAAACCGAACTGTATTAAAATATGCCGAAATGATAGTCTATAACACTTATAGTATTTTGGTGCTAAGTTTGATGTATGGGAGTAAAACTTTGACGGGGAAAATGACTGATATACATATCATCACACCGTGTCCCTTGCGGGGCAGGCAGAGAGAACAGATCTCTAAACTTTTCTATCCAAGCACACAAATACGTAATATTCATACTTTACACTTTTTCAAAATCTGGTCCATTTGATTCAGCCATGTTTACTTCGGTCGACAGATCTTTGTAATTTGATTATTCTTAAATTTTGCGAAGTTATTAATCGTAGAAAAAAAAATACTGTCACATTTTATATTTTTAACTTTATTTTTATGAAAAAAAAATTGTAATTAGTTTAACAATAATCCCTATTAAGTTTGTCCGTAGCATCAAATTTTATAATCATTTACCGAATACAACATTTATTATTTAGTTATCGTTATTATTTAACGCGTATCACTGTGTAAATACAAAAAAGGTGATTCGAAAATATAAAATGTTAATTTGTAGGCGTCCGGGGTCTCGTGGTTAGGGTTTACCCAGTAAGTGGGCGCCCCAGGTTGTATATCTGGCGGCTTCACTTCCTGACGAGTTAATTCATATTATGTACAACTAAATTTAACGAATTGACATATTTATCGTAAATTCTTAAGGTGGTATTATATCAAGCAACATAAAAATAACGTTATAAAAAATGTCAAACAAAAAGTTACAGCAGATTAAATCTAATGATCGTCTTGAAACTTTTATGCCTTTGCCATCACAGTTTTGGATTTGATCCAAGACTGCATTCTGAAGTGCAACAACACCTTGCACATAACTAATCAATAGATGCACTTGTGCCCTCTAGTCATATAATAGCAGACTACTATTCTAGATCACGAGGAGTTGTCTATCATTATCATATCATCAGCATGCTAAGACTATGTACTGTAGGTTAATAAATAGTATTGAACTATTTGAGACGCTTCAGAAGTTCATATTATTCGAGATATTGACATAGTAAATGGGATTATCGATCATAACGTTTACATAAAACGCAGTTTATAACAGTTCAGTTCGGTACCACCCTACCACCACCAACGCTGTTATGGGGGACACATTAAGTCCCCATCCAGCGCGATCTACACCAGATAATCTAAATATTCTTTATTTGATGTATAGTTAAGGCATTAGCATGGTGAGAGCCTTGGAACCGGTAGGGTTATACCGTTACAAAAAGTGGAATAAACAGTGTTTGATAAAATAAATTACAAAACCTTCTTTATTTTTTTGAGAGCGTGACGTCACGTATTGACGTTGAAATAACTGTCCAAACAGACTCTTGCTCCAGTGGCGACAAGCCTAAGTGTGAAATAACTGTCCAAACGGACTCTTGCTCCTGTGGCGACAAGCCTAAGTGTGAAATAACTGTCCAAACGGACTCTTGCTCCAGTGGCGACAAGCCTAAGTGTGAAATAACTGTCCAAACGGACTCTTGCTCCGGTGGCGACAAGCCTAAGTGTGAAATAACTGTCCAAACGGACTCTTGCTCCGGTGGCGACAAGCCTAAGTGTGAAATAACTGTCCAAACGGACTCTTGCTCCGGTGGCGACAAGCCTAAGTGTGAAATAACTGTCCAAACGGACTCTTGCTCCTGTGGCGACAAGCCTAAGTGTGAAATAACTGTCCAAACGGACTGTTGCTCCGGTGGCGACAAGCCTAAGTGTGAAATAAATATTAGAAGACTTAAGATTCTACGTCTATGAGAAAGAAATTTACTCGAGTCGCAGATAATATACTTATATTCTTCATCTCAGTGTCATGTCAGGTCCCCCCAACGTTGAATATCACTTGAGAGTAGATATCTTTGTCCCCGGTAGCCCGAAAAAGATCTCCAACGCCCCTTATGCCAGTACAATCACGTATATTGCGGAGCCAGGAGATTTGCCTCCTGCAAATACCTCTTCGGCCTTCCATTTTGCCGTGGATGATCAGGTGCAGTAATCTTTGCTCCTCTAAGTACATGCCCCAAGTAGGACACCTTTCGGATTTTAATATTAGTCAGCAACTCTCTATCAACTTTGGCTCTTTGAAGAATCCTTGTGTTGCTAACCATATCCGTCCAAGGTATCCGTAGCATTCTCCGGTGCATTCACATTTCGAATGCTTCCAGTCGGTTCATACTGCTTACTTTGAGGGTCCATGATTCCACTCCATTCAATAACACTGATATAATATATTTATATAAATATATTTATAAAACAGCTTAAAGCCTGGAGTTCAAATAGTCTAGCAATTTGACGGAACTTTCACTGAAAACTTTTAATACAGCAAAACAACCCTTGTGCGCCCCTAGATCGGAGTAGCCAATCTGTAAATATTTGTAAATATCTTCTGGGAAGACCAAAAAGGTAAGAAGTTCCAGCAGGCAGGTGGAATGGTTACAATGGTTAAAGAGATGCTGAGATTCAACTGAGTGGAAGGAAAAAGTTCACCAGAGATCATAAAATAATAAGTCGAGATCGAGATAAGTTGCGATACTACAATCTTGACCCTCAAGGGGAAAAGGGAGACAATGATGATGTTACTAATAAGTTCATGGCTTTATTTTTCAAGATTAAAAAGTAAATACAAGAGTAACGTCAAATAATCAATTCCATTCCCTTAAGAACTATCTATTTTAATCCGATTACCGGAACTGGAGAGTCGTGGAGGTAGGCAATTAATGTTCCAGCCGTGGTGCTCGGTGCTGAATGTTAGCGGATTGCACAGCAGATAAGAGACAATATTCTGGTCTAACAAAGAGCACGAACACTGGAACACTCTGTCCAACCGTTTTAATTAATCAAGTCAACTTCCTAAGCGTCCTTGGCTATATTGTGGAGCGAGTTGCTTGCTGTAGGATGCGTGATGTGTGGGCTTGTGTGTGCGTGTGGACGTCATTATGCATGTCATAAATACTGTACAGAGATAGGGACTTGCAAAATAAATATAATTATTTTTTTATATTAATTAAACTATTCCGTAAATGACGTGACAGAAAGGTTGATGTGTTGAGTAAGACGAAGAAGAACACTGTAAGACGGTTTTGGTATGTACAAGAATGAATGAATGGAGAAAAACTGACAAAACAAATATATAGCGCAAATGTTAGTAGAAGACTTGATAGAAAGATCATGAAAAGTACAGTTAGATCAAATGAATAGTATTTTAAAAGAAGGAATATGTCGGAGAAATTGTAGGAGTGAATGTAACATAATGCTTGTCTAAGATTTATTACATTCAGACAGATATTGTTTATTGCTTATCCCAGTTCCCCGCTCTTATTTTTTTACGTCGTCCTTTACTGTCCATGCAGTCAAACTCTGGAACCAGTTAAAAACTAATGTTAGATTCGCTCCATCCTTGGCATGCTTTAATAGCGACTGAAAAAAAACTCTTAATTTCTAGTCATTAATATAACGTGTCTCATTCCTGATTTTTCTTTCATCTCCGCCATTCTTTCCACTTCTTTTAATTGATGATATTTCACTTTTACTTTGACATGGTAATTACCATAAATTCCTAAATATGAATAATTTTTGCGACCATGTAACTTGCTTTATTTACTTTTATCTGGTTGATTGGTGGAGATGGTCACCTGGCAATAACCCCGCCAGATTGTATTTACAATGAAGAGTTAAATAAATAAAAAATGTGAAGTTGCGAACGATGTATGTGTTAAGATATTATAAGAAAGTCCGGCGCTCTGTCCTCTGCCTACCTTGACAGAGAATTAGTGTAATGATGTATGTCTACATTAGAAAAAAAATTCATTGATATAATAACATGTTTTTTTTTTCAGGTATTTCAACCTTCAACTTCAGAAAATTCAACAAATGGCAATTATAGACTATTTTACACAGACAAATCCATCAAAGAGGAAATCGTGTGAGTTTTTTTATTATTTTTTTTTATAATTATTTGTTGACAAAATTATTATTTACACTTAAAAATCTTCACATTTTTTTACAGAATCGATTATTATTAATATACAGGATGGCAGATACTAAATGCGAAAACTCGAAAGAGGAATAGAGGGAAATAATACAAGCAAAATATGTTTTCAACCATTAGGTAACTAGAATTGAAAACAGATAATAAAAATCTTGGTTTTTATTATTTTGTGTTACATCGCATACCGAAGAACACAAGTCTCCCCTTTTCTGCGTTTATTTATACGTTATATTAATAAATTCGTTTGCAATTATTTTTAATGAAATGTCAAGTATTAAAATTAAATTCTCCATCCCAGTCCCCTGTTAGCTATGAAAATTTATATTATTTAAGTGAGATTTTTTCTGTTCTTCATTGTTTAACTATTTTTATACATTTTCCAACTCTGCTAAAGTTGAGAATTATAATGTGTATTATAATGTTCATGCCAACTTTTATTTGCTGTATTATTCTCTTCGATCACCTCGTCCAATATTAATCAAGTACCAGTTAACATGTTTATTTCCAAAATATTTGTCTTTTATCAATATTAATATTTATGTCATAAATATAACGAATAAACTTGAGAGCCTTATCTGGATGGGGAACTGTGCAGAATTACTTGTGATTAATGCGAAATTTGATAGAAGTAATAGAAAAGCAAATAGTATGTAAATAATTAATAACCTCTTAACTTTTACAGAGCAAGTGTTTAAAAAATATATCTAAAAACACCATTAAACTGAGCAACACTCATATTAAAAGAGTCATTTCGTCGACTCGTGAGTTGTGCTTTCACAGTTAGATATTTTTTTAATTTTTTTCATAAATCCAAATATACTTGATAAGTTTTTTGCGGTTTCCTTACCAATAAACAAATAAATAAATAATAAATATGTTTTTCTAAATATATGCAGATACGGGGAAATATCTAATTTAATGGCCGTCGCCACCACCTTCCTATCTTTATACTCAACTTAAATGTATTTATTTTGAAATATTTTTAATACCAGTTATACTCGTATACGAGTATAGTGTGTTCGAATCCTGTGTAAGAGCGCCCTTGAGGAGGGGCTGGCCTCTAAACAGCGCTATATAAATTGTATTTTTATTATTATTGTTATACATCAGTAGGTGCTTTATTAATAAATCATTGGACAAAACGACGAAACTTCATATGCTAAGAAAGGGTGGAAGAAATAGTATCATGAAGGAGGGAAATTTGATGCATGATATGTTAATTCCAGTTCTTTGCTGTTTTGTTTAATTTAATTGTGGAAATTTTTTATATTATTGGATGAATAGTATCAACGTTAGATTTGTTGTTGATGATGATCGCTTGTTATTATCGCCACTATTGATGGTGATCGCTTGTCTTATATATCTCCATAGCATAGTTGAGTACTGTTGATAAGGATCGCTTGACTTATATGTTCATAGCAAAGTTCAGTACTGTTAATGAGCATCGCTTCTTCTTCTTTTTCTCCCTGGCTCCATCCCAACTCACTGTCTGCGAAGGCTGTTGGGGTCAACTCTCCTCGTCCTCAGGTTATGCTCTTCTGTCCCGGACTACGTTCCCCAGGCCGTGCATCTGCATCAGGTTATCTTTTTGCACCACCCATGTATTATTTGGCATTCTTCTGATCGTTATTCGAGGAAGATCCATGGAGATTGCCTGGTTCCCAATGTGATCGGGTGCTCTGCGTCCAACGTGCCCATACCATCTCAATCGCCTCGCTTGATTTATATATATGTTCATATTAAAGTTGAATACTGTTGATGAGGATCACTTGACTTATATATGTTTGTAGCAAAGTTGATTACTGTTGATAAGGATCGCTTGACTTATATGTTCATAGCAAAGTTCAGTACTGTTGATGAAGATCACTTGACTTATATATGTTCATAGCAAAGTTGAGTACTGTTGATTAGGATCACTTGACTTATATATGTTCATAGCAAAGTTGAGTACTGTTGATGAAGATCACTTGACTTATATATGTTCATAGCAAAGTTGAGTACTGCTGATTAGGATTACTTGACTTATATATGTTCATAGCAAAGTTGAGTACTATTGATTAGGATCACTTGACTTATATATGTTCATAGCAAAGTTGAGTACTGTTGATTAGGATCACTTAACTTATACATGTTCATAGCAAAGTTTAGTAATGTTGATGAGGATCGCTTAACTTATATGTGTTCATAGCGAAGTTGAGTACTGTTGATTAGGATCGCTTGACTCATATATGCTCATAGCAAAGAGCTAAAAGATGTCTCAAATATACGTATTTGATGCTTCATCTGTTTATTTATTAAGTTTTGAACGGTTGCAGTCTTGACGAAAAATCAAATTTGAGTTTAAAAAAAAACAAAGCAAGATAGAAATTAAAACATAAATCAAACAAACCTCGAAACATATAACATAAATAACAAATTATCCAGAATAAATTTAAAATTAAATAGGTACTTTAAACTAATATTCAGTTGAAACATCAAAATATACGGTAGATAATCAGTCTTTTGTTGAATTTTTGATTTGCTTCCATTAATAGATAAGATAGGAATTTCTTGAAAATTCGACCCACACAAAATACGGATATAGAGTTGCATTCATAAATCTCCAGCATATTTGTGCATTTGCAAAACGTGTTATACTCGTATATTTTGAATGTGTTTTGTTAATTTGTTTTAATAGTTTAGACTTGGTGGCAATCCAAAATTCAATGGGTGTTCTAAGGAATGATAAGGGACTTTAATTAATGAATTGAAAAACACATCCGAGTATTAAAAATCACTACTTTTTTTAGTTCGCTGAACACCTAATAACATATAATTATACGTTTTCACTTACAAACACACAAAAATACTAAACACGTATCAAACATATTACAAAAACGAAAGATTTTAAAAACATCGCAATCTATTTTCAATCAAACATATTACAAAAACGAAAGATTTTAATACCATCGCAATATATTTCCAATCAAACATATTACAAAAACAAAAGATTTTAATAACATCGCAATCTACTCGTATTTCCAATCAAACATATTACAAAAACGAAAGATTTTAAAAACATCGTAATCTATTTTCAATCAAACATATTACAAAAAACGAAAGATTTTAATACCATCGCAATATATTTCCAATCAAACATATTACAAAAACGAAAGATTTTAAAAACATCGCAATCTATTTTCAATCAAACATATGACAAAAACGAAAGATTTTAATACCATCGCAATCTATTTCCAATCAAACATATTACAAAAACGGAAGATTTTAATGCCATCGCAATCTATTTCCAATCAAACATATTACAAAAACGAAAGATTTTAAAAACATCGTAATCTATTTTCAATCAAACATATTACAAAAACGAAAGATTTTAATACCATCGCAATATATTTCCAATCAAACATATTACAAAAACAAAAGATTTTAATAACATCGCAATCTACTCGTATTTCCAATCAAACATATTACAAAAACGAAAGATTTTAAAAACATCGTAATCTATTTTCAATCAAACATATTACAAAAAACGAAAGATTTTAATACCATCGCAATATATTTCCAATCAAACATATTACAAAAACGAAAGATTTTAAAAACATCGCAATCTATTTTCAATCAAACATATTACAAAAACGAAAGATTTTAATACCATCGCAATCTATTTCCAATCAAACATATTACAAAAACGGAAGATTTTAATGCCATCGCAATCTATTTCCAATCAAACATATTACAAAAACGAAAGATTTTAAAAACATCGTAATCTATTTTCAATCAAACATATTACAAAAACGAAAGATTTTAATACCATCGCAATCTATTTCCAATCAAACATATTACAAAAACGAAAGATTTTAAAAACATCGCAATCTATTTTCAATCAAACATATTACAAAAACGAAAGATTTTAATACCATCGCAATCTATTTTCAATCAAACATATTACAAAAACGGAAGATTTTAAAAACATCGTAATCTATTTTCTATCAAACATATTACAAAAACGAAAGATTTTAATACCATCGCAATCTATTTCCAATCAAACATATTACAAAAACGAAAGATTTTAAAAACATCGCAATCTATTTTCAATCAAACATATTACAAAAACGAAAGATTTTAATACCATCGCAATCTATTTCCAATCAAACATATTACAAAAACAAAAGATTTTAATAACATCGCAATCTACTCGTATTTCCAATCAAACATATTACAAAAACGAAAGATTTTAAAAACATCGTAATCTATTTTCAATCAAACATATTACAAAAAACGAAAGATTTTAATACCATCGCAATATATTTCCAATCAAACATATTACAAAAACGAAAGATTTTAAAAACATCGCAATCTATTTTCAATCAAACATATTACAAAAACGAAAGATTTTAATACCATCGCAATCTATTTCCAATCAAACATATTACAAAAACGGAAGATTTTAATGCCATCGCAATCTATTTCCAATAAAACATATTACAAAAACGAAAGATTTTAAAAACATCGCAATCTATTTTCAATCAAACATATTACAAAAACGAAAGATTTTAATACCATCGCAATCTATTTCCAATCAAACATATGACAAAAACGGAAGATTTTAATGCCATCGCAATCTATTTCCAATCAAACATATTACAAAAACGAAAGATTTTAAAAACATCGTAATCTATTTTCAATCAAACATATTACAAAAACGAAAGATTTTAATACCATCGCAATCTATTTCCAATCAAACATATTACAAAAACGAAAGATTTTAAAAACATCGCAATCTATTTTCAATCAAACATATTACAAAAACGAAAGATTTTAATACCATCGCAATCTATTTCCAATCAAACATATTACAAAAACGGAAGATTTTAATGCCATCGCAATCTATTTCCAATCAAACATATTACAAAAACGAAAGATTTTAAAAACATCGTAATCTATTTTCTATCAAACATATTACAAAAACGAAAGATTTTAATACCATCGCAATCTATTTCCAATCAAACATATTACAAAAACGAAAGATTTTAAAAACATCGCAATCTATTTTCAATCAAACATATTACAAAAACGAAAGATTTTAATACCATCGCAATCTATTGCCAATCAAACATATTACAAAAACGGAAGATTTTAATGCCATCGCAATCTATTTCCAATCAAACATATTACAAAAACAAAAGATTTTAATAACATAGCAATCTACTCGTATTTCCAATCAAACATATTACAAAAACGAAAGATTTTAAAAACATCGCAATCTATTTCCAATCAAACAGACCAGAGTTACGCAGATTGGTGACAATTGCTAGGTTACATTATTTCCAAAATGAAAAAAAGACTTAAATACATATACTAAAGGTATTGTAAGATTAACTAAAAAAAAAACAACTCTATACAAAACGGTGTTTTTGATTTTATGGGGAAAAGATTAAAAAGTAAAGAAGAGGCTAGTAATGAAATACACTTTTTTCTCAGTTCACCTAACAACACATAATCACACGTTTCCACACTTACAAAATATTTTGAATCAAATAAAAATATCTATCAAAGCAAATTATTTTATTATCAATTAGACCACACATAACATTTGTATAGTAATTTTATTTTCCATTAGACCATATATGACATTTGTGTAATAATTTTACTTTCCATTAGACTACATATAACATTTGTAAAGTAATTATATTTTCCATTAGACCAAATATAACATTTGGATGGAAATTTTATTTTCCATTAGACCATATATAATATTTTTATTGTATTTGTTACTATGTTCTTTATAAGACCATGGGTATTGTATTGTAACATAAATAACATACAATTTAGCTTAACTAACTCACCTGACGAGAACCCAGTGTGTTTAAATGCGCCAAATGATACGCTATGAAATGAATCGGAATAAAATGAAGTCTAGAGAATTCCATGTTTTGGTTAAGTTACATCATATTTTATTTTTTGATCTAACAAGAAAGTATTTGTGATGAAAAATACAATAGAAGAATTTCCCAGAAATATTTTTGAGCAGTTTATAAATGAAATTAATTGAAAAAATATCGCCACAATTTTTATTACTTAAAAAAAATTAAAATTGTGGATAAATGCTGCTTAACTCTTACAGGCTTAGTGGTCCACGTTATGTACCACCTTTTTTTGACGCAGTACTGCACAATGGTAAACGCAATGTACCACTTATTAAACCTCTCTCTATTGCTGCACGAACGCTCAGATTATGTACCACTTCGTATGATATAATACTTCTGACTCCTATCCGCACAGCTGCAGGTCTGGTCCTGTACAAATTAATTTAGCTTCTAGCATTATTGACAGTTAGTTGTTCTTGGTGTGCCGACTTGTGCGTATAAAAGAAAATGTTATATATTTGTATTAAATTTTAATAAAAAAATAGTTGTGTTGTGATAAAATTGACTTAAGTAATTGTGGTAAATTTATATTTAGGTTAAAAATTAATTTTACTTGGATGTATTTCGGCATTATTTGGTAGTACATTAGAAGTACCAGTGGAAATATGGACTAGTGGTACATAAGTTGTACCACCTCATCAGGAGTTCCTTGACCTACCGAGGAAGTGGAAATATGTTAATTTAGCATTTGTATGTATCATTTTTCAAACACATTAAAAAAATAATGAGAAACTTGACTTTTTATTTTTTGTGCAGCCTGAGTAAAAATAAGTAAAGTTTACGTGTGCCTGTAAGGGTTAATGAAGTTTTCCTGTGCATTTAAGCCTGTATATAAATATATCTGTTTTGTTATACTATATGAAAATGTTCTCATAGTAAACTTTATGAATTTAAACCCTTGACAATTATACAAACATATACAATATTTATTCGAGTATAAAATGTCAAACACGTAGTTAAGTTCTGATTCCCGCTTCTGACCAATAGCAAACTCACCTTCGTTGGTTTGCTTCAAATAGTAACTTAAAAATGATTACTTACTTCTTTCTTCAGTGACCGAGTGTATCTTAATTTTCATTATCTAAATTTTTATATTTATTAGAATTTATGTTTTGTTGTTAATTTATAGTTTTTATCGTGTTTTAAAGACCAATTATATAAATCATTCACCCAACACTCCAACACTTTTATAAAAAAATCCTATGGTTATTTACAACTATTTTTTTTATTTATCTGTGGGACGAATTAAAATCAAATCTTAACACAAAGCCCCAAGTTTAATTCTATGTGAACATTAAGACTTTTGGCGACCTTCGTGGCCTGGTGGTAAAACACTTGTCTGCCGATCCGGAGGTTGCGGGTTCGATCCCCGCTGGAACCCAGATTTTTTAAAATAGGATTCCAGTCTGGTTAACACTTAGGGCCTATAAAAACAGCTTTCTGGTTGGTTGGAAGAGATTGCCACGTGGCAATAAACTCGCCAGTATAGAAAAAAATAAGACTAATTGATGTATTTTGATTGTTAGTTAGTCCATGATGATGACTCAACTTGTCTTACGCGACTGTTGAACGACATTTTGTTGAATCGCAAACGTATTTCATCGATTCGGATCTGTATTGCCAACTTTTTTTAAAAACTTAGCTAGCTTATTGCTATGGAGCAGTCTCTTCCAACCAACCATAAATAGTCTGGAATCCCATTTTTTTTAAATCTGGGTTCCAGCGGGGATCGAACCCGCAACCTCCGGATCGGCAGACAAGCGTCTTGCCACCAGGTCACAGATCACAAACTTCGAGATAATCCCGCCACAGTTGGTCATGCTATATACGAGTATGTTGTCGATTAGTAATAAGCCTGCAATATTTCACTGTGTGCAGAAGTGTTATTTTTTTTTTTAATTCACTCCCCTGCCTATCTAGGGGTATGCCTGTCCTGCAGTAGGTAGATTTCACAAAACATCACAAAAAAAAACACAAGTGCAATCATAAGTATAAAAAATTCCATCAATCATACTACACAAAAAAAAGAGCATTTAAATTGGAAACATTAATTTTACAAAGGATAATTCACAAATTTCTTGACACAAAATAGGCCCTTAAAAATTCACAAAAATTAAGAAAGAAAGAAATGCTCTTTTAAAATAAATGTATAAAAGACAACCTCCTTGGCCTAATTGGTAAGACGCCTGTCTTCCAATTCAGGGGTTGCAGGTTCGATTTCTCAGATTTTTTAAAAAAGGAATCCAGTCTAGTTTACATTTACGGCTTCTTTGACTCTATGGTCGGTTAGACGAGATGGCCACTTAATGCAGGCAATAAGCCCGCCAGATTGTAATATATACAACGAAAGTGTAATATAATACAATACAATACAATACAAAGGAAAAAAATGATTAAGGCAATTGGATATTTAGTATTTCAATTTTCTTTAATTATTCGTATGATTTTGCTAGCATTCATTGCATTATTACTACACGTACTCGTATATCTTACAATTGCAAAATATGTTAATCTAAAATTTATCATTTATATTCAACTAATTGCATTAACGAACAGAAGATGATAATTATAATATCCTGTTCTATAACAAAGTATAAGTTCAAATTTATGTATATTCAAATGATCTCCTCAATAATTTAATTAAGATTAATTTTCATCATAATTTTTAACGATTTCAAATAGGATGCGCTATTATTTGGTGCGTGCCTGGATAAGGATTACGTCATGTATTGCAGAATGTTGAACGCTCAGGTTACAACACTTGGCCGAAATCGCAGGATCTATAATATATATATTCATATGTGTATTATATTATTGAAATTGACTATGGAGAAGGCATTCCATAAAGACACCCATTTAAATTCGTGATAAAACTCATGAATTTAAATATAATATAATATATACTAGTTTCATCATTTCTCTATTTTTCGAATAATTAATAACTATAATAAAAAGTAGAACGTATATTCGAGTGAATTTTTACTAGAAACAACTTTAATTAGCTAAAAACAACTTTATTTAGAAATACGAGTATATATAGTAGTGACACGTGTTTTTACCTCATATATCGAGGCAGTTACCAGCCGAACTTCATGTGGAGTGGAGTTTGCCTGATGAAAACCTCAGGATAGGAAGTAGAAACGCATATCCCTCTTTTGCCCAAAGGCAATATGCTTATTTGGCTCCCATTACATACAATGGTAGGAAAACCATTTAGACAGTCGATTGGAGCGTGGTTGTTATTGCGACAGGATTTTGAGTACTTGGGCTTTCAGGATGAATGACGAGTGGAAAGGATTTATGTGAGCTCGTGAGTGTGGGTCTCTTATTGTTGTTTTAATTTTGGTTGTTTTTGTGTTTCTGTGTGTTTTTCTTTTTTTCTTCTTTTTTTTTGTTTTGAATTTGTTTTGATTTTTATTCTTATGATTGTGTGCAGTATATTGTGGGATGAATATTTTTGGTCTTTCTGGAGCGATAATGTGTGAGGAGTTGAGTTTCGCAAGATGTTTCCAGTTGTAGTTAAGTGTCACTGTTTGTCAGGTTGATGAGAGCGTGCAACGGGGTTTTTTGTGTTATCAAAAATCGGAAAGAAGTATCGATTTATTTTTTCATGCTAAATATCCTCAGTGAAATACAGGCAAAAGCCTAGTTTACTGGGGATACGACAAATGAAAGGCAACAAACCCAGATCCATTAAAATTATATGTCCAAATCAAATTACCTGTTGTTTTTTCTCAAATTGTGTATATTTCTTGTCATGTGTAATAATAATAATAATAATAATAATAATAATATCGCGGTAGTTAAATATTATTGCTGAATTCTAAAAGTAATTTATTATCATTTCGTAATTGGGTTACTAAAACACTGTTTTTTTTTTCTTCAAGATAATTGTGTGAACCTACCGACTTCAAGGTTTTTATCTCATCATCAGGAGAGTAAAAACAATTTTTACCGTGTGATGCGTCTAGTCTATCAGTGTCAGCTATGGCATAACTCAATTTTGTTTGCGCTCCCCTGATGTTGAGGTAAAAAACCTTGAAACCTGTTGGGTCATACCATTATCTTTCTAGAATCTCTAGATCATTTGCGAGGAATGAGGTTCTCACGTCCCTCTACAGTGCGCTGGTTCGTAGTTAGAATGTGGAGTATGGTATTGAGCCCGCCGGGGAATTGTAAATCTCAAATGGTAGAGAAAGTTCAAATGAAAGTTTTGAGATTTCTCTACTTACGGAAGTGCGTTCTCTACTCGTGGATCTATCCTACAAGGGTTGGAATAGTACCTTCTCAGCATGAGGAAGGATGTAAGGGTCTCTCTTTATATCTTTAGGCTGCTGACGAGAGCTATACCCAATCAAACTTTGTTGGAAAATAAGTTTTTTATATTCCTGACAACTACGTATTCGAGGCACATAAATATTGACGTATTTAAACTGACAAGTAAAGGGTCTTTCAAATTGAGCGGTTTTTTTAATTCTATTTTTTTAAATTCTTGAATAAAACACACAATTGGCTTTGATTTCAAAATTTTTTTTTATTGGTCATTGATGTATATGTATGACATTTAAACACAAAAAAAAACAATATCCGCCAAATGTCCACCTCTTGCAGCTCCACAGATGTCCACTCTTTTGTCAAAATTTTCGATGATATTTTGGCATAATTGCGGTTCTAACTCACCAATAACGCGAATAATTTCGTCCTTCACCTCAGGAATTGATCGGGGGTCATTCTTATAGACCTTGGATTTTCACGTAACCTCAGAAAAAAATAGTCCAACGATATCAGATCATATGATCTTGGTGGCTAATTAACATCACCGTTTCCGTAGATTACACAATACATAAAATAATTCAACAATTTGAACGCGTTGTTGTATTTTATACGACTCCATTTTTATAAATGTCATAAGTATATTACACTTTTCAAATGTCACAAGACCCAGGCAAGTTCGCGACGCCATCTGTGTTTTATAAAAAAAAAACGCCCAATTTGAAAGACCCTTTAGAACTAACCTGTTAAATGCTCTTCATCGTATCACAAACTGTCTGTTTGAATCCTTAAGGTTTCGGATATTGACATCTTACAGATATCCGAAAATGTTTTTATATAAAGAATTTTAAACTTTCTTAGCCAAAGAAGTAAGTTGTTTAGACTAAACCAGTGTTGTGGAGTCGGTAAAAAAATTCTGACGCCAACTCAAGAAATTTTAATTTTTAACTCCGACTTTGCTCCATAAGTTATACTTAATTACTATACGTGGCGTAACTACTTAAATGAAGTTTTTTTTAGAAATATTATCTACGAGGATTCCTCATCATAATACACGCTATTTTGTTTATAGTTAAGGCATTAACGTTGTGGAGGTTTAAAGACATTGTAATTTATTTTTATTAAACACTGTTTATTCCACTTTTTTGTGACGGTATAACCCTACCGGTTTCAAGGCTTTCACCTCATCTTCAGTCTTGTTTGTGCTCCCTGAAAGACGAGGTGAAAGCCTTGAAACCGGTAGGGTTATACCGTCAAAAAAAAGTGGAATAAACAGTGTTTGATAAAAATAAATTCCACGCTATTTGTACTGGATGGCATATAGTTTCAACATTTAATTTATGTAGCCGATAAATTTTAAAAGATGTGAACAATTTGAAGTCGGAGTCAAATTTAGAATACTATCTCCCGAGTCCGACTCTGATTCCGATTCCATAAAAAACCAATCGACTCCACGATTTTGTCTCCTGACTCCGACTCTTACAGCCCAGGTTAACAAATATTTCTTGTTTACTATTTTACTTATGTTCTTGATGTTATGTAAAATGTATATTTAAGCTTTGTATGTAATTTTTATTTTCTTGTTGTATGTAATTTTTTCTTTAAGTTTTGTATGTAATTGGGTTTAACCAGTTTATGCAAGTTTCATAAAACAACTTAATCTTAAGTGGAAAAAAGGGGTTTTGTTAACTAATTACAATGTTTTAAAACCTCCGCAGTGTTAATATGATACGATTCAAGGATATCTAGTTTTATCGGATTATGGGATTTTTTTGCAATTCAATATTCATGGGAGTGAATATTAGTATGTTCTATTGGCTAGATTTACTAGCGATGCAGCGAAAACAACAAAAAAAAATATTGTTCGCATTCACTTTGTAAAACCTTGTTTCAAAGTATTAAACTTATTTTTATTTACAGTTAAGGCCTTAACTGTAAATAAAAAAATAAGTTTAGTACTTTGAAACAAAGTTTTACAAAGTGAATGCGAAAAATATTTTTTTTTGTTATTTTCGCTGCCTGGCTAGTAAATCTAGTCAATAGAACATACTAATATTCACTCCGATGAATATTGAATTGCAAAAAAATCCCATAATCCGATAAAACTAGATGTCCTTGAATCGTATCAAACTGTGCTGCAGGATGTGCGATGGTTTAGTGCGTGTTTCCTTATTCTGTTATTCAGCATAAATGAATTTGCAAAATGGTTTTATTGCCTTGCCAAAAAAGTCTAACGGCATCGTTATCACGATTATAAACAATACTTGATTAAACGTTTTTAAAATAATTCCGCTAGTAATTATATAAATATTTTTTTAAGTTGATAATGCATAGATAGTCTTTAAAATTATTCCTCCATTTATGCGGGTAACTGGTTCCAGGAAACAGCGCATAAATTAAAGCTGCTTAAATGGAGCCATGGATACGCATGGGCACTACTGTACCTGTCAGAAGTGATTTTTTTTCGTCTCTATTTGAATTTTTAACTAAATCGTGATTTATTACAATAGATTTTGGCTATTTGGGTTATCCTAAATCTATGCACAATATCCGGTGTTACAATATTTAGTCTATTTTAAAATAGATTTTAGTCGACAACAGGTTTTTTTTTTATTTTGACGTGTTTATGTTATTATTGCAAGAATCATATTTTTTTTATTTCATACAGTTATCTATAACATAAACATTTTCCTAAGGTATATTACCCGTATACAAATTTGTATCCAATTTATATATTCTAACTATGAACAAAATAATTTTGATTTTCTACTGATCTTTATTATTTAGCATAATATTTCATGAATGAATTATCTTTATAACAAGAAGTACAAGAGAATAACTTATTTTTGAAAAGTTAATCAAAATTTATGATTATGTACTCGTATGTACCATATATGAACATTATAAACTTTCAGTCTGAGCGGTTTTTTTAGTTATTTTTTTTTAAATTCTGGATTAAAACACACAATTTGCTTTGATTTCAAAAAACTTTTTAGTGATCATTGAAGTATAATGTATGACATTTAAACACAAAAAAACAATATCCGCCAAATGTCAATCTTTTGTAGCTCCACATATGTCCACTCTTTTGTCAAAAATTTCGATGATATTTTGGCATAATTGCGGTTCTAACTCATCAATAACGCGAATAATTTCGTCCTTCACCTCAGGAATTGATTGGGGTCATTCTTATAGACCTGGCTTTTCACGTAACCCCAGAGAAAATAGTCCAACGGTGTCAGATGAACATCACAGTCTTGGTGGCCAATGAACATCACAGTTTCCGGAGATTACAATACATAAAATTATTCTCCATTTGAACGCGTTGTTATACTGTATACGACTCCATTTTTATAAATGTCATACATTACACTTCTCAAATGTCATAAGACCCAGGCAAGTTCGTGACGCCATCTGTGTTTTATCCAAGAATTAAAAAAACCGCTCTATTTGAAATACTCTATACCTATACTCAGGGGAGTCCGCTACCTAAGCGGCGGTGATTAAATGATATTTTTACTATTATTACTACTATAGAATGCTATGCAAAATATGTATTATAAATACGGAATGAAGTTATTAGAAATGAATGTGAACTTATGTATTAAGTAAGATGAAGAAAATAACTCGTAAATAGTTTGGACGTGTAGAATGAATGAATGAAGAAAGACTAACAACACAGTGCACATGTAGATGTAAGACTTAGGGAAATGGATCAAGTGAATTATATTTTGAAACAGGAATAAAATTAAAGTTTTCTAAAATATAAATTGTATGGAATCTCGTATTGTCTCGTGCATAGCGGGTATGGGAACATTTGTTTACTCAGTAAATGTTTCATTTTTATTTATTTGGCAATGCTAAGGCATTGGAATATATTAACGATTTGGTTTTCCCAATGGTTTTTATTTTATTTTAATGTTTGTTTTTTGATAAAGATATGGCTCAGTTTCCAAGTTGATATTAACCATGTCTTTCAATCGACGGTTGCCAGTTCGTTTCCCGTTGAATCTCAGATTTCTTTTAAAAAGTATTCCTGTATGGTTTTCACTTCAGACCTCTTGAACATTTTCCTAGTTCGTTGGAAAAACGCCACATGGATGTAAGCCATAAGTTGTAGTGTAGACAATGATGTTTTCTGTTTTGTTACTTAAGGATTTGACAACGTATTTATTGCAACTTTATAAACGTTTTGAAATACCATGGCCTTAAACCTTAAGTTTTACTGTGTATAACAATATTTCCTGTTTTGTAAATTAAGGTTTTGTCAACGTATTTATTGCAACTTCAAATTAAATTAAGGTTTTGTCAACGTATTTATTGCAACGTCAAATTAAATTAAGGTTTTGTCAACGTATTTATTGCCAAATTAAAATATATATATTTGGATTGCCACATGGCTATAAGCCTTAAGTTGTACCGTATACAACAATATTTTCTGTTTTGTAACTCAAGGGTTTGACAATGTATTTATCGCAACTTTAAAAACGTTTTGGAATACAGATTGCCACATGGTTATAAACCTAAAGTTGTACTGTATACAACGATGTTTTCTGCTTTGTTACTTTAAGGGTTTGTCAACGTATTTACGACAACTTCGAAAACGTTTCGTAATAAAGATTGCTACATGGCTCAAGTTAAGGGTTTTTTAACGTATTTATTTTAATTTCGAAAACGTTTCGTAATAAAGATTGCTACATGGCTCAAGTTAAGGGTTTTTAACGTATTTATTTTAATTTCGAAAACGTTTCGTAATATAGATTGCTACATGGCTCAAGTTAAGGGTTTTTAACGTATTTATTTTAATTTCGAAAACGTTTCGTAATATAGATTGCTACATGGCTCAAGTTAAGGGTTTTTAACGTATTTATTTTAATTTCGAAAACGTTTCGTAATATAGATTGCTACATGGCTCAAGTTAAGGGTTTTTAACGTATTTATTTTAATTTCAAAAACGTTTCGTAATATATGTAGATTGCCACATGGCTATAAGGTTGATTCCACACCAAAGTGCTTCGTTAGGTGTTAAGCTAGGTTTTACATGACTCATATACTAGGTGACTTCAAGCCTGGCCACACCAAAGTGCTACGCACAAATTCATTTGACAGTTGGGAACGGTTGAGTCAACACACAATGTCACTCTCAAAACTAACCAATTTCATTACAACTTACCATCTTTATTTACTTTCTGTGCAACTTCATTCCAAAGTGATTTTATTACAGGTACATTTATCTATAATTTACTCGATGGGTTCCACAAAGGCTCCCTTTTATACACAGCTGTCATTAAAACTTCCGACATCTTGTAAATTAACCAACACGTCTGTTCGCTAGGAGATTCACTCGATGACTAATCGTCATGCAACGTGGCGCGAAGCGTGCAGTATGGCCACTGCGATAGTATGCGGTACGTTGGTTCGCTAGGATATGTCGCCTAACTCGCAACATAGCTCTAAGCATCAAGCGATGCTCCTACCTGTGTGGCCGAGGCCTTAGTCTTATGTTGTACTGTATACAACGATATTGTCTATTTTGTAACCTAAGTGTTTGTCAACTTATTTATTGCAATTTCGAAAACGTTTCGAATTTGCTTATCATTAAATTAACGATGATAAGAATGAGTATGCACAGTCAATTTTTTGTCGTTAATTCGTTATACCATTGTCTATTTAAATTGATATCGAAAATATTCAAATTGCACACAAAATAATACATAGTTGCAATAATGCGCTGATAAGTTTCATGTATCTCTCATTTCATGTATTTCATCTGATAAATTTGGATCGATTTGTGTGCGATTGACTCATCCTTTTTTAGGTAATCTTATCAATAGGATGATAATGATTCACGGAACACATCGAACATATTTGTTTTATTTATCCGAAATATCGAATCGTGTCTAATTATTGCAAAGCTTTCTCACATCCATTTTGTTTAATATCGTTTTGTACTCGTATGTCACAGATGTTGATCTCGGAAAAAAATGTCAAGTGGTATGTATCGCAGCGAGATAACTTTGCAACTAATTTATGTAAATTGAGAGTAATGCAATAAATAATTCATAAACGCACATACCATCGCGTTATTTATATGTTGGGGTGGACAAAAAGGACAGAGCTCCAAACTTTTCTGTAGTGACACACATCTTTATCTTTTTCTACATCTAAACACCATCTCATACAGTTCCTACGACTTTTTACATTTCTTTCTTTTAAAATATAATTCACTTTATCCCGCCATACTTTCTTTGGTTTTTCTGTCATATTTGCACAGTTTATTTAAATTTGTAAGTCTTTTTTATTTATTCGTTCTACACGCCTTAACTATCTCAAAGCGTTCTTCTTCATCCTACTAAATCTTTAGTTCACATTAATTTTAAATTACTTTTCGTTATAATATGATATATTCAGCTTTTTTTAGTACTTTTCCTCGTCCACGTTTTACTCCCATAAATCAAAGTATTTATTTATTTATTTAACACTTTAATTGCAAATACAATCTGGCGGGTTTATTGCCAGGCGGCAATCTCTTCCAACCAACCATACAAAAGTAAATGAAGCAAGTTACGTGGTCGCATAAATCATTCAAATAACTATCCATCCCCACGAAATCCATAAACATATACGTGAGCACATGCCCACGAACCCCACAAAGACGGACAATCACCCGAACATTATTTTTCATATAAAGTGAGATATCATCAATGAAAAGGAAAATAAGGGATGGTGGAGAGGAAAGGAAAAGAAAAATCGGGAATGAAACACGTTATTTTACTGACTAGAAATTAAGAGTTTTTTCAGTCGCTTCTTAAAGCATGCCAAGGACGGAGCTAGTCTTATATTGGTTTGTAACTAATTCCAGAGTCTCACTGCATGGACAGTAAATGACGGCGTAAAGGAAGAGGAGTGGTGAACCGGAAAGGCCAATAAACAATATCTGTTTGAGCGTAGCGCTAATCCATGATCGGAAAGACGCTGAAAATTTTCGGCGAGATAAGAAGGGGCGCGGGACATTTAAGGATATTATACAATATTGACAGTATGTGAATTTGGCGTCTATTTCTAACATTCAACCAGTTCAATGCCTTTTGGTATGAAGTTGTATGATCGTACTTACGTAGGTTGAAAATGAACCTTAGACACACATTTTGAAGACGCTGTAATTTGTCCAGATGTTCCTCTGTAACATCCAAGTAACATACGTCCGCATAGTCCAGAATCGGAAAGAGCAGAGATTTTACGAGTAAAATTTTAGTTTTAGTTGGTAGGAATTTTTGCAACACTTTAAGGGAATGAAGGCTGAGGAAGATCCTTCGGCTTACCTCATTTATTTGATCTCGCCATGACAGATTGTTATCTATTAGCACTGCTAGGTTTTTAACAGTTTTATGTAATGGTATGATAGAGCCATCAAGTAATATTGGAGGAAGTAAGTCAGTGTTGAATTTATCGAGAAGCTGAGGGCTGCCAATGAGGATCGCTTGAGACTTCTTAGGATTTATGAGTAAGCCATGCTCCCCAGTCCACTCCGAGATCGATTGAAGGCCCGCATTTAAATTGTTCAAAACCGCGTGAAAGAAATTTGGATCAAAATGAATATATAATATATCTGCAGGTCATCCGCATACAGATGATAAGAACATTTAAGAGACGATGTTATTGGGTTGATGAATATAGAAAAAAGGAGTGGAGAGAGAATTCCACCTTGGGGAACGTCTGCAGAGAGATCAATCCATTCAGATATACGCTCTTCGTATTTACAGGATTGTTGGCTTCCCTTTAAATAGTTCGAAAACCAGACAATGACCGATTCAGAGACTCTTAATGAACGCATTTGAGCCATAAGCAGATCAAAGTCTACAGTACTGAATGCGTTGCTAAAATCCAATAGACATAACTATGTCAGCCGCTTAAAGCTCATTTCACGTCTCACATCATCCGTAATCTTGACCAGTGTGGTAGTGGTACTATGTCCCGGACGAAACCCTGACTGCAGCAGATTAAACAATTCAAATAGATTAAGGTGGGAGTCAATTTGTATACGAACAATTTTTTCAATGACTTTAGATAATGTGGGCAGAATAGATATGGACCTAAAATCTTTATATGACGTGGGTGAGCCAATTTTCGGGATCGGAATGATTAGAGCCTTCTTCCATACACTAGGAAAGCTGCTAGTAGACAAAGAAAAATTTATTATATGTGTTATGATAGGAAAAATAGCATCGATAATGAAGGAGATTAATACAATCGAAATATGGTCGTCACCCATCGCTTTTGAGGATATAGTCAAAAGAATACGATGAACCTCACCTATATCAACTTCCGAAAAGTGGAGTTCAAAAATATTGGGTCGAGGCATTACAAGAATTTTTCGCAGAGTGTTCTCCTTTGTGTTAATGTCTAAACTGAGTGATGGTGTTGCAAAATGTCTGTTAAGATTATTAACATCTAATGTGAAGTTGTCCGAGGATTTGACACCCATCGAGTTTAGGATCTTCCACCTTTTTGCAGGCTGACAGTTTTGAAGGGTGTCAAAATAGTGTTTTCTTTTTGCATTCCGACATAATTGTGTACATTTATTGCGAAGTCGTCGAAAAATCTTCGATAGTTGATCATTGGGATTAGACTTGAATTTTTTTTCGTTCGCTGCGATACATACCAAAGTAGGTACTAAAATACTGTTGAGGACTATCATCTTAGCAGATTTTGATACTATCAGTTTGAGTACATATGTTTTAGTGCCCCATCGACTTTTTTGTACACATGTATTTCCTGATATACCCGTAATTAATACATAGCCATTATCTATCATTAATCTCAAACAGCTTCTACGATTTCTCTGAATTTTAACATTTCCTTCTTCAAAATTTCATTGGGATGAACATCTAGTAAATTCATAGAATTCCAAAGAACACACCGCTGCTTGCTGAAGTTGTCTCCTGCGTCCCTCAATCCGCAATCCCTAATCCGATTTTTGATGTTAGACGCGTTTATGTCGGTACCAGTTCGAATATAATTCAGTCTTCTTTGTGTATTCCTGATGAAAAAGCGAACACCTTGAAACCGGTAGGGTTATATCGTAATATGAAGTAAATAAATGACTAGACAATTGATAAAAGTGATATTAAATATGCTCATCTTGAAAAGATTCATGTATATATTACTATAAGCGCAACATTTTTTTGCTTTATTGTTTTGATATACTATATCCAGTGAACCAGCGTATTCAATTTAATGTGCTGCGTGTGCGTATTTTGTGGTACTTCTTTAGTTTTTTTATTTGCTTAGCTTGCTAACGTGGAATTTTCATAATTATTGACATTTCAGATATTATAAGAATCATACCAATGATCGTTGTAATGAAGTCGGTTCATCGAAATAGAAAAGTATTCTGCCTTCATAAGCAAAAACGCAGCTAACGAGAAAAAATCAGAAATGTAACTAAGTATGAGGCATTACAATGGCGTGCCGACTTCAATAAAGGTAAAGGTAGGAAAACCATTTAGACAGTCGATCGGAGCGTGGTTGTTATTGCGACAGGATTTTGAGTACTTGGGCTTTCAGGATGAATGACGAGTGGAAGGGATTTATGTGAGCTCGTGAGTGTGGGTTTCTGCTTATTGTTTTAATTTTGGTTGTTTTTGTATTTGTGTTTCTGTGTATTTTTTTTTTTTTGCTTTAATTTTGTTTTGATTTTGTTTTTTATTCTTATGATTGTGTGCGGTATAGTGTGGGATGAATATTTTTGGTCTTTCTGAAGTGGTGATGTGTGAGGAGTTGAATTTCGCAAGATGTTTCCAGTTGTAGTAGAGTGTCACTGTCAGGTTGATGAGAGCGTGCAACGGGGTTTTGTTTTTGTGTAATCAAAAATCGGAAAGAAGTATCGATTTATTTTTCTCATGCTAAATATCCTCAGTGAGATAGAGGCAAAAGCCTAGTTTACTGGGGATACGACAAATGAAAGGCAACAAACCCAGATCCTTTAAAATTGTATGTCCAAATCAAATTATCTGTTGTTTTTCTCAAATCGTGTATATTTCTTGTCATGTGTAATAATAAAATTAAAATAAATAAATAAATAAATAAATATCCCATATGAAATTCTGAACCATAATCCATAAAAAAATACAGAAAACCATTTATTTCAACATAAAAATCGATATAATTTCTTTTTTAATTTTACAAAATACTAGGTGTTTCTATGCAAAAAACAATAAAATGTGATTCATAAGCAAAAAGACAGCAGGTGCTTATGCGTTTGCTACGTTTTTGCTTATGAATCATATTTTACTGCTTTTTTGTTTATGAATCACGACATTGTTAAGCAGCAATGAAAAACATAAAAGTGCAGTTTTCTCAAAACTTAACTTTTGCCATTAGCAGCGTTTTTGCTTATGAGGGCAGTATTATTTACTATCAAAAGAAGAAAAATCAATTCTTTTGGTCATCTAATGCAAGGAGAAAAATATGAGGTCCTTTAATTGATAATGTTAGGGAAAATTTAGGGTTTAGTATGTGAGAGAACCGACGTGTATCCTGGTTGAAGAACTAACTTGTGAAAGTAGTTGAAGCATTTATTGTGGTTCCATATCTTTTTTGGTGCCAGAGCTGCTGCCTCAACCAACGTTTTTTTTCCCACTCCAAAGAGTAGACAATTTAAGAAAATTGGTATTTTGCCATTTATTAACGTCATGATTTGCAAGCTGAAGAATTCTGATATTCAGGTAGTATTTTTTCAAACGATGGAAGAGCAAAGAGGGGTGGGAAACAAAGTCAATGGGGCACTAAAATATATACTCAAACCGTACAGTATCAACATCTGCTAAGATAAGCGTCAATAATACCTATAGTATTTTGGTACTAACTTTGATGTATGGGAGTGAAATGTGGATGTAGAAAAAGACTGAAGGGAGCCGAAAAATGCTATAGAAATGCGTGCATTGAGAAGAATACATGAAGCGACAATGTATGACAGAATACGGAATTATGTGATGAAGGATAAATGTGAGCTTTAGGCTGATGTATTTATTATTTATTTATTTAACACTTTTATTGCAAATACAATCTAGCGGGATTATTGCCAGGCGGCAATTTATTCCAGCCTACAAGACAAAAGTAAATGAAGCAAGTTACGTGGTCGCATAAATCATTCAAATGACTATCCAAGGCGTGGTACATGAAGATCTAGAAAATATGGTTGTGTCAAGGGAATGATATTTTGAAAGAAGGAAAATAAAGAAGTAAGAAAGATCGTTAGAAGACATGTGGGTGAGTAAGAGGCGAAATATGTGTTAATATGTACGATTATGTACACACATTACTAGTTTCGTAAAAAATCTCAAATTTCACAAATCTATTTATAAAAAAAATTTAGACACTAATAATGCTATAATTCTAAGTAATTTTAATATTTTATAGCAATGCGTTAATTTTAAATCTAATAATAAATATTATATCACTTTTTGCCATATGATACTTAATGACGTGATTCATCTAAATGGGAAATATATTTTTTAGAACCATTCACAGTTCTGTTAGGAGATTACTTTTCATTTAATATATAAAAAAACGATTCAAATTGACAGATATGACGTAGGTACGTGATAACCGTCATATAGTAGTATAAATAGGCCAAAACCAATACGATGGTTGTCGCCAAAGAAATAATACGAGAATTGAATTTTGAATACAAGAGAGCGAGAGAGGAATACTTGGATTCTCTCCGAAAGTAATTCGAAATTTGAATCTCGGTGGGTCCGTGATACTGAACGAATTTTAAATACCTATTTATTTATTTATTATTACAATTGACAAGAAATATACATAATTTGCGAAAAAACAACAGGTAATTTAATTTGGACATACAATTTTAATGGATCCAGGTTTGTTGCCTTTCATTTGTCGTATCCCCAGTAAACTAGGCTTTTGCCTGTATCTCACTCAGGATATTTAGCATGAAAAAATAAATCGATACTTCTTTCCGATTTTTGATTACACAAAAAACAAAACCCCGTTAAAAAAATTACTGTTTAGATTTTTTCAGTCAATTGTTCCACACGCCCAAACCATCAAATCGTGCTCTTCGTCATTTTAGTTGATACTGTATGTAGTGTATAATATCCTTAACTGTCCCGCCGCCCCCTCTTATCTCGCCGAAAAAATATAATTCCCTTGACACAACCATATTTTGTAGAATATTCTTCTCTTTTTATTCTTATAATCATAATATAAAGACAAAGTGCTAAGCTAGGTGCTACGTGACTAATAGACTAGGTGACATCAGGCTTGGCCACACCAAAGTGCTTCGCACAAATTCATTTGACATTTGGGAGCGGTTGAGTCAACAAACGATGCCACTCTCAAAACTAATCAGAAAGCTACTTCTCTCAGAGAATTTAAGTTTAAAATTACAAACATCTCAAATTGGAACTTGTTGGGTGCATAACATAATGTTAATGTTATCTAGAAGTATGGAGTGGAGAGTTTCAACTTATCTACAAAGAATTGCGGAATAAAACTCCCTCCATCTTGTAAAATCACTTGGCGACACAATAAAATTAACCAACACGTCTGTTCTCTAGGAAACTCACTAGGTGACTAATAGTTACGTAGCGTGGCGCGAAGCGTGCAGTGTGGCCATTGCGATAGTATGCGGTGCGTTGGTTCGCTAGGATATGTCGCCTAACTCGCAGCGTAGCTCTAAGCATCAAGCGAGGCTCCTACCTGTGTGGCCGAGGCCTAAGAGTTTATTATAAATTCCCTGTATGGTCATCATATTACGGTATCCACATGGTACGGTTGAATTGGAGGGAGTGCAGTGTCATTTTCTTATTAATTGCATTTACCTCGCGAGGAATCGAACTAAGTATTATTTGTTTAATAAAACTCTAGAACTGGATAATATTGTCTGACAGAAGGATATTAACGGACTTATTGGTATAAAATTGAAAATTCTTATTATTGATGTCCTGAGTCTATTAAATGATTCTGTTTGCAATCGAGGCTCCTACCTGTGTGGCCGAGGAATTAGATAAAAGACTCTCCTCATGGACTAATTTGTAATCAACGTTTTCGAAACGTCGGCATCATAAGCCAAACTACGCGGCACAACACACTCCTTATACATCTGAACTTCTTAACTGTTCTTCCTTACTAAAAAGAATTTCACGAAGCAAGCTCTGCTTTGTATAATTTTGTAGCATTAACAAGTCAGGTCCGCTCTCACAACAAGACGCATTGTTCGGTAGAAGAGTCTTCTACCACCACCTTAAACTCATACTTCCTTACATACTGGTACCACCTAACCGTTTTGTAATTTAGATTCCGTTGATATTAAACACAACTTCAAATAGCCACAGAAGACAGTTAAATACACAATATACACCAGCGGTCTTCAACATATCTTAATCGTGGAATCATTTTTATCAAAAAAATTCAATTAATATTAATACAACTAGGAGAGGACTATAAGTTTGAAGTCGATTTCATCTTCATAAAATTGATTTTTTTATTTTTTATTTTTTTATTTTTTTTATTAAACAAGTAAATTATTATACAAACATTTGTCAAGGCTATACCTATATACAAATTTATTACTTAACTAATCTTAATTATATGTTATAATTTATGAACTTATTTAATCTTATTTTCCTACATATCATTTTATTTTATTTATTCAATCTTAATATATGAGATCTTAGAAATAATTAACACCTACATACTACTTATAACTAGATAACAATTCTTACACTAATTATTCAGCAAAAACAAGTCCACTCGTTCAGGCTACTTGTATTCCATCACATTCACTCAGACCTTGGTCGTCCCAGCTAATACTGTAGGTGGACTAGTCAGGCAACAGATAATGCTTCGGGAGCTTGTGCCTATAACGGAAGGGTAGGTCGGATTTACTCTCGTAAGCCCCCAGGGCAGCGACTAAGGGATTTCTGTGATTTTGTTGGCTTTTATAGAACTTCACGGTCCAAGCGAGAATGTGGTGTTGTAGGGTTTCTTCTCGCTGTTCAGCGTGAAGTCGGGTAAGACTTGATTTATTGGGGAGAATCCAATAGGACGAGGAATAGTGGCAAAGTTTTAGGAGGTACTGATTCCGTGATGTAGAATGATCTACCTTTAACTCTTTATAGGGCAAGTTTTTATTTTTGAGATATTGAGTTTTTTGTTGAATAAATCATTATTATGTGTATCAAATCAACTTTATTTCTTCGAAAATGTAAATTTTTTTTTTTTGGAAATGAGGCGGTCCCATATGAGACCTGTGCCCATTTCAGGGGTCATGTCAGTGGCCGCACAAGTGACCAATGAATGTTTAGGTAGTAATATCTAAGTTTAAGTTGTATTAGGAAATAACATTCTTATATGAGATATAATGAATGGTGATTTACTTATATCTATTTACATATTTGACAATAAATTGACCGGATGTTTAGATCGTTGCTACTGAACATGTAGCTAACTTCACGACGATCCGTATTAAATAAGACCTCTGCCCGTCCACTACATTTGCCAAGTTGACATATGTGTTACTTAAAAACGTTTCATAAAGAAAATGAATCATAATAAGCATAACCATAAGGGTGGTCGCATGTGCTACCGATTTTTGCTTATGCCCGTTAAAGGGTTAAGTGTTAAAGATATTGGTGGGGTGTTCAGCTATAGAAAGCATTTGAAGAAAACTCTTTTTGGTAGGTCTCTTAAAATTTATAATTATATTTGATCACTATACTCATACATTATACTGCATCTAAAGCTGAATGTGTTACTATCACATATCGAAAGATCTACGAAGATTTCTTTGTAGATCGTTTTCCCATGTTCACTTTTCTGCGGTTGTCTTTCCAAATAATATTTTACACATATTCAGATGATAATAATAATAAAAGGATAATTTGTATAGCGCCTTTTAGAGAGAAAAATCTCTCTAACTCGGGATGCAAACCCATTGAATTGACACATTGAAAATATTATCGAATGCCGAAACTGAATGTTACTATCAAATTTCAGAACACACTTTTCAGTTTCTATTCCCTTGGTAAGCTTTCTACTAGGTATGTTTTTAAAAAATCCAACTTTTATTTGCAATCCACTGTTCTTTAATCTGTCAATAAAAGTGCGTTCGAATCAAGAGTTAGAGCGCCCTTGAGGAGAGTCTGCTATCTTAACGGCACTATAATAATCGTATTTTTTTTATCATTATCAACAAAAAATCAGAACTGCTTAAAAATCCAAAAAATAATTGCTTGAAAATATAAAAAAGTTTATTAATAATGGAAAAGCAAATGCATTCAAAATGGTAAAAAAAATACTGACGTGCGTCGAATAAATTCTGTAGAAATACGCGCATTGAGAATAATACATGTAGTGACAATGTATGACAAAATACGAAATGAATTGATAGGGGATGAATGTGAATTTAAGGCTGATGTGTTAAGTAAGATGAAAAAGAGGAAGACCGAGGAAATTATGGTTAGATCAAGTGAATGATATTCTGATTGAAGGAAATGTAGAAAATCATAAAAATCGTTCAAGTTGTATGGCTGAGGAAGAGGCGAAGTATATGTGTCGAGATAGGAAAGTCTGACGCTCTGTGGTTTCTGCCTTCCTTGACATGGTGGATGGTGTGTATATGTAAAATGATAATTAATGTGAATAATTATACGTCTTGTTTTATTTCAATACTCTGAATATTTGGCTTATTTCAAACAAACTCAAAAAGTCGTTAAGTTTATCTGTAAATAGAATACACGCATCCATCTAGTGATAAGATACTGCAATAGTCCGTTTGGAACATAGAGATATCGTGTCATTTTATCTCAGGAGTGGAAAGGTAAAATACATTTTTTAAACTATGAAATGCCCCAGAATTTGTTCTCCAATAATCCTGTTCAAGACGTTGTTGTGGATTTTGAGCCTTCAATTTTCGTACCAGCAAAGAGCTGCTTTTAAAGACTTGTTGCAGTGACGTCCGAGACAATACGGGCTGAGCTGAACGTCGTCGGGTTGAAGTTGCTTAATCATCTGTAACACTCTCTTGTACCCTTTGAATATTCTCATTAGTGGATATAATACGTGATCTTCCGGCTCCAAGCAAGTCAACTACCGATCCCAACTGTCGAAAACATGCAATTAATCTCCTAATCCTTGCTGGATAATCTATGAGTACATCAAGTAAAATTACGTCGATAATCACGTGCGTTGTATTCGAATAATTGACTCTTGATTTACGCAATAAATTTCGACCATATTTGTTCGTTTCTTTGTTGTCAATAATAAACTTAACGATGCCTTTTAAATTATCTGAAATAAATATACACACACATAACATAACGCTGTCTCCCTATCGGAGAAGGAGGGTATGAAGGAGAGAGCTCCAGACTTTCCTATCGCAACACACATATTCCGCTTCTTCTAAATTTAATGTTTCCTTTCTACACTTGATCCAACTATACTTATTTCCTTTGGTCTTTCTTTATCACACCTTCCACATTTCTTCATTCATTCGTTCTACGTGCCCAAACCATCTCAGAATGTTTTTCTTCATCTTGCTCAACACATCAGCCAGAAAAAAATATTGAATGTTTGAAACTGGAGCGCCATTGATTGAACGCTTTGTATTGATAAAATCTTAAAAAACTAATTTTAATGTGGAACCTCACATTTTATTGGTGGAACCCTAGGGTTTCGCGTAACACAGATTGGTTACCCCTGACATAGACTATACATAGCATTACACATCCCTGCCTTTCAAAATCGTGACCAAACGGATCGTGTTTGCGACGCGAGAGAGATAATTCCTAAGGTTTGCATACACAAGTCCAAACAATTCGTGCAGCTGCATTGCGCCTTATCTAGTAACCTATGATAACAATGCCTTTAAATTTTTATTGAAGAACTATTTTAATCTTTTTTGTGTAGTGGTTGCTTTTTGATTACGTTCAAGTGGTTTTATTAGCACCGTTTGTCCGCGTGGGATTTGAGTGTGTGCGTTTTAGGTCATCCTCGCGAATTAGATGCGTGTTAGGTGTGCCCCCTCTAAATTGTGGTGCAGATCACTCGGTGATGAATTGCAACCGGAAGGTAATTAGTACCACTGTATCAAAAGGCGCAGCATAAAACCGGTCCTCATTTTTATTCTTGCATGTATCATGTTTTAGCTTTTTTGTCTTGGTCATACTCTTTTATACTTTTGAAACTTTCAGAGTACATTCGATGTCAAAATGCGGTAGTGTGTACACTTGACTATAGAGATGGGCAATTTATTTATTTATTGGGAATAGCTCACGAGTGTCTTAAAACTAGAAAACAAGTTTTGTTTGTTTCATTTTATGTGCGACCTCCGTTTTACAGGTAGAACATTTGTATTTGGGAGTTTTTCAACCAACACGTGTACTTGTCTTCTAAAAATGTGGTTGATTGTAAGTAATTGCTAAATAACAATTATGCCGCCATATTATATTGCATACGACTAAAGTGTTATACATATGTTCATATATATATATACCATCACTACATTTCAATATTGCAGTAGGTAGAGAGGAGAGAACGCGACTTTCACGTCAACTTATTATCATCCATACATCTTCTCATAAAATTTCTCGACTTTCTACTTTTGCTTCTTTCAAAATATCACTTTATCCAACCATACGTTTGTTGTGGTTTTCCTCTACAATTTAAATAATTAATATAACTCTGACTTGAAATCCAAACATTTTATGAAAAAAAAATTATTCTTTATACACTACTAAAATATAAACGACCTTCGGGACACAGTTGGTAAGACGCTTGACTTCCGAGCTGGGGGTTACGGGTCCCATTAGAAACCAAATTTATTATAAAAGGTTCCAATCTGGTTTTTACTTAAAGCCTTTTTAACATAATTCTAGTTAGAAAAGATTGTCACATGGCTGTGAACACGTCATATATTACGGCATTCAATGAAAGTTTAGTAAAGAATTGTTATTTATTAAAGGTTTCGGATTTAACCCTTATAATGGCACTGTAACACATGTGTTACAATAATTAAGGGATTAAAAAAAAACCAGAAACTCTTACGTAATTTCAAATATGGCAACACATTCAAATACTATACATGCACTATTGTGTACAGTGGTATCATCTGGTGATAAATATTGACAACGCTACAACCTTTCAAACGACATCGAGTCAACATGTCTGGACAGCGTGGGCGAGTTTTGAAAATTGGGGTAAATAATCTTTAAATATCTTATTAACACTTGCCGTACGGTGATGGATAGCGAGTGATCATGACTTATATTTTATTTAATTTCTCGAAATATACTGCTTGCAGGGTCTTCATACTTTATGTATTCCTCATCGAAACCTCTATGATTTGAATGATGTCATTAGGAAACAAAACATTCATAGTTAATTCAACAGAAATTAATGATTTTAAATCGCGAATTGACGAAATGTCAAACACTCATTCTTTTTTGACAGTTGTATACCGCCCCGTTCCAGGGGTTCGTCACCAGTTTTATAATCCTGATTGTTATTTTTTATTTTTATCTGGTATGTTTTTTCTATTATCATTTTTTATCTGGTATGTTATATTGTACCATTACTCTTTTTATAATAAATGTACATTTTATTTATTATTTCATTTTCAATGCCCAATATCTTAAAAAGGAAAAATAGCAACAACAAGATGCTTTTAATACAGTTTTAACATATTGTGGCGAGTCAATATCCGAAACATTAGTAAATAATACCCTGTTGGCACCCCGTGAGGTCCTCAAAAGAGGAAGTTGTGGGTTTTATTAAAAACATTCGAGAAAAAAAACCAGGCTATTCTGCAATATTTGTCAAACACCTGCGTGTTTAGTACGTAGAATATAGTAAAAAAAAAGTGGTTTCATGCCCCAATTGCGATAACTTTCTCCACAGGATTAAACTTTGATTATATGATATGTTTGTCCTATTTTCAAATTTTCTGTAGTGTTTATATTTTCCAAATTGCATATATTTTATTGATTTGAATTTCGTATTTGTTTATATATAATTTTGAATTTCGTGTTTGTTTATACTATATAAATTTCTCGCCCTAAAACCTTGATTTTTGAATTTATATATTCATTTTATATTTTGTTTATATGTTATTTATTGTCTTTATTCGAATTATGGTTTTATTGCCAAAAAAATACACGCTACATTTTATTGTATAATTTTATGAAAAAAAATTAAAAGGCTGGAAATCTCTTATCACGCATGCGCATTCTGAATGTTGCGCAGACCGAACGACGCAGCGTAAAAATAATATTCTTATAGAAATGCCTTTCTGTTTTAGCTCTTATTTTATCATTTCTTACCTTTATTTTATATTATTCGACATTTTATTACATAGTAAAATTATGTTTATAGCTAATAACAAAAAATAACCTAGCAGATTTTGCATAATTTTAATTTGAAACATACATGTTTAGTGTACCCTCAGTGTCCAACGCCGTTACTGGCGTAATTTTTTAGCACAGTAAGGGAAGTGTTAAAAGGTTGGAGACCTCTTTTCAGTCATGCGCATTCTGAACGTTGCGCAGACCGAACGACGCAGTGGGAAAATTATATTCATATAGAAATTTCACTTCTCTGTTTCAACTATTATTTTATCATTTCTTACACTTATTTTATATTATTCGACATTTTATTACACAATAAAATGATGTTTATAGCTAATTAAAAAAAAAAACTAATAGATTTTGCATAATTTTAATTTAAAACATACATTTTTAGTGTACCCTCAGTAGCCATCACCGTAACTGGCGTAATTTTTTAGCACAGTAAGGGAAGTGTTAATTACTACTTACTTGTAGAGAAAAAATATTCAAACCATTTTATTTGTTGATAATTCAGCTATGTAAATGTTGTTCTTGTTTTAGATTATAGAATCATTTTATAGCGCTTTTTGTGTTTTATAAAAATTGATATTTTGACAATGTAACTTGTGTGTTACATATAAAAAAAACTATAAGGAAAAGTTGTGATATTTTTTCCTCAATTTTCCTTCTTAACTTACCATATAACAAGGAAATACCAAAGAAAAACGTTAAAATTTGGATAAATTGAACTTTGCCAAGATAATGGTTAACTTTGTGGAATTCCATATAAGTATATTTAAAAATGAATTATTTTGCTACTTCACGAATTACATTAATCCCCGTTACACGTGTTTCTACTTCCTATCTTTAGGTTCACTTCAGGCTAAACGTCTGTAGCAGGGATTTACGTAATTACTGAAATAACAAACAAAATGTATTGTTAAATCTTAAAATATTGTTATTTTTTTAACTTATATGTATACGTGTGATACAATAAAGCAAACATAAATGCATATTGTATACGTGTGATACAATAAAGTAAAGATAAATGCATATTGTATACGTGTGATACAATAAAGCAAACATAAATGCATATTGTATACGTGTGATACAATAAAGCAAACATAAATGCATATTGTATACGTGTGATACAATAAAGCCAACATAAATGCGTATTGTATACGTGTGATACAATAAAGCAAACATAAATGCATATTGTATACGTGTGATACAATAAAGCAAACATAAATGCGTATTGTATACGTGTGATACAATAAATCAAACATAAATGCGTATTGTATACGTGTGATACAATAAAGCAAACATAAATGCATATTGTATACGTGTGATACAATAAAGCAAACATAAATGCGTATTATATACGTGTGATACAATAAAGCAAACATAAATGCGCATTTTTAATGGGTGAATTTGTGAGATGGGCTATTAATTTCTCCGAAATGACGAAATACAACAAGGGTTGACTCAAGTGGTATCTACTCATAATGACAGTTGATGAAAATAATGACAGAGGTATTGAATATTTAATGAACAATCAATAAAAAGTTTATACCATATGTCCACGTATACAATATGAATTTATGTTTGCTTTATTGTATCACACGTATACTAATATGTGTACATGTGATACAATAAAGCAAACATAAATGCATTTTGTATACGTGTGATACAATAAAGCAAACATAAATGCGTATTGGTACCAAAACAACTCACATAAATCTAAATAAAAAATTAACTAGATTTTTAGAAACTGGTAAAATATCAAAATTTATTATGTTGATGGCGTTGTAGGTGTAGACTTGATTGTTAATTTAATAAATGTTGTCTAACGGTTAGCATACACGCTAAAGAAGTGGGCGCTTCAGAATCGATTTCTGCCAGATTCACTTCCGAACTGGTTTTACTCTTGGACAATATTGCATATGAATTTTTATTTACCGAAGCTCGTAAGTTCTTTCTTCTTCTTCATCATCTTCTTTTAGACCTGTTGGACTGTTCTGGTCCTGCATCATCGTTTCCCTCTTGTGACGTCGACTGCCAGCTGTCATCTTCCTGGAGGTCTGCTTGCTTGGGGGACACTGTCCCTGGCCATTCTTACGGCTCTTGGTTCCGCCATTCTGGATACATGTTTGTTCCAGAACCTTCTTCTCTGTCGTCCCCATCTGACAATATCTTCAACTTCGCACATTCTTCGGATTTTTGTGTTTCGTACTCTATCACGAAGGTTTTTGCCAGCGATACTCCTGAGTACCTTCATTTCGCTGGTTTGAAGGAGATTTTTGGTTCTGACAGTGTCGACTCTGGACTCTATGCTGTACCTATGTCATTATGGGGCGGACACAGGTCTTGTATATCCTCACCTTGCTTTGGATGTTCATCTACTTGTTTTTCTAGATAGTGTTCTTTAAACATCCGGAAATAGCCGTAAGTTACATATCACTAATTCCAATAGCATTAATTAACACAAAAATCGGGCTATATAAATACTTAGCCAATCTGCTAAACGAAATGCTGTAACATTTTATATCTGTCTTGAAACTTTGATCTTCTTGCTTTGGAACTTAGGGTTTAATCTTTCAAGGCTGTGTGTTTGCTTAGGTGCAAATTTTTTTGCACTATAAACCAATACACGCACATGGGTCATACGCAAACACGAGAGATTGTCTATCAATTTTATATATAAAAAAGTTCTGTAAAAAAACTTTACTTTAAATAAACCAGATTTTAACATATCCATTAGGTCAGAGGCTTTCAAAGTATGCGATTCAGCACCCTGGGGTGCTGCAGGATATTCATTTTTTTATAACTCTAGACAATTTAAGTACATTAAAAATAAATTTTGTCCATTTTTAAATGGTTGAGTTTTGGATATCAGTAAATTATAAATATCCTTTACCAAGCGTTAAAGCTCAGCGAATCCTTATTCCATTTCGGACTATTTGCCTCTACGAAGCTGGGTTTTCAGCGGAAGTTGTAATAAAAACCAAATATCGCTCAAAACTCAACGTGGAAATAGATATTAGGCTAGCTTTGTTTAATTAGATTCTAAGATTTGAGTGACTTTATGGTGAAAAGCGGGCTCACCGATTTCACTAATCGGCAAGTTTTTTTTAAAGGTGTGAAATAATATTTATACAGGGTGTAACAGGCGGGAACGATCATCGGAAGCAGGGTGATGGGGGACCCCAATACCTATCGATTTAACCCCCCATGTATGTTCCACGATATTCAGTGTTTCTCAAGTAATTTTGATTTTTTTAAATCGGGTTGTTATTCAAATTTCACAAAAATCCAAATTACTTAAGAACCACTGAATATCGCGGAACATTTAAGGGGGTTAAATCGATAGGTATTAGGGTTCCCCATCACCCTGCTTCTGATGAGCGTCACCACCTGTTACACCCTATATATTACGGATTGCGTGAAACGAAAATGTTTGAAAACCACCACTTTACTTAACATATCGGAATAGATTATGTGGATTTATTGAAGAGTGTGGTCTGGAGACAGTATTATCTTCGGCGCCAGTAATCGAGCCTTCGGTCTAAGAGTCACTGCAGAAGGCAAGTAACTTGTAGTACGTGTTGAAAATACTACCGTACGTAGACAGGCAACAAAACTAGCACAAGTCTAGCGTATGCGAGTATGGCCTTTACTATGTAGCCTAGTTGGTAAAACACCTTTCTTCTCACCAGGTTATTGCTGATCGAGTCTCATTGGTGCTTGGTTTTTTTAATGAGTACCAATCTTGTTTTCACTACAAGCTTCCTCAACGTCCTTCTGGTTGGTCGTTAGAAAGTCCCAAATTGCAATCCCACGGGCAATAAGTCCGCCAAGCTGTACGCCATACTATACAACTCTTTAATTAAACTGAAATCCTTTGTTATTTTTTTGTTTCTCATCGGGAATCGAACATAAAACATTCAAAACAAAGAAAAACGTCTTATCAACTTGACTATAAAGAGGTCGTTATTAAAATAAGAATAATAAACAAAGAATAAATTCATTAAAAAACCTACATAGTTTTCTAGTTTCTTATGTGTAGGTTTATTCCTACGACTGACTTTTTTTCTAACAGAATTCGACTGTATTTTTTTATGCTCCACTCACTGTACTCGTATATAGTTTTCGGGCTTTCCGGTGTGCGTCTATACAATTACTTTTTTGCGCACGTTTTAGGCAATCCATACGCCCACGGAACTATGATTTCTTAAGTGTTATATTTATCAACAGTGACTAGCGTTTTACGTTTCAGTGTAAATTTAACTGTGGATTATTTTTAATTGGACCGACAGTAATTGCGTATTAATATTATTAAGTTTAATTTTTTTAAGTGGACTTCTCTTTTCTATATCTTGTTTTTTATTGGAAAATTAAATGATTTTATATATGTACGGTATATTTGCATTTTTTTAGTATCACTTGTATTGCAGTCGGACTTTCGTCGGCCATCCACTGTATGGTACAAGTCCAAACTATCTGAATTCGCTCTCTTTTACTCTACTTAACACGTTAACTCTAGTTTAGTTCACTGTCATTTTTAGTATCACTTGTTTTGCAGTCGGAATATCGTCGGCCATCCACTGTACATATCCAACTATAGAAATTCGCTCTCTTTTACTCTACTTAACACGTTAACTCTAGTTTAGTTCACTGTCATTTTTAGTATCACTTGTTTTGCAGTCGGACTATCGTCGGCCATCCACTGTACATATCCAACTATCTGAATTCGCTCTCTTTTACTCTACTTAACACGTTAACTCTAGTTTAGTTCACTGTCATTTTTATCTGACTAGCATTGAAAAAAAAATCCATTACAAATTACACATCGGGCTTAAGAAAGAGACTGTCGGTCATAATCGGCTAACTTAGGATTTGTACAGTATCGTCTCTGTCGCACGATTGACTGACAAATTGCGAGGGAACACGTGTATGAATGACAGAGACGACGCTCTACAAAGCCGAAGTTAGCCGATTATGGCCGACAGTCTCTTTCTTAAGCCCGATGTGTATTACTTACCGCCGGGTACTGTACTTAAAATAGCCGTTCATCCTTATTTTTATTTAATTCCCTTCGCCAAATAAGTATATAAGTCATTTGTTGGTTTTTACTTAAATTTTAACGTATATACTCGTATATACACGTCTGATACATTTTCGTAAAATCTGTCATGGATTAAAACAGTTAATAGTATCCAAGATGAGTTGGTTGGTTCGAAGAAATTGCTGTATAGCAATAAGCATGCTAGATGTACTATATTTAACTATGTACAGAAAAGAATTATAATAAAAAAGTAAATAATTTTTTAATAATAACTTTTCTTATTTGATCATACATCGACCTACCAAATAGAAAATACCTTCTTGATTGACTATGAATGTTAGTTATCCTATAGATGGAACGCATGTACGTGTGTTGGTTTATAGTGTGGATGCTGTTGCATTTCAGCAAGCACACTTTCTTGGTAAATCGAACCCAAAGACATTCGGTAGGTTTAATCTGTTGCAGCCTTTCGTAAGGCAGTTTTAAAAAGCGCTATTTTTACGTTGATACCCACCTTATAGTCTTCTTAGTACACGAATTTCCACAACATTTACTCGGTTACTTTAATTAATTTTACACATCCACGTTTCACTTTCATGTATCAATGTTGAGACTTATAGATTGAATAATTATACCAAATTATATTCCACACAATTAATTGTTCACTTGATATAATGTGTATTTTTAATGGGTGTCTATATGACTTTGTGAGATGGGCTATACATTTATTCGAAATGACGAAATACAATAAGGGTTGACTCAAGTGGTACCTATTCATAATGACAGTTGATGAAAATTAATGACAGGTATTGAATATTTAATGAACAATCAATAAAAAGTTTATACCATATGTCTTCAGTAAGATACAGGCAAACGCCTAGTTTACTGGAGACACGACAAATAAAAGGCAATAAACCCTGATCCGTATAAATTGAGTGTCAACTTTACATTACCTGTATTTTTTCTGTTTTTGGTACTATTTATACCTACAATAACTTGTCATGTATATAAATGAATAAAGTTAAACTGTTTATATTATGCAGGGAAGCGTATTTTAGGTGGTCACTCCAAGCGAGATGGCAATGCCGTATTAGTTTGTGGCAACTTTCATAACATCCTCTAAAGCAAGTAACATCCTCTAAAGATGTTACAGAGAAACAGCTGGACAAATTACAGCGTTTTCAAAATGTTTGTCTAAGATTTATTTTCAACCTACGAAAGTACAATCATATATATTATATAACTTCATACCAGAAGGCATTGAACTGGTTGAATGTTAGAAATAGACGCCAAATTCAAATACTGTCTCTATTGTATAATATCCTTAACTATCCCGCCACCCCCTCTTATATCGCCGAAAATTTTCAGCGTTTTTCCAATCATGGATTAGCGCTACGCTCAAACAGAGATTGTTTATTGGCATATCCAGTTCTCCGCTCCTTCTTTTTTATGTCGTCCTTTACTGTCCATGCAATGAGACTCTGGAATCAGTTACAAACCAATATAAGACTTGCCCCGTCCTTGGTATGCTTTAAGAAGCGACTGAAAAAACTCTTCATTTCTAGTCAGTAAAATAACGTGTTTCATTCCCAATTTTTCTTTTCCTTTCCTCTCCACCATCCCTTCCTTTTTTTTTGATTGAAGATATCTCACTTTTTATGAAAAAAATGTTCGGGTGATTGTCCGTCTTTGTGGGTTTCGTGGGCATATTCTCACGTATGTGTTTATGGATTTCGTGTGGATGGATAGTCATTTGAATTTTGTCTGGTTGGTTGGAAGAGATTTCCGTCTGGCAATAAGCCCGCCAGATTGTATTTGCAATGAAGGTGTTACATAAATAAATAATAAAGCAACTGAGGCTATCAGATCAGGTTATCATAAATGTTGTTCTTATGTCCCCCTCGATTGACAGTTTCTTTTTCAAAGTTACTCTCTTCGGAGGCTGGAGAGGAGATGCATCTTCTATCCACACTTCTTCCGCCTTGAATTTACCCCTGCAATATCAGTTTAAGGATCTCATATTTTTCTCCTTGCATTTCATGTTAAAATAATATGACTCCTTTTTTTATGGTGGATACCACTTTTGTGTCTTTATTCATCCGTTTCAAGATGTCTTCAAACACTCCTCAAGGTTGCTCTAACTCAGGATTCGAACCAAGGTATGCATTTTGATAACACCATAAATGATTGTCCTTAAATGTTTCCTAAAGCTGCACACGACGCCCATATCTCTGACACTAGGAAGTAGACCATTCCACACCACAGGAAATGAACCTCAAAGTTCTACTTCTTTCCGAAGGAACATTCCTGAGACGCAGGTTCATAAGATACAATGGAGACATCCCATTAAGAGACTTGAATACAAAGAAACAATGTTAAAAATCAATCCGTCCGTGACACTTAAAGCCAGTATGGACTTTTTAAAAGCGAACCAATATGTCAATATTTATGACTAGCTTATATCAGCCTAGCAACTAGCAACTGTATTGAAAACAGACTGGAGTCTAGAAATTTGTGATTCAGACGAACCATAATAAATGGACTTATAATAATTCAAACGCGATACAATAAATAAACTAATAGGAGTTTTTATTGTAAGTCATCGACGTACACATTTTAACTCTCTATAGACTATAGAAACCTTAAGAGATTGTAAAACCAATTTGTCCATCGAAGAAGAGCTTACTATCAAGAGAGTGACCAAGAAATTTGATGATATGTTTTGGGAAGATACTGACACCCATAACTGATAAAGCATACCATATATTAGCCTAGTAGGGATCACCCACATTTAGGTGAAAAGTTATTAATCCTTCCTGTCCTGTGATGTGTAACTAGTACACATTGCTTCTAAAAACTTGAATATATCTATAAATATAATTAATACGGGGTTCAGATTTTAGGTATTCCCCCGTAGTACATTTACGCATTGAATAAAAAAAATAGTATTAATAATAATTAGCACTTATCGGCTACATCAGAGATATTTTGAAATAAATTCACATATACAATCAAACGTGTGACGTAGGTATATTCATTTAAAAAAAAACGCTATGGGTAAAGAAGCGACGCTGTTCCCGTCTCACTCTCACTCTACTTCGGTATATGAGACCGCAAGAAATAGAATTTCAGTTGAAGAAAGGCTTTCGTTCGAGATGGTCGCTTCGCCCGTTTTGTGAACGTCGTCCGATGTTTTTTTTTTCATGTTTTAAGCAATTCAATTTCAATTATTATCACTTTTGACTTCAAATTTAATTTATTTAATCGATTGGCTATGAATATTCTTATTTTTCCGATTTAAATCGCTCATTTTTACATGTGTATTGAATACACAGCACCGAAACGGTCGATTTTTTTAAGCATAGGAAGGGCTTAAGGTTAAAAAGAACTGGGGTCAATCCACCACTGATTAAGGTTGGGCTCCCACCCAGAGTCGGCCCTGCCTGCATGAGCCCCCGCGCTATATATAGTGCAGTAGATAATATCGCGCTGCCGCACCGCCTCTTCTGCATACGATTACACCAAGTATACCGGGGATTTGGTACCCGCGTGAGAACATACCGAATCCGTTATTAAAACGCTACAGAAATAATGTGCGGTGACCGTCCGTTTCAATGATTTGGGAATAATTTAAAATCTATTATTCATTCATTTTATTACACTTAATAATTATATTTCTTGAATTTAAGAAAATATATTTGTTTCACTTTGTGGTGTCATGGTTTTAATTTTTTAAATAAAATAAATAAAACATTTATTTTTTATTCACCACTCTTTTATTTGAGTTCATTGCTGGTTTCAAAGACCTCGTCTTCCTCGTCAGGTTAAGATGAACTAAATTATGTCTAAAAATTTTTTTTTTCTAATTGCAATAGGTACTGGAGAGGGGGAGGGGAGTAATGGTTAATATGAGGAGGAAAGTAGGTGGGCATCAAAAGGATGGCTTTTGAATGGGAAAAATATTTAGCAGTTGACTATTATTGAAAATAATTTAATTGTTTATAATATTGTAAACCAATGTAACCCTCGTCGTCTTCGTTGCTGGGCCTCGTTGTCGAGAATCTCCTCTCCATTCCAAATTCAATTAATTTGGGAAGCGAAGTTGTGCCGCGGAGTTCTTTTTAAACGAGTGAGTCGTTGCACACCAGAAAACTCACTAGTCACTCCGCTGTACTGGATCCAATGGCTCACCGTAGTGAGATGATCGGAGCGCATCGGCATATTTTATTTTCATTTAGTTTACAATCCCTTCCAATCAACGATAACCAAGAGAAACACTTTTAAAAAAAAAAAAAATGTACTTCAACAGAAATCGAACCCGTAATATCCGTGTCAGGAGTCAAGCATTTTATCAACTAGGGTACGGAGATTCGAGATGTGGATGGAGGAACTAAATATGTTCGCACTCATTCGTAGTTATAATTATTAAGATCTTTATACCGTGCTTTTCGGTTTAAAATGTCTGGAGAATTAGGTTAGTTGGTTAAATAAAAATTAACAATTCCTTAGTATTTATTTAAAATCACTTCTCGATTAAAAGTAAATGTCTATTATTATATAAAGAAATAAACATTATCCAGACGTAAAGCAACTGGTCACCCTAACCGGCGCATATCAACTTAATCAACATCCCGTTCATATAAGAGCAACAAATCTTAATCCATAATTTAGCGCAGATTATATTTAGCGATACAGTGTAGAGCGGTGCAGTGTGAGCTGGTAGATACCCCCCTGTACACAGCACTGTGCAGTGTATACTTTCATTTGCCTTATCACTGCAGTTATAAAACAATTTTATAACGTCCCAAATTGACAGTTAACGATATCAGTTAATATTTTAGTTGTTTTATCGCTTACTTAATATGAATTATTCCTACTTTTAAAAATATTCAGGTACGTTCATAGAGGCTATGCTGCCTTGAAGTGAGAGGTCAAATAATTTGTCGACGGCCGTGACTAACCGAACGCCTCGGGTTCGATTCCTGGTGTATTAACTTTCGGACTGGTTTTATTCTTAGACCATTTTATATCAGACTTTAATAAAAAAAAATCAAGTCTTTTAATCTGTCTTATTTATTTAATAGGTTGAGCTAATTAGGAAGCGCTCTTGAGTTGATCGTTCAAGAAACAGCGCTATATCAAATTCACTTAAGAAAAAAATATATTGACATTCTTCTTCTTCTTGTCGTGCCCTATCAGGTCCCTCCGACATTGGCAATCACTCTGGCAAAGGCTTCTCTATCTTGCGCAACCCGGAACAGGTCCTCCATACGCTTCATCCCCGTCCAGTCTCTTATATTGCGCAGCCAAGATGTTTGCCTTCTACAAGGACCACGCTGCCCCTCGATCTTGCCCATCAGTATCAACTGGAGGATTTCGTACTTCTCTCCACGTAAAATGGGACCCAGATAGGATATCTTGAGGACTTTAATACCTGTCAGCAGCTGTCTACGGCAATTAGCTCTCCTCAAGACCTCCGAATTGGTGATCATATCAGACCACGGTATACGAAGCATTCTCCTGTGCAATCACATCACGAACGCTTCAAATCGATTCATAGTATTAACCTTCAGCGTCCATGTTTCCGAGCCATACAACAGAACAGACCAAACATAGTACTTCAACATTCTCTAGCATTTGACATAACATAATATAAACAATGAAATTGTTGAGCGAATACAATGATTTAAACATTTGACATAACATAATATAAACAATGAAATTGTTGAGCGAATACAATGATTTAAACATATAAAATTCTGGCTGAATAGTCAATAGGAGCAGTCTTAAAAGATCTAAGTAAGACTAGATATGACACGAAGCGGTGTCTTCAAATTGCAGGATCATCTCTGCAACAAAGATGTTAATCTTGAATTACATAACTTGACTCCGTACTTCCCAAGGATTGATACTTACTCAGTCCACCACAAAGAAATGAGAAGCTTTTGAAAAATTTTGTTATCGAAGAATGTTGAAAAACTCGTGAGTTTATCATGTCAGCAATGATGACATCTTAAAATGCATAAATATGTAAATATATTATCCACCATCAACAGGAGAAAATGAGAGTATTTTCAACATAAAATGCGAGAAGATTATAAAATCCTTGAACTAACATTACAGGGGAAAATTTAGGGCAGAAGAAATGCTGGAATAAGACACATCTTCTGGTTGAAAAAATTACATTGTAGTGACATTTATTTGTTATGAGCTGCTTCCTCGAAGGTCAAGAAAGTTACGATGATCGCCAACATTCTAAGACGACCTCCGTGGCCTGGTGGTAAGACATTTGTCTGCCGATCCGGAGGTTGCGGGTTCGATCCCCGCTGGAACCCAGATTTTTTTAAATAGGATTCCAATCTGGTTAACACTTAGGGCCTAAAAAAGCATCTTTATGGTTGGTTGGAAGAGATTGCAACGCGGCAATAAACTTGCCAGGTAAAAAAAAAAAAGCTTTAAAGAAAGGAGATGGTATAAATTATACTTCTTCAGCATCATTCAGTAATCAAAGTTACTTAACGGGTTTCCTCAAATAAATCTGTTAAATAAAGAAACCTCTTGAAAGCCTACACATAATTTGTTCAACAATTCATAGAACGTATTTTCCAAGCGATAGAAATAAAATACCGACCAAGATAACTTAGGATATTAACTCGATTTTTAAATGCAATAAATGCATTGCATTATATTTTTGTTGTATACAGTATAACCTGTCCTTTCCTCTCCATTATCCCTTCCTTTTCTTTTGATTGATGATATCTCACTTTACACGAAAAATAATGTTAGGGAGATTGTCCGTCTTTGTGAGGTTCGTGGGCATATGCTCACGTATGTGTTTATGGATTTCGTGGGGATGGATAGTCATTTGAATGATTTATGCAACCATGTACAATAACTTGCTTAATTTATTGTTGTCTGATTGGTTGGAAGATATTGCCGCGTGGCAATAATCCCGTCAGATTGTATTTGCAATAAAGGTGTTAAATAAATAAATAATATAACCTGGCGCGTTTACTGTTATGTCACAATCTCTTCAAACGACCCAGAAAGATGTTGAAGAAATCTGAGTTGCAATAGGAAACGAATTTGCAACCCCTTTGTCGGTAAATCGGCGACTTACCAACTAGGTCACGGAGGTCATTATAAGTATTTTTTCCTCAGTTCTATAAATGTGACGGAGTGAAAATAATTCCTTATCTATACGAGTATTTTCAACATGACTTTCGTTAACATGATATACAAATTACAAAAATCACGACAAAATTAAATTAATTTCTTAAAATTTGATTCTCTAGATAAAATCGTGAGTGCAGTTTGCATGAGAATGGTCATTATTGGGCTCATGACACGAAACGTGCTACCATGCGAAATGTTTTATATGGTATTAAATAAAAAATGCATTTTTTAATGTACTTCGTCGTCATCAATGCACCGGCGAATACGCGTTGATTTGAAAACTGTGTGAACATGAATATTTAAATTTCGGAAAAAAATGTAATATATTATATCTATAAAACGTGGGTACTCGTATAAAAAAACTGAAACATGGATTTAATGAGCTGAAAGAGATTGCCCAAAACCTCGTGTGTGAAGACAATGTTTCCAAGTGTTGGTATCAAAACCTCGTGTGTGAAGACAATGTTTCCAAGTGTTGGTTAAAAAAAATAAATTAGATTTTGAAATATGTAGATCCCGACACATTTATTAAAAATAAAATAGTTAATTGTCATCCGTTTTAAGAGTTTTATGATCATTGAATAGCCCAATAAAATGTTGTAAATGTATAGTACTCCTATAACTTGGTGGGCTCACCAGGTAGTAATCTCTTCTAACCAACCATTAATAAATGTATGTTACGAGTAAATAGACCTTAAGTGAAAAACGACACTAGAATTATTTAAAAAAATATCAGTTCCAACGGGAGTTGAATTCACAATTACAGGTTGGAAGACAGGATTCTTACCGACTGGGACACGAAAGTCGTGAATTTGAATTTAATTATTATATTTTTTAATTATCTAGATTTTTTCACTGATTACAGAGATATCAGCGCTTTCATATGTATTTTAAAACGGCCTCAAAAAGTAAGAGCAGTCTTGAAATAAAAAGGACAATCTTGCTCTGTTTTGTATTTTTATTTATAAGAGGATTAATATTACGCTAAGTGAAATAAGTTGTGTGCACTGTATTACCAGCAAGAAATTAACACCGAAGTAGAGTTTTTATCGAATCTAATCGAACATTATATTTTGCAAATTATTTTTGTTGAAAAAAAGAGTTCCATTTAAACAAAAAAATTAAATTGCTGAAAACTAGAAAATTGATAACGTTCGTGAAAGATCCTCACTCATCATAATTAATATTTGTTCTAATTAAAGTGACAATCGAATGCATTTAATATTTATAATGGCAATCATATCGTTGAGCTGTCAAAACCGTACAAAAGTCAGTGACGTGAAACTTAAAATGAATGTTGCATAAATAATTTATGTATTTTTCGTTTTATTTCTCCTAGTACCGGAATCAATTATTTGGTCACCCTGAAAATAATTTCGTATTTTTAGGTCAATTTCGTATAACCATTTTCAGTATTTTGGCAACTTCTCGACATTTTTATAGATCTATACTCGTCTTAATTAGAGAAACAGCCCCGTGATAGATTTAAGAGCGAAGTGACACCAACCTTATTCGGTGGCAGGAATAAATTGTAGTTAACACACTGTAAAAATTGAACTGTAGAAGTTTTGCAAAGACTTATTTAATCATCGATATTTTATAGTCTGAATATTTATTTGTTTATACCTTCCTTAGTTTCTTCCAGTCCTTAACTTTGACAATCTTGTGTTTTTAACTTTGATAAGAAATGCTATCATTATAAATGAAATTTAAAACTTTATCACTATAAATTAGAGAATACAACTACTATAGGAATATATATAGAAATAAATATTTCATAATGGGTGATATCCATAGACAACAAAGGAGTTTTAAGGTTCCAAAGGTCTTTTAAGGTTAATACCAAAACACTCATTATAAAAAAACACTTTTGTGATTAAAAAATTAATTAACGTAAACAATTATCTTTCAGAATTCGATGAAATTAGTTAACATTATCATTTGTTAAATTACCTTGCCTATGTTGAGACTGCAGTGCCATCGAAACGTCGGCCATCATTCAAGCAAACTCAACACGGCGAAAACTGTGAAAATCATTTAAAAAAAGTAGTAGAAAACAGCCGTGAACATATTCGTTCGCATTCACTTAAAATTTGATTGCTTGGAAAGAAAGAAAAATTATGGGGAAAAAACGGTACTTGAAATTACTTGGATAGTAAAACAAGATATGATGCAATCATAACCCTCGGCTTTATTACAAAATTGTTTTAATGGGTATGTTTGGGTGTTACTCCCGAAGCCTTAAAAGAGACCTACGCATCTACGAGTATTTGTTCATACAAAAACTGCAATCCCCTTGTTGAATAACAAACGTTTATTTGAATATACCTGATAATTATTTACGCCATTATGAATATATTGAGATAGTTTTCGATTCCGTGTTCTCGAACTGAACTATAAAGAGTGCGACCATTCGCACATGGAATGACCTAGTTGAAAGATTTCTCTAATATCGATATTTTTCATATCTGGATGAATAAATTATGGATTGAATTCCTTAATAAACTCTATAGGCTTAACTGAGTCACTTCACAGGGAAGCTAACGTATCCGACACCATTTATAATTGTTCCTATTATGACTTATAATTGTAATTGTTCCAATTATGACTTACAATTGTAATTGCTCCTATTGTGACTTATAATTGTAATTGTTCCTATTACGACTTACAATTGTAATTGTTCCTATTACGACTTATAATTGTAATTGTTCCTATTATGACTCACAATTGTAATTATTCCAATTATGACTTATAATTGTAATTGTTCCTATTATGACTTACAATTGTAATTGTTATTATTATGACTTATAATTGTAATTGATCCTATTATGACTTATAATTGTAATTGTTCCTATTATGACTTACAATTGTAATTGTTCCTATTATGACTTATAATTGTTATTGTTCTTAATATGGCTTACAATTGTAATTGTTCTTATTATGACTTACAATTGTAATTGTTCTTATTATGACTTATAATTGTAATTGTTCTTATTATGTTTTGAGGTTTTCGCGGTACTTTTTATTAATTTTATAAGATCTTTATTTTTATTAGTTGTACTCGTATAAGAATATTGTACCTCGTGTTACTTATGATGCCTGCTGGAAAGATCAAATACAAGTACAAAACTTCGAAAGATCTTATAGATATTTCCTATAGTTATTATTTTTAGACCGTTATTTATTCGATTTTTTTTCATACTGAATTTTATTCGATGTAATTGAGTAAAATCTATATAAAATACAAGAAATAAGTATATGTAATAAAGCCACTGAAAATAAATAAAAAAATCAAATCCCATATTTATCGAACATATACTCGTATGATAGTGTCAGGAATGAAACCGTATTCGGTACACCATATTTCCATTATTTTTAAAGCTTCAAAGAATATTTTATAGACCACCGACACAGAAACAAGTGTTTAACTATCGCATTTTTTGTTCATTAATAATAAATTGCAACAAAGTAATTACATTTCGAATCGTGATTTTCCGACCATGACCGTTTTCAAACATTCATTTTTGATTCGCTCCTCACTCTTCAAACACGTATCCGACACCATTTATGTCTACTCGACAACCCATGGAGAATTATTATCATTTATTTATTTTAACACAAATTTATTGAATTTGTGACTTTTCAGCTAATCACTTATAATTATTGCTTTGCCATTTGTCAGATAATTTGTGACACATATTATTTATAGTTAAGGCGTTAACATTGTGGAGGTTTATAGACATTGTAATTAATTTTATCAAACACTGTTTATTTCACTTTTTGTAACGGTATAACCTTAAAGGCTTCACCTCATCATCAGGGGAGCACAAACAAGGCTCTTGTCTGTGCTCCCCTGGTGATGACATGAAAGCATTGAAACCGGTAGGGTAATACCGTTAAAAAGTGGAATAAACAGTGTTTGATAAAACAAATTACAAATTTGTAACATTTACAAAATATGAGCGATGTTCGAATCCACCATCACTTACGTTATTATGAGAGACAAAATAAGTCCCTTCTTCTTCTCAGTGTCATGTCAGGTCTCCCCAACGTTGACTATTACTTGAGAGTAGACATCCTTGTCTCCGGCAGCCCGAAAAAGATATCCAACGCCCCTTATGCCAGTCCAATCACGTATATTGCGGAACCAAGAGATTTGCCTCCTGCCAACACCTCTTCGGCTTTCTATTTTGCCTTGGATGATCAGGTGCAGTAATTTATATTTTGATCCTCTAAGTACATGACCCAAGTAGGACACCTTTCGGATTTTAATATTAGTCAGCAACTCTCTATCAACTTTGGCTATTTGAAGAACCCTTGTGCTGCTGACCATATCCGTAGCATTCTACATCCACATTTCGAATGCTTCCAGTCGGTTCATACTGCTTACTTTGAAGGTCCATGATTCCACTCCATGCAATAACACTGACCAAGCGTAGCATTTGACTAACCGTTGTCGAAGTTTCAAGTTTAGATTATCATCGCAGAATACGCTTCTCATTTTATTAAAAGCCGCACGAGATGATTCAATTCTGCTCTTGACTTCGGTAGGACCCACTAAAGAATAAAAATTATTCTATTTAATATGTAAATAATTTAGCCCGTAAAATATATATTTTATAGTCCAGTACAAAACTGTTATGTATTATCGGTTATCTCAAAACAGGATGAATGTGGAAGAGGTCCTTATACGCATATCTACTGAAATACAAAGATTTTGCCCCCTGCCAACAACTCTTCGGCCTTCTATTTTGCCTTGGATGATCAGGTGCAGTAATTTGTAATTTGCTCCTCTAAGTAAATGACCCAAGTCCCTATCAAATAAGATCCTATCTAACGCGATCTACACTATAATATAAAGGGTGTCGCAAAAAAATTTATACACAATTTTTTGACGTTCTGTTTACTTGCACTTGATGTAGAAATTTGTCATACTGCGCATTCGTGAAGAGTTTAGGGATGAGAAGGACTCTTATTTCCAGTAAGATGATGAACCTCCCCACTACCCTCGTGATGTGGGAGCCTATCTTGATGAAAATTTGCTAAACAGATGGATTGGGTGTATATGTAGCATTGAATACCCACCGCGCTCCCCAAACCTCACGCCAATGAACTTTTTTTAATGTAGACTCGACAAGAATAAAGTAAATGGGGCAAACTCTACAACAGTTAATGAATTGAGAGCATCCATTGAATAACAACAAAATAACAAAAAGAATGATCCGTTAAGTTTGTGATGCCACGTTATCAGCAGTGCAGACAGAAGAGCTGTAGTTAAAGCAATTGCGACAAAAGATAAAACAAATATGCGTTTATATTCTTTAATTTGAAGTTTTAATACTAGATATCGCTTAATAAATACTGAATTTTTAATCAATGTGTGCATATTTTGTAAGACATCTGAAGAAATCTTATTTGTATATTCTGAGTTCGACGTCACTTACTGACGATGAAAGACTTGCCCAAGGAGACTCATCCTATGGTGATACCTAAATGGGAAAAGAGTAGTAGTGACGACACACTTAAGGTCTAGCATCACGGGAGAAGGAAAATGACTCGCAGCGCTATAAATGTGCATATTAAGCGGCTTAAGGCTTGAGGTTTAGACAAACAGTTCAGTAAATTGCTTTATTAAAACAGGACTTTCACGGAAAACTTTGTAATTTTCCTTTAACTCCACTGTTTATTGTTTTTGCTCGGAGTATCGGTTCGACTTAGGAACACCTTACACCTTTTTCGGACTTATGTGACGGACTTGGGATATTTGACTGAAATCCCCACTATACTTGAGAAAATGTAGATTGGTTCCTGTGACATTTGAAATGTCATGTCTCAAAGGTATGGGGTAAAATCGTTTTTTTTTTTACAAATCGGATAGTATTTTTATAAATTGAAAATTTGTTTTTCTCTAAACTGACGTTTTAATTCATAATTTTCATTATACTGACTTTCTAATGTATTGTATCATTTGTATCTATCTTTAAATAGTCTAAGATCCACCATGAATGAATACTAATTACGAACATTTAATTTTAGGTATAAAAAAATCGAAAATCCAATTATCTAATACCCCATCCCTAGCTAATGCAGACTAACATAGTGACTTTTGACAAACGTCACCAAATATTATTTGATCTTAACAAAGTGCCACATTTTTGCTAATTTGTAACAAGATGTATTAATTTGTCATTATTGTTAGTTTTATGTAATGTATTAACCTAAATAACTTGCTATTTATTAGAATCGAGGCTTATATTAAAGTTGATAGAATAATTAAAATTACTGAACTTCGTTACAAAGTTGTATTGGGGCAAATTTGTGAACTGTCACAGGGACCATGGTACAATTTCTCATGTACAGATTGGATAAGTCAATCGGTTCGAAAATGTATCCATGTAATACTGAATGGAGATCTCTTCGGAAATTGTAGACTTGATTACCATTGTTATACCAACAAATTACATCTAGGTATTGATCCAAATGACCGCAAAAATTACAACAGGGTGAAGGGGACAAGATTCAAGTAATATTTTGTCTATTAACGTCCCCATGGCCAGAGAGAAATTTACCTCCCGTGGGTGTATCCAATGGCTTGGATCAGTGCGCCCTGATACAAGAATAAAATATATGAAAAGTGAGTTTCATATATTGGAGAAAGATGCCAAAATTCGTATGGTGAGAATTCTGGTTTTCTCCATAGCAATCTATAGAGTAAGAATATGGACGCTGAGAAAAAAATAAAAAGATATCCTAGATGTTTTCCAGATGTGTTGGTGCCAAATGCTTCGTATCTCAAAGACTGTAAGATATACTAAGTGTTCATACTCCAGGGTCTACAGAAGAACAGCTGCCAACGACAGACCTATACAGGAAAAGCATACTGGATAAAATTAGTATTTTTTTCAACGTTAGATGTCATTTTACAACCGAAAAAAGAAAAAAACAACATAACCAAAAAAATATGTAGAGTGTATGGAAGGCGACGATACAATATGCAAACGTTTGTATCAATTGAAGTTTGAAAAATTTCGTAATAGTTATATGACACTCGACGAAGTTGTTCACTCTGGAAGGTTGTTTACTACTGATGACGACCAAATCAAGGCTTTGATCGAGAATTACCAGCGTTCTACGACACGAGATATTGCTGAGATACTAAACATATCGAAAACCACTGTCCACCAGCAAGTTACATTTAAATATAAAAAAATTGCGTTGTAATTTTAGCTGAAAATATGAAATTATTTTTCAGACCATCAATTGAATGAAAATTTTACTAAATTCATATTTAGCGTCTCATGCAGAGACACAGACGGATTATTTATTTATTTATCTATCTTATGTTTTTGCAATTGTTAAAGACATTGAATTTCAACAATTTGCCAGTTTATTTCTCAAGTTCAAGTGAAGTGTTAACTTTTTATCCATGGTCTATTTAGTTCACGCTGTGTCGTGTCTGAGCTATTCAATAAATTCGTGCCACGAGACGCAATGTGATTGTTTGAATTTGGCGGCTCCAGTGCGCGTTATCATCGGCACAGGTAGTAATGCTAAAATGTCTATACACACAGACAGTGGCGCCACGAGCCGAACAGTATGGGGTCCCCTGAATTGAAATAAGTAATTTTTCAATTTATAAATTATCTAAGTTCCAAAATCGTTGGAGATTATTAAGCATCGTTTTGGGAGCTTGAGCACTGCAAGAGTTGTCAATAATTTCATGCATACACACCATCACGCCGTCTCTCTATCGGGGTGGGCAAAAAGGTGATATCGCCAGACATTTCTATCTACACACATATTTTGCTACTTCTACACCCATCCTCCTTTTTATAAAGCTCCTACAATTCTTTACTTTTCTTTCTTTCAAAATATCGTTCACTCTATCCAACCATACATTGCTTGGTCTTCATCTATCACGCCTTACATTTGCACTACATATTTGATTTGTCAGTCTTTCTTTATTTATTAGTTCCACGTTAATAAATGTAAATAAATATAATGCAATAACTTTTTCTTAATTCAATATCACCATAAGAATTAATGGATTTATTATATATTTTTTTTAAATACAATCAAAATTTATTGTATTATATTACATTTTTATAATATACAGTACAACCTGGCGAACTTTTTGCTATATGACAATCTCTTCCATCCGACCAGCAATATATTAAAGAGGCTTGAAATGAAAAACATGCTAGAATATTCGAAACTAATTCTGAATTCCAACGGGAATCAAAAACATATTCCCCAGGTTGAGAGACAAGCGTTTTACCAACTAGTCCACGGAGGTTGTGAGAATTTAGGCGCCTTTAATACATGTGCTATGGAATGTTCTGTATTTGTAGTTAAGTGTTAGATACCAAAGTGGTGTGTGCAACTTCAGGAAGCTCTTGAAGTCATCCCTTTTTGGGAGTGTGATCAAAATGTATAATGATGTATAAGTATTACACACTTACACTACACTCCACCTCAAACCTAACGTATTATTATCATCACATATCGGAAGATCTGCAAAAGTAACTTTGTAGTTCATATTCTCTTGGTATGTGCTTTGCGCTTTTCTTACCGAATGTATTTACAAAGCATCTGCTGATATGCGAAAGTACCCAATCGAATGACCTCAACCACCATCTTCCTATTCCTCTTATTTTATTTTTAATATCCCTAATTAGTTTGTAGGAGAGATTTTGATAAAAAAAAAATCAACAATGGCAAATGGTAAATGGGCAAATCAATCCCCTTTAGATTCGCCACTGTTAAGAGTCATAGAGAGCTATACTCGTAAATTACAGCTCACAAAGTTTCAAGAGCATACAATATTATTTATGATATAATAATGCTAATCATTTCCACGCAATAGCGCTATATTCCCTACAACATATTCCTATAGATGCAAATACACATTTCATATGAACGTGCAGTATCATCAACAACTGTTGATACTCTATCGCAGCGGCAAGGTGCAAGGGAAAACAACACAAGGTTCTTATTTTGTAACATGCATACATGCCATCACGTCATTTGTCTGTCCTATCTCGACACACATATTTAGTCTCTTCCTGATCCATACAACATTTACGATTTCTCTGATCTTCGACGCGTCCTTTCAAAATATTATTCACTCGATCTAACCATACTTTCTTTGGTCTTCCTCTCACACGCCTTCCACTCACATTTGTATGAAATATTTGTTTTATTTAGATTTTCTTTATTGTTTCGTTCTTTATGCCTAAACCATATCAGAGTGCTCTTCTTCATCCTACTCAACACATTAGCCTTAAGTTCACATTAATCCCTTATCACTTCATTCCGTATTCTATCATACATTGTCACCACATGTATTCCTCTCAATCCACGCGTACTCTTATATTCTTCTTATACTTTCCGGATGTTTAAAGAACACTATCTGGAAAAACAAGTATATGAACATCCAAAGCAAGGTGAGGATATATAAGACCTGTGTCCGCACCATAATGACATACAGCATAGAGTCCAGAGCCGACACTGTCAATACCAAAAATCTCCTTCGAACCAGCGAAATGAAGGTACTTCGGAGTATCGTTGGTAAAACGCTTCGTGATAGAGTACGAAACACAGAAATCCGAAGGATGTGCGTAGTTGAAGATATTGTCAGATGGGGACGACAGAGAAGGTTCTGGAATGAACATGTATCCAGAATGGCGGAACCAATAGCCGTAAAAATGGCCAGGGACAGTATCCCCCAAGCAAGCAGACCTCCAGGATGACCTCCCAAAATATGGAAAGACAGATGGCAGTCGACGTCACAAGAGGTAAACGATGATGCAGGACCATAACAGGCCAACAGGCCTAAAAGAAGAGGATACTAAACAAATAAATTAATACATATCATCACGTCATACCTTTGAAGTTCGCAGAAAGTAGTATAAGAAACAGAAGAGCATGTGTATTGAAATGTAAGACAGTGAACAATGCAAATTGGACGTTTTTAATAAGGCACAGCACGTCACGTCTCTATTGGGGTAGGCAGAGAGAATCTACTTCATTCTATCCCGACATACGTATTTCATTTCTGCCTCGTCCATGCAATCATATTATGAGTTATTAAAATTTTTCCCTCTTTCAGAATTTAATTGATTTGGTCATGTCACAGTTTCCTGGGTATTCTTAATATATAGTATTCCACTCATATAAACTATTTTGGTAAATCTTTCATCAATCATTCTTTATACATTTCCGAACCATTTATCTCATTGCTTATTTTGTGATCGTAAGCAGTGCATCTTTCTTCAATGGGCATTATTTCCTCATTTCTGTCATACATTGTTTTTCTACATCCACATTATCAAAGATTTGATAGAACTTATTACATACATATAGTACATATCATCACGCCGTGTACCTTGCGGTGTAGACAGAGATAACAGATCTCCACTCATTTATATCTAAGTTTACAATTTTCGCCTCTTCCTTATTCATACATCTCGTCACGCACAAAATTCTATTATTCTCTCTTAACTTTCTTTCAAAATCCGGTCCATATGGTCCAGAAACGTTTCCCCCGTCTATATCTTCCACGCACACCTTGCACTTCTGACTTGTATAGTCGCTTAGTCACTCTTTCATCATTCGTCTCCACATGTCCAAATGTCGGGATAAGCAGGCTAGAACTTTATTAAAAAATATATATGGGTCCAATGGAAATCGAACCCGTAACCTCCGAGCTGGAATACAGTTTTCTTACCAACTAGGCCACGGAGGTCATCGAATTATTGATTCTTAGCTAAAAATAACTTGCTCCGTTTTTCCCTCTTATCACATTAGTGCCATTACGTGACGATTCTTAAGTGTACGCACGCGGAATCAAACCCAAGTACTTGGAATTGAGAGCGTGCACTTTATCACTCGGCCATTGCCGTGGACACTGCCGGAATAATAATGCAATCGGTGCATTTTGGCCGATTGGCGACAACCCGATACCGTCGTGCGGAGCGAATTGCAAGGCCCGCACTGAAATATCGCTTCAGGCACTCTCAAACATTTTCAATTTATATTCTTATTTCATACCTTTTCTTTTTTCTCTGCATGTTGTCTAAGCACTTCATAGTCTCATGACCGTAGCCTTACCTTCATATCCCGACACTTAACTTATAAATATTTATTTTGTAATATTTTTAATCTGTCAATAATAGCAGTTTAGAGCTCTAAACGGTGCTATATAAATATCTTTTTTTAATATTAAGCAAGTTGTGTTACTGTTTGAATTCTCAGTAAATTCATTTCCAGACTGGTTTGACAGTTAGACCTTATTACATCGTAATTTACGTTGAAGCTCATTGCCTACTAAGCGTTGGGTTAAAGTGTATGATTTCCATCATACACGTGAAAAAATGCAAAAAAATGCAAGATAACGGATTAAAATAAAATTCAGTGGAACTTGTTTAGTCAAATACTGTTTATTTCACTAAATATAACGACATGACCCTACCGGTTTCAAGGTTTTAACCTCATCGTCAGATTATGCACTTGCTGATGTCCAATATCTTACAAACAATATACTAATACCCTCGCAAATGTAAACTGTATAGTTGATCCTCAACTTATGGTACTTGACTTGAAAAGTCTAACTTATTCCTTAATTACAAATCTCATATATTTGTTAAAGCATAATACTCTGCATTGACTACCTTACGCACAATTTAATCTTAAAATATCGTATGCAGAATTCCATTCACCTCCACAGTTACAATCGCATCATAATATCAAGAACTACATCAAAATCATATCCATTTAAAAAAAAAATTGTTAATATTTTCCGATATGTCGATAAAGGTGTGTTGAATTAATTATTGATAAAAAAAAACATTTCGTACTGCAAAAAGTTTGACGTTTGCATACAGAACGCATACGTTCGGACGCGACCTTGGCAGATGAGTGTGGATGTTTCCCGCGCTCCGTCGCGCGAGCCGCCATTGGTTGCCGCCACGTCGTAACGTCGCTAGCGTCACGCCGGTAACGTCATTTTGACATTTCGAATAGATTCAAGAGAAAATTCCCTCCTACAATGATAGACAGATATTTCTTAAAATGTTGTTGAAATTTAATTATAGTTAAATTTAAAAGTTATCAATGTTTCACTCTTACTGGAAATATATTCAATAATTTTTTATACGCGTAAAAATCATTATCAAGCCGTTTAGTAATGAATCAATCAGAAAAAAACTTAATAAATGATTACGTACCTTTAGAAATAAGTGCGTGTGTTACGTAAAATATCTGGTATTACAATGTTTAATAACGTGAGAAAGAATGATATGATAAAATATAAAGATTAGAGACACCTACACATAAGCTGAATACAAATATTATATTACTAGTTGCAACCCGTGAAATATTCACGGAAGTAAAACAAATTATACATTTTTGAAATACCGAATGGAGCAAGATCAGCTTAAAGTTTTTTGGGTTTATTAATGTTTAAAGTTTAAAATAAAAAAGGTACATCTTGATTGATGAATTATTTAATTCTCAAAAATCTCTTTATACACGATGTTTTGTGTATAAACATTACTGTTGTTCAATTTAAATCGTTGATAAAGTTTTCCTTGAAGACTTGTTTCAGATATTGTATATTTATATTGACTTTAATGTTTTCGCGTTTTCGACATCTTTAAAAAGCCACATATAATTATCTGAATTCAAAAAAAGAGCATAAGATAAATAAACACAAGTAATTATAAGGTTCAATATAATAGGAAATAAATGAATTATTTAATGAATAACAATCAAAATAAATTGACATCGTCCCCTTTTACACCGGTTCGTTCAGTATAATTTCAATCTGTTTCGAAGTAGTAAACACAAGTAATTATAAGGTTCAATATAATAGGAAATAAATGAATTATTTAATGAATAACAATCAAAATAAATTGACATCGTCCCCTTTTACACCGGTTCGTTCAGTATAATTTCAATCTGTTTCGAAGTAGTAAACACAAGTAATTATAAGGTTCAATATAATAGGAAATAAATGAATTATTTAATGAATTACAATTCAAAATAAATTGGTATCGTCCCCTTTTACACCGGTTCGTTCAGTATAATTTCAATCTGTTTCGAAGTATTCCTCTCTCGCTTTCTTGTATTCAAAATTCAATTCTAGTATTCTTTCTTTGGCGACAACCGTACGGATTTTGCCCTATTTATATTATGATTTAGCAACTGAGATCATATTTTTTAAATAATTGATATAACCCAAGTGATAGTCATACGAGTGTTAATATATGGTATCTCCGAAAACTGTAATAATAACAAAAGGATAATTTATAAAGTGCTGTTTAAAGAGCAGACTTTCTTCAAAGACTTGTAATTCGAGTCCACATTTATTGACAGATTGAAAATATTTAAAAGTAAATATATATTGGTTGAGCGTAAGGCTAGGAAGGTAGTGACTGCGGCTATTAGATTGGGTATTTCTACGTATTTGCATATATTTAGAAAATCATATTTGTTAGGAAAACTGTAAACAAACAACCAACGAAGGATGAACTTGAATGAAGCCGTTTTAGATTTTTCGATATGTGATATTAACTACAATCAACTTAAGGTGTAGTTTATGTTCATATAACATCATTAATTTAGATAAGACATTTCTTTAATGTTTATTTTTAAACGCTTCCTAAATCCGTTTCCGTCACTCACATATTTAACACTAATATAAAGACAATTCTACTCCACAGGACCAGCAAAGGCAAAAGCCTTGTCATAATATCCCGCCCTATTGAATCGATTCGAAACAATTAATTTATTCGATAAAAACGAAATCGACCTCAAAGTTCTACTTTTTTCTGAATCAACAATACAATAATTACAATGTTGTCTCGCGGCCACGCTCTTACATATGTCCGTATCACCAATTTTTACAAGTTGACAAGTACTGTAAGAATAACTCAAATACCTACACGAATAAATTCGTATCATCACGCCAGTATTAAATTCACGCTTATCTTATCACTTCATTCCGCATTCTTTCATACATTATCGTTCCGTATATTCTTTTCAGTACTCCATTTCTACTGAATTTATTCGGCTCCTTTCAATCTTTATTCACGCCCACGTTTCACTTCCATTTATCAGAGTTTCTACTAGAATACTGTTGTGGACTATCATCTTAAAAGATTTCGATAATACAGTCTTTAAAATAAAGCGGGTTTTTTAACTCGAACTTTTTTAATTCTTGAATAAAACACACAATTTGCTTTGATTTAAAATTTTTTTTAATGGTCATTGAAGTATAATGTATGACATCACAAAAAACCAATATCTGCTAAATGTCCACCTCTTGCGGCTCCACAGATGTCCACTCGTTTATCAAAATCTTCGATGACATTTTGGTATAGTTACGGTTCTAACTCACCAATACCGCGAATAATTTCGTCCTTCAGCTCAGGAATTGATCGGGGGTCATCCTTATAGACCTGGCTTTTCACGTAACCCCAGAGAAAATAGTCCAACGGTGTCAGATCACATGATCTTGGTTGCCAATTAACATCACCGTTTCCGGAGATTACAATACATGAAATAATTCAACGATTTGAACGCGTTGTTGTATTGTATATGACTGCATTTTTATAAGTGTCATACATTACACTTCTCAAATGTCACAAGACCCAGGCAAGGTCGCGACGCTATCTATGTTTTATCCAAGAATTAAAAAAAACACGCTCAATTTTTAAGGCCTTTTATCTGGTTCGAGTATATATGATTTAATGCACCCATTGATTTTGTATTCAATCGTTACACGCCTTTCGAATACATCGATATACGAGTATAACATAATACTCGTATAGTTTACGTGACACAGTTTTATATGCAAGTTGGCCTTCTGGTTGGCCAAAAAACATGTGAGCGGTTATATTTATGGAAAAGTCTTGAACTTGACACATCCATTTATTTAAAATAAAGACCAGATTGTCAAATATCAACTATAAACACCATCTGATTAAATGTCAAACATAATAATTTGCATATCGTGAAAAGTATTTCGGCACGGGACATATTTTTTTTGCGGACAACGTGTTTTTCGCGATATTGCCAAATGATATAACAGCTCGCTGTTTTTCTTACATAATGCTTGCTCCTTTACGAGTGAAAACGAGGAAAATGTACAACCATTAAGGAGTATGTTACATCATTTCCGTTTACCCTTCATTGAAAATCTACGTCTGTGCGTCATCTTCGGCCATTTTGCTTCTTTTCGGTGAATGAAACCCTTCGTATATTAATTATATTTGATTGATTAAACAATAAAATATTTCTTGAAAAAAAATTGTGCATAGCCTCATGGTAACACGTTACACTTCTAGACGACCTAGTTTAGAAGTCCATTACTTCTACGGAGTTTTAGCTTCTTCGACCTTTAGCTTGTATCCCCTTTTTAAGTGTGCCATCATTTAGTTCTATCCACGAGTCAAAATCCACTTGTTTTGACCTAATGTTTAATTTAAGTTCTCGGCAACTTTTGTAACCTTGTGGGTAAGACGTGATATACTAGTGTTCATGGTAACGCGTTAGACTTCTAGACGATCTCTGTGACCTATCTTGTAACTTCTGCAGAGTTTTCGCTTCTTTCTCAGATGATCTATGGTATTTAGCTCTATCCCCTTTATATCTTTAGGAGTGCCATCGCAATATCCATATAATGTTTTGATCTTTTATTCAAGAGTCAACATTAACTTATTTATACAAAATATTTAATTCTGACGTTCTTGACAACTTTTGTGAGTTGGTCAATAAGACGTCTTATAAAAGCGTTCGTGGTAATATGTTAAACTTTTAGACGACCATTGTGACCTAGATCGTAACTTCTGCAGAATTTTAGCTTCATTCTCAGATGAACTTTGGTATTTAGCTTGCATTTCCTTACATCTATACTCCTCTTAAACTGTTGCAAAGAATCCTGCCTACTAATACCAAAAAAATACTTGTGCAATCTTTGCTGTTTCCAATTTTGGACTATGCGGGTATTTGTTATTACGGAGAAATAGCTGGAGAAATTACAGGGTCTTCAAAATGTTTTGTCTAAGATTTATTTTTAATCTGATAAAGTAGGATCACATCACATCATATCCAGAAGGAGCTGAACTGGTTGAAATAGACGCAATGTTCACGTACTATATATATATATATATATATATATATTGTATAATACCCTTAACTGTCCCGCCGCCCCCTCTTATCTCGTAGAAAATATTCAAAGTAGTCAAAGAATACAAATATTGTATTTCACCAATAAGTAGGTTTCTAGTTCGATTCCCGGTGACAAACGTTTCTGATATTAGTACGACTCTTCAAATTTCTTTTTTTTATTAAACAAAGTAAATTATTGTACAAACATTTGTCAAGGCTTTACCTATATACCAATTTATTTCTTAACTAATCTTAATTATATGTTACAATTTATGGACTTACTTAATCTTATTTTCCCATATATCATTTTATTTTATTTATTCAATCTTAATATATGATTTCTTAGAAATAATTAACACTTACATACTACTTATAACTAGATAACAATTCTTAGACTAATTATTTAGCAAAAACAAGTCCACTCGTTCAGGCTACTTGTATTCCATCACATTCACTCAGACCTCAGTCGTCCCAGCTAATACTGTAGGTGGACTAGTCAGGCAACAGATAATGCTTCGGGAGCTTGTGCTTATAACGGAAGGGTAGGTCGGATTTACTCTCGTAAGCCCCCAGGGCAGCGACTAAGGGGTTGCTGGGATTTTGTTGGCTTTTATAGAACTTCACGGTCCAAGCGAGGATGTGGTTCTTCAAATTTCTAATATGTTATGATATTTTGTTAATATTTTCCCAATGGTAAAAATTTATGTAAATTGTATTGTAATAAAATTAAACTATAATACATTTCATTCTTTCTTATGGTAACATTTAACATACTTGTTTTGGTACTTCATACTTGTTTAGGCACGCAACTTGGGGTTTGCTATCGCAAGTGTTGGCAATGTTACCGTGCATGCCTGTGCAGCCTCTGGGTCCGAAGACACCTATCTTCCAAACCAAATTTTTGAGGCTTGATTTCCATTGGTACTAATTTTTTTTTAGATTATCAAGGGTAATCAGTCTGGTTTTCACTAAAGTTTTTTTATACCTTGCTTCTGGATGGTTGGAAGACATTGTCACATTGCGAAAACCCACAAGGCTAGGCTGCATTGAAACAAGATTTAAAAAATACTGAATTACAACGATATTGTAATTCGATACTTCTACAATTTCGTAATTGAAAAAGTAATCAATTACAATGAAAATATAATACAATAAAGTACAGTATAGTTTCAATATAATGTAAAGTTTTTTTTATATTTCATGCCATATCAAACTTTATGGTGAAATTACCACGCGAGTCATACTTCATCAGTCTAGAGTAATCAAAATGTCCATCCCACAATGTCCTAGCACTAAAAGCACGCCACTTTTAAAAGTTCACACAAACATTTGCTACAAGTCATCCCTTCTATAAGTCCAAGAACTCAAACTTCTGTCACAATAACAAGCCCGCTCCGATCCACTGCCTGAATTTTTTACACCCTTTTTGGCCTTTATTGAATTCGGCATCCCAAATAAATGTGTTGGGTTTCTTTTTCCCTTTATAACATATTTCTGGTTGGTAGAAAGAGGTTGCTACATGACTATACCCGCAAGATTGTAATCTATACAACGAAAGCGAGATACAATAATTAATGTAAAAAGGCTGAATGTATCCTTAATTATATCAGAACAGATAAAATGTTGGGTCCTTTATATAGAATAACGTCCATTTTATATATATTATATATACGTACAAGAAACAATAGGGTGATGAAAAACGAACTGTCTGTAGAAACATTAAAAATATATTATGCTCACTGTTTAATACCAGTATTTTAAACTGTGAAACGCAAGCAGTGAATACTCAATTTGTGTAATGACTTCATTTGAATAATTGCTTACAACATTACATGTTAGTAACATTATATTTTTCTACAGCTGGCGATACATCACGTTATGAATGAACGCATATGTAAATTGTTATACATATAACGGAATATGTAACCAATAATATAATAGATCAATTAAAATAAGATTAAATACATTATTTTCAAATTCTGCGAAGATAATAAATAGTCTACGTATCGATCCTACCATTATTATGTTAAACAAAATAAGTATCTATTCCGTACGATATACACTAGCAGATCGATTTTTTTTGTGAGTGCGACGTCATTTATTGACGAAGAAGAAACTGACCAAAGGGACTCTTTCTTTGATGGTGACAAACCTGAGTGTTAAAAGAAAAGTAGCGACGAAGGTTCGATATCACTCGGAGGAGGAAAATTACTCGTAGTGCAGTTAATTTATTTATAAAACGATTAAATGCCTGGAATTCTAACAGCCTAGCAAGATGATAACCTAGGCGAATATCTTTTAATACAGATTTTGATATCTGGGAGTGATTGCATGGAATCAAGGGTGTGGACTGAAAAAATGTTATCATCCTTGCTGTCTGTAAGTAATTATATTCTTTAGGTAATGTTTTATCAGATGAAGATATAGGAAAACAATTAGTAGGACACTAAAACATATATGTATACTCAAACTGATGATGGGATGATAGTTTTTAGTACTAATTTGATTTATGGGAAAGAAACTTGGACGTGAAAAAATACTAAATAAAGCCGAATAAATATTGTAGAAATGTGAGCACTGAGAAGAATACGTGGGGTGCCAATGTATGATAGAATACGTAATGAAACAATAAAAGCTCTGTGTGACTGATGTTCTAAGTAGATTGAAAGAATAATCAAATTTCAAATATCCGATCTCTCATTTACACGTACATTGACTTGTGACGTTAACAGCTCTCGACAAAATCTTGTTAGCCATGTTTGATTATATTGTACAAACGCATACAATTTTGCATTCACTCGTATAAAACCGCGTTATAGATATACATACATATACACAATCACGGCATAACCTTATTGGAGTACGCAGAGAAAACATAGCGTCAGATTTTCCTATCTCGACGTACATTTCGCCTTTTCCACATGTATACACCTTTTCATACAGCTCCTATGATTTTTTACTTTTCCTTCTTTCAAAATGTCATTTACTTAATCCAACCATACTTAAACTGGTCTTCCTCTTCGACATCTTCCACTCACATTCAAAATGGAGATTTGTTTTGTTAGTATTTCTTAATTCATTCGTTCCTCATCTCTGAACCATTTCTGAATGCTTTAGTTGTCAGTAATAAACAGGTTTTACGTTTTTCATTGTTTTTACTTAAATGAGTGCATTTTAAGTAGTGTATAGACGCCAAATGTGGGGCATGGACGAGCAGGCAGTAACGCATTGTACTTTCATGCGGAAGGTCGCCGGTTCGAACCTCGCGCTTTGCTACTCCCCTCGAACGGAACAAGCATTTTCCCACCTAGTATTCGGAGATATAAGGATACCTATGATTTCGGTCATATCTATTATTTCTTAAAAAAAAACAGGTAAAGCATGCCAGTGTGCTCCGATCATCTCACTTCAAAAGGGGTTTTAGTTGGTTATCACTTCAAATATTGTTAATATCTTTCTCGTTGAAGAGATTGTCAATTAAAAACAAAAAAAAACATGCCGGTGTGCTCCAATCGTCTTATTTCGGTGTGCCATCGGATCCAGTACAGTATACTAGAGAAAATGTAGCATGGCCCCTGTGACAGTTCACAAATTTGCCCCAATACAACCTTGTAACGACGTTATCAACTTTAATATAAGCCTCGATTCTAATAAATAGCAAATTATTTAGGTAAATACATTACATAAAACTAACAATAATGACAAATTAATACATCTTGTTACAAATTAGCAAAAATGTGGCAGTTTGTTAAAATCAAATAATATTTGGTGACGTTTGTCAAAAGTCACTACGTTAGTCTGCATTGGCTAGGGATGGGGTATTCGATAATTTGATTTTCGATTTTTTTATACCTAAAATTAAATGTTCGTAATTAGTATTAATTCATAGTGGATCTTGGCCTATTTAAAGATACATATAAATGTATATGATAAATCATACAGTACATTAGAAAGTCAGTACGAGTATTATAAAAATTAGGAATTAAAACGTCAGTTTAGAGAAAAACAATTTTTCGATTTATAAAAAACGATTTTACCCCCATCCCTTTGAGACATGACATTTCAAACGTCACAGGGACCATCCTACATTTTCTCTAGTATAGTGTGGCTGGTAAGTTTGCTAGGGTGCAACAGTTTATTCACTTTAAAAAAGCAAACTCCACGGCCCAGCTTCGCCTTCCAACTGAATTGACGTTGGAGTGACGAAGCGATTCTCGATTACGAGTTCCAGCAACAACAACGAGAGCCCAAATGTGTAAATACAACATTTACACCCAAAAACTACTGAACGTAAAGTATAGTAATATGTAGTATTGCGTCATTATACGCCTAAAGTAAAGTATGTAGTAGAGTGAATGGTACTTTGACTGAATGGTTTAATACTTTGAAAGGGGCAAATCAAGGATTCTTTATGTCACCCTGGTTGTTCAAATTTATATAGATTTATGTGTGAATAACTACAGAGGTAAATTGGTGACATACAAATGTCGAATGGGAACGTCTGCGGATTACTGTATGCAGATAACATGGAGGTGTTGGCGCAGAGTAAATATAAATTGCAGAGTTTGATAAGTAAAGCGTATGTGAGATACGAAGAAAAAGATCTGAGAATGAATATATCAAAATTCAAATGGAAGGGTTAAGAGGGATATCGAACAGCGTGTAACGATATAAAACAATGTCAATTAAGCATTAAAACATACACACTCGATCCGGATAGAGTTTGATCCGGATACTATCAAAATCTGCTAAGATTATGGTCAACAATATTCTGGTGAAAAACTTTGTTGTATGGGAGTGAAACGTGGACGTGGAAAATACTAAGAGGAGTCGAATAAACGCTGTAGAAATGCACACATTGAGAAGAATAAATGGAGTGACAATATATTACAGAATGCAGAATGAAGTGACTAAGGATGTATGTGAAATTAAGTAAGATGTGTTTAGCAAGATGAAAATAGGCACGATTAGATGGTTTGGGCATGTGGAACGAATAAATGAAGAAATACTAACAAAACAGATATATATTTTAAATGTGAATGGAAAGCGTGGTAGGGAAAGACGAAGAAAATAATTGTTGGATCAAGTGTGAAATCTTTAAAAGGAAATGTAAAATGTTAAGAGGAATCGTAGGACCTGTATCAGAAGGTATGGATGTAAAAGAGGAGAAAGGTGTTTGCCGAGATAGGAAAGTATGTCGTTCTATTTTCCCTGCCTACCCCGACAGGGAAATGTCTCGATGGTATATATGTATGTGTATGTACTACATCCGAAATACTTGTAGCGGGGATTACCGTAATTAGTGGATATTAAATTTATTTATTACTATATATCAAATGACAGTTACATGAGGAAAAAAATATTGTGATGCAATCAAAAGACGAAATAAAAAACAATTAAGCTTGCTAAAAAAACGTTTTCTGTCATAATGGCTAGGTTATTCGATTAATAAATGTTTACATTTAAAATTTATTTCCAGCAAATTCACCGGAGATATTTTTTTTTAAATATCCTAAAAATGGAGACTTAACTGTATGACGTCAAATGACTGACTTGACGCGTATTATGATGTCACAACGCCATTAGTCCATCATGATGCCTTTTTAATATTTATAGGTATCATACAACGGTACAAATGATTGATTTAATAGGAAAAAAACTGAAAAAATAAATGCATGTGATATTCTATACAAGTTCATATCATTTCACATTTGCTATGCAATAATTATATTAACTCCTGCATTTAACTACGCGGATAATTGAAAACCGCGTAAATGGAGGCACTCAATGCTCTACATCAGGGGCGCTTAGACTTTAACCATCGGCGATCTACCATAAAAGCATTAGGCGGCAAGCGATCAACTAGGTAAAAATAAAATACAAAGTTTATAAATGGTAAGTACGTAATTGCAAAGATGATCACATATAAATAAGTATTATCATTGAAATAATAAGTGTTATGTAACTAACGTTCTTTTGATGTCGATGAATGGCACTGCATTTCCTCTGCATACTTTTCATAGGATGGCACGTAATTACTAAGTGGCAAACGCAAGTATGAATCAAGATGTTCGTCACTGAACCGATTACAATATTTAGATTTATTTATTTTCATTTCGGAAAACGCAGACTTGCACAAATAAGTTGACCCAAACAATACTGTTAACTGACAGGCAATTTGTTTCAAACATGGATATTTTTCTTCAGATAAACAAGCCCAAAATTTGTTATCTGTTGCTCTGGCTTTGAGATGTATATCTGACATAATTTTCAAGACCTCATTTTCGATAGAAAATAAGTCCAAATTGAACGTGTTTGTTATTCCAGAAGCAATTGTTTCAACATCCACACAAGAAAATGGATGACACATGAAAGTTGTAATATCAGTTAAATTGTCTAAATCGGAAAAACGCCTTTCAAACTCATACAGTATATTTTTTATTTCGCTCACATCTCGTATATCGTAACATCATAATTTGACTGAGAGGCGGTTCTCGCTTTCAAAGCCGGATAATTCTTCAAATCCATTTTATTAAATGTTAATTTATCATATATCAGATAGATGATAATTTAATATTTAATGTTCGTTACTATATTAACAAATATAAGGTTAAAATAATTGTTAAAAAATATTTAGCGTACCTTTTTATAAATTGAATGTCAGAAATTTCAAAAATATAATATGTAATTGATCGACATAAAAACCTCCCGCGATCGACCGTTTGAGCACCCCTGCTCTACACCAATCCAACAAACTACCCCTTTAAAATCATAGTTTAATATAATAAGAATGAGTAAGATGGAAGTTTTCGTCATGTGTCATTTGCGAACGGGCCACTGCGTGGTGGCTTTGCATAATGGGTGTTGCGGATAAACCCGGCTGCGAGTTTGGTTTGGATGATGAAACTATAGACCATGTATTTTTCGGTTGTCCTTTGCGAGACATATTTAATTTACTAAAGGCTGTATCTTTGCCGCGTCCAATGAATGTTGCGTTTCTTCGGTCTACGTGGAACTTTTCCACTTATAGATCGATTTTAAATTTTTTTAAGCTTTATCAGCCGTAACTTTAAATGATCTAGAAATGTTATTTAAAAACTATATTTTTTTTTATATTGACTAATATAGTTGCATCATAACTTTAATTTGTTGGCTCAAATCATCCTAGTTTGGACAATTGCCTATAAAAAAATAGATGATATTTTCATATATTAACTTTTTAGATAGTTAAAAAAGTTTTGTTTTTTTTAATATGCATGTATAAGTGATAATTAATGAAACGCATATTTTGATAAGAGCTATTTGATTTATTTTTACAAAGAAATAAAAACTATATAATTTATAATTTGCTATTACCTCTTCATTCAAAATCACATTAACAGAATTAATATTCCATTGTTATAGCAGATTTAATTGTCGATGTTGATGTTATAAAGAATCTCTCTATTTTCTGTTTGTCTGTTGTTTTGCGTCCCTCTGGCTCTAAACCGCGTTAAAGTGAATTCGCGTGCATATATACCGAGTAAATAAAGGGATTACTGGATGTACACGTAGGCTACAAATACCCCTTGACAAAGTAATCTCTTACAATGAGTCAGAAGCTATTTACAAAGAACTCTCCATTACTTTTAATATGATCTACGAGATGGTTGTTTGCACGTTTCTACATGTATGAAACTGAAAAGTTACAATCAATTGTAAATTATACAATAAAACATTTTCAATTTAATACTATGAATAATATTTTAGATATTTATTTAGTGGCGAACTCTTAAAATATTAATAGTGTTTTGACAAGTTATTTAAACGATACATACATTTTTTTGTACTTTCCACATACTATCAAAACTAATGATATAAATTACTATGTTGTTCAGGTAAAGTTGAATATTAACAAAGATAAAATAACATTTATGAACCCCTCGAAGTTAAATGACTTAAATAGGTATCCCCCTTAAATCTGATCATAATGGGAAAGGATGTTATTGATGAGGTTGAAAATTATACATACCTGTCTATGCCCACCTCATGTTTCTTGGGCAGCGACTGCACCAAGAAACATGAGGTGGGCATAGACATCTAAACAAGGATCCAAAATGACACCAGAGCTTCACAAACTGCAAGCCTCTGTCGTGGAATGCCAAACTGAGAATTTATATATAATGCAACTCAATCATTTTACCCATAGTAACATATAGATCCGAAGCGTGATTCATAATGCCCAAAGGCCAACAAAAAATACTGATTTCGAAAACCGACTACTATGAAAGATACTTGACGAATGAACATGGCGTGATGATATGTATGTATAATACGTTTAGGAAGACCTAGAAACACTTAGGATGACCAAATGAATCCAATTCTAAAAGAGGGATGAGTGAAAGTCTTCATATTAGGAGATCATGCCTGACGAGCTGTATGGACGTGGCAGAAACGAAAGATGTATGCCAGGATATAATAAAGTGGAGACCTGTTTTCTCTGTCTGCCCCAATAGGAGAACATGGCGTGATAGTACTGATGATGATGATCACAAATGCTTAGCTAAATAAATCAACTCACAAGCACTAGATTGTAAAACGCTTCTCTACCAACCCGGGGGTTACGGGCTCTATTCCCGTTGGAACCCGAATAAAAAAAAAGGGTTCCAATCTGGTTTTCACTTATGGCCTCTACATATTTTCGGATGGTCGGAAGTGATTATCGCATGGTAATAAGCTCGCCAAGTTCTTCTGCATCCTTTTTTTAGAGTTTGTTTTTTTTTTATTTCGACAATTAAATATACTGCTTAACTATGCGTTTGCTTATATAGAGCAGTTATTATAATAAACACCACACTTAAAAACAAGACAAATAAATCCCACCATGATGGTATCGCACCAACAAAGAACATTTAAATCAGAAACATTCATTTGTCAAAGGTTTTGACATTAACATTGTAGATTTCCATATTAGAATATTTAACTATAAATTAATTTGTTATTCCACAAATTACATCAATCCCCGCTACACGCGTTTCTTACTTCTATCCCGAGACTCTCTTCCATAATAAACCTGGATCTTTCTACCTGGACGCCTTGAGATAGGAGGTAAAAACGCGCTTAGCGGTATGTTTAAATTTATCATCATTCGGTCGTGTAGCTCATGACTTAGCATCGTAACTCTCATGATAGCCTCTGACAACTCTTCTCCACCCATTCTGCACTCCGCAGCTCGAAGGGCAGTTGTTGAGGAAAGTTAAAGTGCGCCTCTCACTTAGTCATTCTAACACATTGGGATTATTCCTCTTGTACGTTGTCCTTCCACACCTCCATTAACCACAAACCTCTCCAAACTGTCTCCTTGACCACAAGCAATGTGCCCGAAAACTCGGAGGACTCGTCGAAGGCATATTATCGACAATCTGTCGGTGATTCTCAGTTCTTCGAGAATGAAGGCGTTAGTTCGTCTTGCTATGCATGGAATTCGTAGCATCCATCTCCAGCATTACATTTTAAATACATATATTCTACATCTCAGAGGCCAAGTCTCCGCGCCATACATGAATATTGCGAAGACGAGAGACTTAACTAGGCGTATTTCCGTGATGAAGGTGATAGTTCTACTCTTCCATATCTTTTCCAGCGTTGACGTCGCATTTTTTACCATTCCAGTTCATTTTTTCACCCCAGCCTCGCATCATTCATTGTTAGTAATACTGGAGCTTAAGTTAGTAAAGTCAGTTACCACTTCTAGACCATGATTCATATTTTTTGGTGGTAGTTTGTACTGCGGTGTACGAGTAGTATCATAAGCTTTGTTTTTGACGCATTGATTTAGAGACCCTGGAGCAAGAGCTTACATATTTTAAGGAACATTGCCATTTCTTCTTGTGATGTGGCAATTAACGTCGTGTAAAGTTATTTATTGTTAAACATTTTTAATAGAAAAAATCTATAAAGATCATTTGCTGATTTGAAGACACAAAAAACACTCATTTATATGATACACCGAAATGAAGAAAAGGGAACTGCTTGTGAAATACTTTTCGTGATAAACTCTTTTACCAGGTTAGGGGCCTATTTTTTTTATAATGATGTCGATGATTATTCATATTGTTGCAGCTCGTATTACGTTAGATCTGCAATGTTGCATTTATCATAGTTGAGCTCAAGGAGGCTGTAAATGCGCGCTTCTTGCATTTGCAGCGTAACAATGAATACGAGCGGTAGATACGCAGATACAGTTCCATTGTTCAGCAAACGTAAATGTGAAGGTTGGCATTTCCGAGATTTATAGATCTTACAGCATACTTAAATCATTTCCACTTGCTCTCAGCGCGTGAGGCTGTGTGTGATTAGTTTTATCACTGGTGCATACAATTTTTTTACAGAATCACATCTACCCATTTATGATACTCGTAATTATGGTTTGTGTTTTTATTTGGTCACGTCGTGTTTCGTTTTCATGAAATATGTAAAGCAGAAAATAATCAAGCAGAAAAATATTATACATTAGGTATGCATTCTTCACTTTGTATAGTATTACACTTTCGTTGTATACAGTACAATCTGGCAGGCTTATTGCTATGTGATAATCTCTTCCAGCCAGCCCGAAGATGTAAAAGTGGTCTTAAGGGAAAACCAGTAACACTTTTGTCTCTGGCGAGAAATACACTTTTATAAACTAAAATCAATCAAGAAATAAACTACAAATATAGGGTGCCCTAATAAGAGCGCCGGATTTAGTTTTTGATGTCTGCTGATTTGAGTTCTTGGGTCAGTTGGATCTTGTAGATATGCATATCCAGACGTTTTACGGGCATTCGCTGTAAGATGTTTCTTGAAACGTCTAATTCTTGTGAACGATGACGAATTGATGTCCCTTGATTTCAGTAACACTTTCTCTCACTGCAGCTATATTTTCGAGTGAATGTCCGCTACGAGGACGCATAGGTCCAGAATCGATCATCAGTTTCCTCAATTTTTTTAAAATAAACTTCGAATCGATGACTCATTTCAACCATTATTTCGGTCGAAAATTCCTCGAAGCTTACGAACGAACTTTTCCCATTTTTATAATGAGTTTTAACAATAATAACACGTGTTTCTTTCGTGTAGCGTTCCATATTTAATAATCGTAAGATCGACAGATGGCACATTATATTTTTTTAGAGCTGACAACCTAATACAAAAAAAATGTACAATTTAAATCCGGCGCTCTTATTGGGACAATCTATATAATGGAATATTGTGGACAGCTTCAGGAATGCCCAAACAGCCAAAAATTCTAATATATAATTAAATACTACCTACGTACACACCATCATTCTGTCTTTATATTGGGGTAGACAAAGAAGAGAGAGCGTCAGACTTTTCTATTGCAACACACTTATTTCGTCTCTTCTACATCCATACACCTTCACTCCTACGATTTCTCAAATTTTTAACAGTTTATCCTTCAAAAGTATAATGCACTTGATTCAACTATTCTTTGCTTGGTCATCATCTTCCACGCCTACAACCAACATTTGCACTGTATATTTGTTTTCTTAGTTTTTCTTCATTTATTCGTTCTACGTTCCAAGTAACTTCAAAGTGTTTTTTTATGTTATTCAACACATCAGCCTTAAGTTTACATTCATCCCTTATTAATTAATTCCATCATAAATTGTCACCCGATGTTTCCTTCTAGATCAAAGATTCCTAAAGTGGTATTTATGAACCCCCAAGGATCGATTTAGACTAACAGGGGGTCTATGTAATCGAGAAAAGAAAATGGGAGTGCACGAGATGTAAATGGGGGTCCACGTGAATGGATCGCATTTAGGCAGATTGTCAATATTTAGGCGTTCCGTAAATGTCTTATTACACCTAACACAGAGTATTAATTTTATTAAATTAATACTCATTAAGAGTATTAATTTTATGTAAGAATTTTACTAGGTTTTGATTTGTTTCGTTCCAAAGCCAAATATTTACTTACATTTTATGTCTTTTCAATAAATGTATGAATAAAAATTGTACATGTTTTTCTTTTTTTACAATTGTCCACTTTACAAAAAAACCTTATCAAGGTGAACAGCACTGTGTCAGCTGTCAAAAACACATTTGAAGTTTATAAGTTTAGGAAAATTCAATATTAGGCAGGCAGGGGGTCTACGTAAAACAAAAAAATCGGCAAGTGGTCTACGGAGCGAAAAAGTTTAGGAAACTATGTTCTAGATGCACGCATTTCTACAGATTTTAATCAAATACTGATTTCTCTAAAGTTAAGTCTTTGAAATATTTTTTAACACAGATTTAAAAAAAATTTAAGTGTATTGCATACAATAAAAAAAGATAAAACGAATACATTGTTCATCGTGACATTGCACGCTCTAAAGTAACGGAACAGTCTCTAGTCCCTCCACTGGGCCTTGATTTGTATGGACCGCGCGACTGCCATGGGTCGTACCCGCTTTGAATATATTCAACGCAGCCTTCGCATATTCTAATGGATTCCCAGAATCTTGTTAATCAAATCTTGTTTATGTTTTTCGGCTGCATAATTTTGTTTATTTTGCAATGCATTTTGAGAATTTTGATAGTTTAGTGATCAGGGATGAATGTGAACTTAAGACTGAGTATTTCTTATTTATTTATTTAACACTTTTATTACAAATACAATCTGGCGGGATTATTGCCATGCGGCAATCTCTTCCAACCAACCAGACAAAAGTAAATTAAGCAAGTTACATGGTCGCATATATCATTGAAATGACTATCCATCCCCACGAAATTCATGAATACATACGTGAGCATATGCCCAAAAACCCCACAAAGACGGACAGTAACCCGAACATTCCTTTTCATATAAAGTGAGATATCATCAATCAAAGGAAAATTAAGGTATGGTGGAGAGGAAAGGTAAAAATCAAGAATGAAACACGTTATATTACTGACTAGAAATTAAGAGTTTTTTCAGTCGCTTCTTAAAGCATGCCAAGGACGGAGCTAGTCTAACGTTGGTATGTAACTGATTCCAGAATCTCACTGCATTGACAGTAAAGCATGACGTAAAAAGAGTACGTACTAGGTTAGTCAAAAAGTTGTGAAAGCGGAAATGAAAATACATTTTTTTTGGGGGGAAATCATTTTTATTGCTCAGTATAGTCTCCCATAAGATCAATACACTTGGTCCAACGATCTTCCAACTTTGTTGTCCCATCACGGAAGTGACTTTCTGGAAGGCCTGCAAAATACTCCTCTACGACGGCTATAACCTCTTCATTTGATGAAAAATGCTTTCCACGAAGGAATTTTTTGAGGTGTGAGAACAGACAGAAGTCAGAGGGAGCTAAATCTGGCGAATAGGGTGGATGCTGCAACAATTCGTATCCCAATTCACTGATTTTCGCGAAGGTTTTTTGAGTTGTGTAAGCAGATGCATTGTCTTGATGAAAAATGATTTTTTTCTTCCGCAAACCGGGTCTTTTTTCACAAATGTTTTCATCCAACTGGTCCAAAAGGTTACAATAATAATCAGAGTTGATTGTCTTACCAGTTTGGAGATAATATATCAATAAAATTCCTTTTGCATCCCAAAAAACTGACGCTAACACCTTCTTGGCCGATTTCTGGACACGAACTCGCTTCGGAGCCAAAGTGCCTGGTTCACACCACTCCTTAGCCTCTTGTTTTGATTCAAAATCATGGTGGTAGACTCAAGTCTCATCCATAGTGATGAATCAACGCAGAAAATCCTTTTTATCCTTTCGAAATTGCTCTAAATGTTGCTCAGAAAGTCGCATTCGAACGTGTTTTTGTTGCATTGTTAGCAAATGCGGCACCCATTGTGCACACAGTTTTTTGAAACCCAAAACTTCAGCCAAAATATGCCATGTTGTTCCATGTAAGATGCCTATGGTGTCAGCTATCACATCCACAGTCGATCGATGATCTTTCAAAACCATATCCTGTATTTTCGCTATGATTTCTGGTGTTGATGCACTTTTTGGACGTCCTGAGCGTGGATCGTCTTCAACGCTTGTACGGCCACGCTTAAACTCCAAAACCCATCGGTGAACGGTTGGAAATGAAGGAGAAGACTCCTTTAATACTTTCACCATCTTTGCATGGATCTTAGTAGCCGATAAATTTTCCAAAACAAAGAATTTAATCACTGCACGATATTCGGATTTTTCCATTGTTAAAAAATTCACTGACACGTCAACTTCAAATGGCTTGTAAACAAATAATGAATTGACAGATCGAAATGAAAATTTTAGTACGTTATTATGAAAGATGAAATATTAAAATGGCGTAGAAATTTTGGTTTTTCTACTGTTCCATAGATGTCGCTTTCAAAACTTTTTGACTAACCTATTATTGAGTAACACCAAGATGAACACTCTGAGATGATTTAGGCATATACAATATAACGAATGAACGAAAAAAGACTTACAAACAAATATACAGTGTAAATGTGAGAAGAAGACGGGGTAGAGTGAGACTAAGGAAAGTTTGGTTGGATCAAGTGAATGATATTTTGAAAGAAAGAAACATAGAAAGTTTCCATGTGTCTATTTTCCCGTCGAACAATTTAGGGGATCATATAAAAGTTACAATTCTATAAACCTGTAGGCGATTTCTTATAATGAATCAATTAAGGATGTCATATAAAAGTTACAATTCTATAAACCTGTAGGCGATTTCTTATAATGAATCAATTTAAGATGTCACATAAAAGTTACAATTCTATAAACCTGTAGGCGATTTCTTATAATGAATCAATTTAGGATGTCATATAAAAGTTACAATTCTATAAACCTGTAGGCGATTTCTTATAATGAATCAATTTAGGATGTCATATAAAAGTTACAATTCTATAAACCTGTAGGCGATTTCTTATAATGAATCAATTTAGGATGTCATATAAAAGTTACAATTCTATAAACCTGTAGGCGATTTCTTATAATGAATCAATTTAAGATGTCATATAAAAGTTACAATTCTATAAACCTGTAGGCGATTTCTTATAATGAATCAATTTAAGATGTCATATAAAAGTTACAATTCTATAAACCTGTAGGCGATTTCTTATAATGAATCAATTTAAGATGTCATATAAAAGTTACAATTCTATAAACCTGTAGGCGATTTCTTATAATGAATAAATTTATTTTTTTCTCATACACTGCGCATTACACAGATTACATTTACTAACGGATTTTTTAAAATTAAATAAAGTTTTCTTAAATTTTTCGGAAAGAGCTTTTTATTCATGAATAGCATTGATATTCTTACATTATATTCAACTTTTCCTATAAGGAGTGACTGAAAAGGCACCTATGTTGACCTATAAGGAGTGACTGAAAAGGCACTTCCAAATATCTGAATCTAGAGATTGAATCCAGCGTGTCTCTAGAAGGCTTTTAAAAATCTTTATTGAAATGATTTTTAATTAATTATTGTATTTTTTTATATCTATTCTTGTATTTTTCCCCGCGCTGAAGAAGATTTTTAAAGATACTACGGTCTGACTTAGTCCTTCATATTTTGTTGTCAATTTGTTGCACGCAGCTGTATTCACCTTTTACACTGATGTCAAGAGTAACGCCTGGTTTAGTGCAGTGCGGGCAGTCCGCCTTTGAACGCTTCCGTATTGTCTCTCTCCCTGGCTCCATCCCAACTCATTGTCTGCGAAGACTGTTGGGGTCAGCTCTCCTCGTCCTCAGGTTGTATGCTCTTCTGTCCCGGACTACGTCCCCCAGGCCGTGCCTCTGTATCAGGTTATCTTTTTGCACCACCCATGAATTCTTTGGCCTTCTGGTTGCCACTCGAGGAAGAACCATGGAGATTGCCTGGTTCACAATGTGATCGGGTGCTCTGCGTCCAACGTGCCCATACCATCTCAATCGCATCTCCTCCATCTTGCTGTTGATGTCTGTAACACCCACGCTTCCGTATTGTGTTGGTGACATATAGTTGTCCCTTTGTATACACCTATTTCGTTGTAATTGTTATAATTTTATATATTTATTATCCTTCTTTTAATGTTTGAAGAACTCACAACTGTTTTTTTTATTTTCGTTATAAAGTTCATTGTACTGTTTATATTTTTAATGCAATAATTATATTAACTCCTCCATTTAACTACGGGGATAATTGAAAGCCGCATAAATGGAGTCACTGAATGCTCTACATCAATCCAACAAATCCCTTTAAAACCATGGTTTAATGTGGCTGCGAGTGTGGTTTGGATGATGAAACAATAGACCATGTATTTTTTTGTTATCCTTGGCGAGACAGATCTAATTTACGAAAGGCTGTATTTTTGTCGCGTTCAATGAATGTTGCGTTTCTTCTGTCTTCGTATCGATCGATAGTTAAATTTTTTAAGCTTAATCAGATTAAACTTTAAATAGTCAAGAATTGTTATTTTTTTTAATAAAGTTTTTATATTTACTTATATAATTGCATCATAGCTTTAATTTTATGGCACAAATCAACCTAGTTTGGGTGGTTTGCCTATTAAAAAATTGATGATATTTCTAAAAAATTATATAATTTATAATTTGCTGTACTTCTTAAATCAAAATCACAATCACAGAATGAATATTCAATTATAAAACATATTTAATTGTCGATGTTGATGTTATAAAGAATCTCTCTATTTTCTGTTTGCCTATTGTTTTTCGTCCCTCTGGCTCTAAACCGCGTTAAAGTGAATTCGCGTACATATATACCGCGTAAATAAAGGGATTACTGTGTATACTCGTAGGCTGCAAATACCCCTTGACAAAGTAATAGTTTACAATGAGTCAGAAGTTATTAACAAAGAACTCTCCATTACTTTTAATATTATCTACGAGATGGTTGTTTGCACGTTTCTACACGTATGAAACTGAAAAGCTACAATCAATTGTAAATTATACAATAAAACATTTTCAATTTAATACTATGAATAATTTTTTAGATATTTATTTAGTGGCGAACTCTTAAAATATTAGTAGTGTTTTGAAAATGTATTTTAACGATACTAACAACTTTTTGTACTTGCCACATACTATTAAAACTAATGACATAAATTATTATGTTGCTCAGGTAAAGTTGAATATTAACAAATATCAAACCTCATTTATGAGTCCCTCGAAGTTAAATGACTTAAATAGGTAACCCTTAAATCTGATCATAATGGGAAAGGATGTTATTGAAGAGGTTAAAAATATTACATACCTGGGCAGTGACTGCACCAAGAAACGTGAGGTGGGCATAGACCTCTAAACAAGGATCCAAAATGACACCAGAGTTTCACAAACTGCAAGCCTCTGTCCTGGAATGCCAAACTGAGAATTTATTTATAATACAGCTCCATCATTCTACTTATAGTATCATATAGATCCGAAGCTTGATTCATGATGCCCAAAGTCCAACAAAAAATACTGAGTTTCGAAAACAGATTACTACGAAAGAGACTTAACCTAAAATAGGAGAGGGGAAACCAAAAGTTAACGAAGAGACTCGAAAATTGACGACACAATCATTAATTAACAGCGACATAAGATAGTAAAGATTGGCATGTACTCGTATAGGCTTCGAGAGCAGAGTTCAGTTGACACGGTCAACAAATATCAATATGCAAGCTCAACAACACGGAAGAGGGCCACTTGGCAAACAGAAATAGAGGCTTTTAGATAATATGCAGTTTAGTTCAGTTTAATCCTTCCACCACCTACGCTGTTATGAGGGACAAAATAATTCCCCATCCAGCCCGATCTTAAGTAGAAGATATAAATCTTTTTTGATTATGAACACAACGTGACGACAAAGTAACTCCTCGTTCGTCGGAGACAACTTGGGTATGAAAATAATAATAGGGACGACGCTCTTATTGTCCGTTACCACGAGAGCTAGATGATGTACAGCAGGATCTTAGGTAGCCGATACTAGGTAACATGACCGAGAGGAGACAGCGAGTGACTGATCAGCTTGGAAAAAAATCTTCCAGGAGACTATAGCCTTGCAGGGGTTGTGTTGCTTTTGAGTTAAGTAAATAAAGTTTTGAAACAAAAAGTTGTAAATGTCGTTAAAAGTTAACAATAGTCATATTTTATGTTCTTTGCCAGATATGGAGTTACCCAATTGTTGCATTGTGATATTAAAAGAAAATAAATATAGTGCAATAGAGATATAAATGTGTTTACCGACCGGAGGATTTAAAAAGAAGAGAAGTTGGCTGCGCATAAATAATATTGGAATATGCAAACGAAACTTGGACGTGGCAAAAAAGTTATAGAAGTAAGATAAATTTAGTAGAAACGAGAGCGTTGCGTAAAGAATGTGTGAAAAAACAATGTAAGACAGTAAGGAATGAGGATATTATGAAAGAATGTGAATTGAATGAAGATGTAGTGCTAAAGATGAAGAAAGAAACCTTGACATGATTCTGATACGTAAAAAGAATGAATGATAAAAGATTAACAAAAATAATCTAAAAATGGTACGAGTATACTTGATCTGAACAATATACAAATCTGTTTATATGATGTATTTTTCATATAAAGTGAGATATCATCAATCAAAAGAAAAGTAAGGGATGGTGGAGAGGAAAGGAAAAGAAAACTCAGGAATGAAACACGTTATTTTACTGACTAGAAATTAAGGGTTTTTTTCAGTCGGTTCTTAAAGCATGCCAAAGACGTTGTGAGTCTTATATTGGTTTGTAACTGATTCCACAGTCTCACTGTCTGAACAATATACAAATCTGCTTATATGATGTCCATTGTAGTATTTTAGTACCAACTTTGATGTACTTGAATAAAACGTGGACGTTGAAAATTACTGAAAGGAACCGAATAAATGCTGCGGGAATGTATAAGTAGAAGAGGAAGATGAAGGAAAGTGTGTGTGGGTCAAGTGAATGATATTTAAAAAAAAAAGGAATCGTAAAAAGTTAGAGAAATCGTGCGAATAATCATAGAAATTGGTTAGATCTGCAATGTTGCATTTAGCATAGTTGAGCTCAAGGTGGCTGTAAATGCGCGCTTCTTGCATTTGCAGCGTAACAATGAATACGAGCGGTAGATACGCAGATACAGTTGCATTATTCAGCAAACTTCTTGCATTATATTCAACTTCTCAACTGTTAAAATCAATTAAGTGTGTTGACCTATAAGGAGTGACTGAAAAGGCACTTCCAAATATCTGAATCTAAAGATTGAATCCAGCGTGTCTCTAGAGGGCTTTTAAAAATCTTTATTGGCATGATTTTTAATTGATTATTGTATTTTTTTTATCTATTCTTGCATTTTTCCCCGCGCTGAAGAAGATTTTTAAAGCTACGGCTGTCTGACTTCGTCCTTTATATTTTGTTTTCAGTTTGTTGTACGCAACTGTATTCACCTTTCCCACTGATGTCAAGAGTGACGCCTTGTTTGGTGCAGTGCGGGCAGTCCGCCTTTGAACGCTTATTTTGTTGTGTTGACGATATATAGTTGTACCCTTGTATACACCTATTTTTTTGTAATTATTTATTATGTTCCTTTTAAATGTTTGAAGAACTCACAACTGTTTTTTTATCGTAGTTATTATTATTGTTATAAGGTTCATTGTACGGTTTATATTTTTTGTTCAAGAAATACTTATTTATTATTTTTTGTTCCAGGTAAGTGTTCAAAATTAATACTCCTTCAACAATTCTTATTGCGTCGCTACATCCATTTTAAGGTAAACAGGATTTCGTTTAAAATTTACACACCATATTTATCACTCTCTTAATGCGGTATAACATCCTCCTCGGAGAGGCGCTGAACATTTTCGGCAAAATATTAAGGGGTGGCAGGAGATTTAGGTTGTTATATAGAACAGTGGTCCCCAACCTTTTTGTCGCCGCGGACCGGTCAACGTTTCATAATTTTACCGCGGCCCACTGGGGGGGGGGGGAGTGGGGACACATTGAATGTAGTTTTTTTTTTTTAAATTTAATAACAATATATTTGTACAATATACGAGCATAATAATAAAATTTACAACTGTGGTACATAAGTTATAGTGACAAATAATAGTAGAGAAAACACAAGGTTTGTGGGAAAAATGAAGAAAAAATATATAATAACAATGAAGGATTATTAAGTTTCAGATAATTTTTTAATTTTCTTTTGATTCATGGGTATTTTCAATATTTTTAAGGTTCAACGGAAGGTTGAAAGTATTTTTTTCCAAGATAGAGAAAATAATTTTGAGAATGCTTAGGGTTTAATATCGGGATTTTAATGTTATTCTGATATCTTACAAATATATTAACTTGAAAGTTATTTATCTATTTTCTTTAAAAGTTTTGACGTTGAAGTTTTATGTGTTTTGATTTAATATTTTTAATTGAATCGTGTTTAAACATGCCTTCAAAATAAAATACAGTTACCCCTTAAAAATGAATAAAAACAGATTTAATATTTTAACTTAATGCTAAATCAATGAGAACCCTGAGCTTGCTTCATTGAAACGAGATGGTTCCATCTGGGGGTAATACGAGTAGGAGATTGTGACACCCGAAGTGTCTTGCTTATGTCCAGTTTATGTCTTTGTTTTGTTTTGGTTGCTGTCACTGCAGAAAACCCCTGTTCACATTGATAGGATGTCGGAAATGGCAATAGGGATGCCTCTAATCCAGAACACCGGCAGAGTTGTTGTCTCGAACAGGTATTGTCGGAAGGTCGGTGGTAACTGAGCGTGAAGGGGTTTACAACGGAATAATTATTTTAAGCTATAATTAAGTTTTATTGGGTATGTTCGATTTTTCAAAAGTAATTTTGATTTTTAAGCAGGCCCTTGCGCGGCCCAGTACCATTTGGTCCATGGCCCGGTACTGGGCCGCGGCCCGGGAGTTGGGGACCACTGATATAGAAGATACAATCCGTGAACTGGTTGGCGATTTCTTACATTTCCATTTAAGGTTTCCATTTTCCATTAACATTCCACTCTGTTAGTTTGCCTTAGACCATTTTTTTGCGATATTTAAATTAGGGTTAATTTAAATTTATAATTTTCATATCTAATATAAATCTGTGCATAATTTATATCTGGCTAAGTTATTATTTCATTCACTTGCACTGCACCGTGCAATTCAGTTCCCCTATTATTTAATTGTTTTTTTTTTATGATGGCCTATGACAGGTATTCACAAACTTGGGAACACGAGCGTCCGATCACGTAACTGAGTTAAATTTAAAATAAATATTCAATAAAAAACTACTTTACTTTTTCACTTATAAGTGGATATAAATATTCCTAAATGGAGTTTCAAAAAGTGAATGCGGAAAAAATTAACATTTTTGAAATAAATATTTAAAACACATACATATATACCAACACGCTATTTCCCTGTCGGGGTAGGCTGAGAGGGCTGAGGGCCGAAATGTCCTATCCCAATATATCCGTTGCTTCTTCTACGTCTATGCACAATATCTTACAACTCACACTGTTATACTTGAAAATTGTTCAAAATCATAATAATATGTTAACAATTGTTAAAAATTACCATAATATGTTACAATTGTTCAAAATCACAATAATATGTTACAATTGTTCAAAATCACAATAATATGTTACAATTGTTCAAAATCACAATAATATGTTACAATTGTTCAAAATAACAATAATATGTTACAATTGTTCAAAATCACAATAATATGTTACAATTGTTCAAAATCACAATAATATGTTACAATTGTTCAAAATCACAATATGTTACAATTGTTCAAAATCGATGGAAGTTGATTTCTCAGGAGACTAAGCAACGCAACATATATTTAATTTCTTTGTGTGTCAGGAGAAATCCATAGAATTCATTTCAGATACTTCTTGCTCGTTAGGCTCTTTTTCGAGCAGTTGTATTCATCGGTCTTAGTCTAACAAGCGAATTAACTGTATTACAGAAAGAAAATGCTTTAACTTTCCAGGGTCAGACTTATGTCTAGTTCACTCTTGAAGTGAACTGTTGAGTCCATACAAGGACAGTCCAGCATTTACTCCGTGATCAGAACCCTTCTATTTTTTTATTGGATAACCATACTTTCTATTATATATATATCCGTTTGAAAATATGGCTGAAGTACCTGAGGATTTGCCGTATTATATTATATTACACTTTCGTTGTATACAGTACAACCTAGCGGGCTTTTTGCCATGTGGCGATCTCTTCTGACCAACCAGAAAGATGTAATAATGGAAAAAAGAGACCCAACACGGAAAAGTTGGGAGACAAGCGTCTTACCAACTAGGCCACGGAGGTCGTCTGCAGTCATAAAATTGAACACAAACGCTATTCGATTTTTAGTTCTTCCAGAATTTACTGTATTAGTGTAGTAGTACAATATGGTGGGTTTATTACCATAAGCTTTCAACTAACCAAAAATATGTTACAATGGCCTTACTTAATTGAAACGAGACTGGAATACTTAAAAAAAACGGTTTAAATGGGAATCAAACACGTGACCCTCGACTTGGAAGTCTAGCATCTTACAAACTAGACCACGGAGGTACAGTACCCGGCAGTAAGTAATAAACATCGGGCTTAAGAAAGAGACTGTCGGCCATAATCGGCAAACTTCGGTTTTGTAGAGCGTCGTTTCTGTCGCTTGACAACGACTGACAAATCACGACGGAACATGTGTATGAATGACAGAGACGACGCTCTACAAAGCCGAAGTTAGCCGATTATGGCCGACAGTCTCTTCCTTAACCCCGATGTGTATTACTTAGCGCCTGGTAGAATATACTTAGTTTTCTTCCACTACATATTTCCAAATCACTGAGCGCATTTCAACACACACTGTCAACTACTAGGGTAAGTGACACACATGCCATGGGTACTGTAGTTAGATTTGTCCTTAGTAATTTCCAAGGTATACGCAACACATGTCATCAACACTACATCTCCAAGACGTCTATCCTCTTACATTCCTTTTTTCTCAATGTTTAATTAGATACTCTACTTCATATTTTGCAAAATAATGTTCAAAAAGTTTTCCAACTCCTGGTCTATGACATTCCCAGCAGTATGCCGGCACGTCGATGATTGTAGCTGATGTCATATTTAACATTTTATTGCAAATAATGTTGTCATTAGCTGTGCCGTGCAAGCCGTGCGCCTGATGGTTGGACAAGATAGTGCTGAAGGCCCGTGCATTATGGATGTGCCACTACTACCTATAATAAAGATCATTATATAATTAAATCGAAACGAACACGAGCGTTGGCGGCGGAACAAAGAAGAGAATAAGAAGACAACGCTAGATCGATAGCTTCGGAAGGAACAGGCAAGAAAACAGTTCTTGTTTACGATTTGCTAAGTGATCATCTGCAAGAAGGTGTGATTTTATTTGTTTAGATGGCTCAGTTTAATCCTACGTCCACCCAGGCTGTTTTGAGAAACAAAATTATTTCCCGTCCACCGTGATCTATATTATTATTTATTTAACACTTTTATTGCAAACACAATCTGGCGGGCTTATTGCCAGGCGGCAATCTTTTCTAACCAATCAGACAAAAGTAAACGAATCAAGATACGCGGTCGCATAAATCATTCAAATGACTATCCATCCTCACGAAATCCATAAACACATACGTGAACATATGCCCACGGATCCCACAAAGACGGACAATCACCCGAACATTATTTTTCATATAAAGTTGGATATCATTAATCAAAAGAAAATGAACGGATGGTGGAGAGGAAAGGAAAAGAAAAATCAGGAATGAAACACGTTATTTTACTGACTAGAAATTAAGAGTATTTTTCAGTCGCTTCTTAAAGCATGCCAAGGACGTCGTGAGTGTTATATTGGTTTGTAACTGATTCGAGAGTCTCACTGCATGGATAGTAAAGGACGACGTAAAGAAAGAGGAGCGGTGAACTGGAAAGGCCAATAGACAATCTCTGTTTGAGCGTAGCGCTAATCCATGATTGGAAAGACACTGAAATTTTTCGTCGAGATAAGAGGGGGCGGCGGGACAGTTAAGGATATTATACAATAGTGACAGTATGTGAATTTGGAGTATATTTTTAACATTCAACCAGTTCAATGCCTTCTGGTATGAAGTTATATAATCGTACTTTCGTAGGTTATACAAGAAGATAGAAATCTTCTTCACTAAATAACGAAGAAGGGACTGCCTTAAGGGATTGTTTCTCCGACGGCGCCACGCCTGTACGTGAAAAGAATAGTGGCGACGACGAACTTAATTTGAAGGCACGGGACAAAGAAAATGGCTCGTATTGGAGTAAGTACACTTAGAAAGCGGATTAAGGGTTGAAGTTTAAATAGTCCATCACTTTGTCAGAATGCAGCAAAACTACTCTTTGACGCCACTAAATCGGAGTGGTAAATTGATCCGAAGATGTAAGGCTGACCCTTTGGAAATTATTATTATTTAGAACGTATCCCAAAATATCTAGCAAATTTATTGCTTTAAAACTTATCCCAATGAACCTGCTGTTGTTTAATTAAATATAATTATTATACCCATTATAATCGCAGTACCACAAAATGTTATCGGCGGATTGATTCACGTAATCTAAAAAATTATAGCTTTTTTTATGAAATATACAAATCACAAGTTTATTGCTACACTGAACTCTCTTCCAACAAACCAGACAAGAGCTATAAAGATTAGTGTCAATTGCTGGGGGAAAAGGTTACAATGTTATTTTTAAAACAACATAAACATAAATTAAGAAGATGAAAAAGGATAAGAAAATATGAGCTATGGAGAAACACGTTTCGTCGTTGAATATATATCAGAAAACTGCAGACAGGAAGAAGAGCGTAGAACTTCTCGAAATTTAAGTTTTTCAATTAAGGAAATATAAGTTCGTTCAACAGTTCAACTTCTGTTTTAATCAAAGTTATGTACGACTTGAGAAACGATGATTCAGATTTTAAATATTAAGCTCACCGCGTGTCGTAGTTGTTTACCTACAACTGGAAAATAATCTGTCAATCTTTTTCTTAGTTCTGTTTATGTTAAAGACGTCCATCGAAAAATAACGATTCATTACTTTTATTATGTATATATAGGATGTCCCAATAAAAGCACCGGATTTAAATGTTGCACCATTTTTTAAAATTAAGTTGACACCTCTAAAAAATTCACATTTGCTATCTTTAAATATTGCGATTAGTGAATATGAACGTTACATGAAAAAACAACGCGTAATTATAGTTAAAACTCATAAAAATGGGGAAAGTTTGACTGAAAGAGTTCGTAAACTTCGTGGAATTTTTGGTCGAAATAATGGTCCAAATGAGTTATCAACTCGAAGATTATTTAAAAAAATTGAGGAAACTGGTTCAATTCTAGACAATAAGTCACCCATGCGTTCTCGTAGCGGGCGTTCACTCGAAAACATAGCCGCAGTGAGAGAAAGTGTTACTGAAACCCCAGTGACATCAAGACGTCATCGTTCACGAGAATTAGACGTTTCAAGAAGCACCTTATAGCGAATTCATCAGCTGGATTTGCATGCCTACAAGATCCAACTGATCCAAGAACTCAAATCAGCAATTTAAATCCTGCGCTGTTATTGGGACAGCCTATATATACGAGTACAGCGAAACGATTGGTGCAGTGCAGTGGTCTACAATAATCGGCAGCCTTGGTCTACATTACACTATTGTTGATGATGGTTCCCTGAGTATCGATTCGGTTTAAGGACACCTTAATCCTCTATAGAATGAATGAAACGGACGTGAGATATTTGAGGGAGATTTAGCTGAGTTGGCGAGGAGAATTAAACAAGATGAAAAGGATCTACGTTAGTTATGGCATTGGTCTAACTCAGTGATCGGCAAACTTATTAGCCAAAGAGCCAAATATGTACATTAGAACGATTAAAAAAAAAGTTTGAGAGCCAAATCTGTTTATTAATTTAGCAAACCTTTATTATAATTGTAGCACTTCATTAAATTACGGGTACACTGAATAAAACTTGATTTCGTACTTAATAAAATTTTTATTCTTTGATAAAAAATATTATGTAATTAAGGAATCCATAAATTTAAATCATGACAATGACTGACAAACACTTAATGCGAACAATGTCCTTGCATCTCCTTGGAAAGTTTGAGTAAGTCATGTTTGTATTTTGTTATTCTTAATTTTAGGCACGATTCCAGACTCTCATCAATAAGACGACTTCTCAGTTTACTCTTGATAAAGTTCATGCTTGAAAACGATTGTTCGCATGAATATGTAGAACCGAAAAGGGAAAGAATAGCAAACGCGAGTTTTTTCAACTGATCATAAGAGTCAGGAATATTATTCTTCCTTCTCCAGGTCTTTCAAAGCAGACCACTTGTGTTGTGAACTAAGCTCAAATTTTTTCTTCTCCAATATTTCCAAATCAACACAATGACGCTCAAATTTAGAGCTCCATTATTCCTTGTTTTTTAAATCCAGCAATTGTATTTCAAAGTTACCAATGTCAGTGCCAAAAGGGGAAAATATTTGTGCCAGAGCCGCACTTAAGGGGCCAAAGAGCCGCATGCGGCTCCGGAGCCGCACTTTGCCGACCTCTGGTCTAACTCATAGTTCACAAAAAATTTTCCGCCGCAGACCCCCTTACCAAAAACTTTTAAAACCGTCGACCCCCTAGTCATTTACTTTACTTACGTTTTTTTAATTTTTGACATTCCTGAAATAAATATGTAACTTTAAAATATGTACAAATATTGACAAATATTCTGAATTAGGTACCTATTGGAATCATATATATTTTGAAGTGACAAACAAATAGCAGTAGTAAGGGGGTCTATTTTGCTGTCGTCGACCCCCAAATTTTTTTATTGAAACTATCGACCCCTAGAAAAATCAAATCGACCCCAGGGGGTCGATATCGACCACTTTGGAAACTCTTGGTCTAATTATTAGCATTCACGCTAAGTAAGTTTACGCCTCAGGTTCGATTCCTGGCGGATTTAATTCCGGACTGGTTTTACTCTTAGATCGTTTTACATCAGAATTGACATTTTTATGTAGCTGAAATGCTGCATGTCATAAATTATGGTTTGTTTATTGAAAAAGAACACATGAATAGTGCTGTCAAAATACTGTCTGATGAAAAAGGCTACAGTAGATTAAACCTGAAATTTAATATCTTTGTCATCGTACCTTTTAGTTTGATATATCAAGACCTTGCGCTTACTGAAGTGCAACAGCTTGCACACTATTAACTAATTGACGAAAAAACATCTTCGATCGCCGATGGATGACCGACAATCATACTCGATCACCAGAGATTGCCTATTGTAATACAGCGTTACGTTTCAGCTTAGATTGCCTTTTGGCTTTTCCTATTCGTCACTCTTTATTTTACCGATATTTTTTTTACTGCTTATGCTGTTATACTTTGAAACCAGTTATCAGGTAATATACAACTCGCATCATCGTTAATGTGCTTCAAAAATCGAATTAAAAATTATTCTTAGTGACAGCGTATTTTTCTATCATCTTTTTTCCAATCCCCTTTTCCTTCTCCTGGCCATGGATGACCTTGTTAAATTTGTTTTATTTCTTTGGTATAGCAATAAATCGTCCATATTGAACCATAAAGTATGAAATACATAAATATATTGGAAAAATCAAACCTTCAAGTTCCTTCATTTTTTCCATAAGAAGATGTTTACTGTCTATGTTGTAATCAAATGAACGGCGGTTTAGGACAAATATTTTAAAAGAAGGACATTTAAAAAGTCAGTGAAAATGCAGCTAGCTAAAAGCTGAATGTCAATGTGTATGGGTGTAGAGGGGTTAAAATATTATTTATACAGCGCCCTTTCAGGAATTCAAATTCGCTTTTATTAACAGATTAAAAATATTATAAAATAAATACATATACGAGTATACGTTGAGTATCAGGGTAGAAATATGGTGGTTGCGCTCGTTAGATTAGGTATTTCAAAAGGTTTTCAGGTAGCAAACCCCTGAAAACTTTTCAAGGGAAGACGAAGTGCAAATAAACCTTGGTAAATCTTTCGACATGTGATAGTAACACATTTGGCTTTAGGTAGAGTGTAGTGTAGGTGTTTTTTGTTCATATAAAATCATTAATTGAAATAAGACCTCCCAAAACGGGTTGTCTTCAAGTGCTTCCTAAAGTTGCACACGTCACTCATATCTCTAACACTAGAGGCAGACCATTCCATACCAAAATACCAGTAACGACAAAAGCCTTGTCATGTATGGGAAACTCTGTTTATGCCGAAAAAGAAATAGCATTATGGCTTATATGTCTGTAATTAGATATTTTGATATTTTTTAAAGTCTGTATGCATTTTAATAATATTTGTAAAATGAAATCGTGCTTACTGGTAAATTATCGTCATCAATGCTATTTGAAGTACTCTTAAGCAGTTTTAGATCAATAACTCACAGTTGATCAATGGCAACAGGATAGTCTATAGAAGTTTATAAGATGGAAAATCCCATTCGGTAAGAATATTATTATCTCAACTGTTTTGTCGTGATTAAAACTACTGTACATTTAAGATCCTGATAGAAACGATAATTTGTTCATTGTAAAATAGAGAACGGGAAATCCACAGTTTCTGTTCTTAAGTACAATAATAAACTTGGTACGTTTGAGTGTAAACTAAAAACTCGCTTATAAAGTATTACTTTTGTAAAGCTAGCTCCATTTAATTGGAAAAAAGACTTAGTTAAAATACATTGGGGATTTTCAATAAAATATTGGAACAATGTCAGACTAATACTGCGGATTTTCTAATCATAACGAAGGCGGATGATGTGAGATTTGTGATCGAATGTACTCGTATATATTTACATGTATTAAATCGAAACAATGTTTTTTCTATCAAGTTTTTCGGTTGTCCTTTACGGGACAGATTTGATTTACTAAACACTATATCTTTGCCGCGTTCAATGAATGTTGCTTTTCTTCCATCTTCGAGGAACTTCACCACTTATAATAAATCGATTGTTAAATTTGACGTTCAATCAGTTGAAACTTAAAATTGTTTAAGTTTGTCATTTTCTTAAATAAATTTTATTATATTAACTCATATAATTGCAAAACGACCTTGATTTGGCACAAATCATCCTGGCATGGGTAGATTGCCTATTAAAAAAAACAATTCTGCTTTTTTGGTAGTATTCTTTCAGATTATGTGATGATGGAACAATTCCGAGATATATCAAACAGTGTGTAGAAAAAGGAAACCAAATCAATAGGACCATTAAATATACCCTAATTTCATAGCATAATCTAGGAGCAAAGACTTCCATATAAGTCGAATCTGTTAAAATAACTTGTAGACGTTCCAAATAATTTCCCCTCGGAGCTTGAATTTCATGAGTGCCCAAACATTTTCTATGGAATTTCACTCCATGAGCTAGTAAACTTCTTCTTATAGTATCACATTATACAATTAGACCCTTTTCACCCAACACCACATGTCTGCTACGCAATGATAGACGAGGATTCTTCTCAAACATCCGTAAAATCCCTCTACTCTCCTTTTTCGTCGTTTTATGTGCAGTGCCATGATCTGGTAGGTCATCGACGTTTTTTACGTCGGAATGGTGTTTCACTCACTTACTTACAAATGTCTTCGACTTTCTCATGTGTTTACCAGTGGTTCGGTATGACATTTTCGGTACTTTCGGATGTGTACACAGAAACACGGCTTTATGACGTGATACGTACGCGGCAACACTCATGGTGATATATGTTCTTGTGTAACCAAGGTCGAACGACAACTGAGTTTTTCTATACAAAGCATCTTGGGAGAAGGGTTCTGCTACCTGCTCGCGTTTGAATCTACCCTCTAACGGTTTTCAGGACAAATGTAGCCGTACAGGTTCTTGTCAAACAGACTGTATATACTCGAACCAAGCAGTATAAAAATCTACTTAGATGATATAAAACTCTTCTTAGATAATAGTCCACAACAGTAGTTTAGTACCAAAATTGTTGTATGGGAATGAAACGTGGATGTGGAAAGGAGTTGTAAAGAATACATGAGGGGACAACTTTTGACAGAAAACAATGCAGTGATTAGAGATGAATGTGAACTTATCATAAGGCTGATGTGTTGAGTGAGGGGAAAAAGAGCTCTTTGAGATGGTTTAGACACATAAAACGAATGAATGAAAAAATACTAATACAACAAATATATGTCTTTATTGCAAATGTAAGGGTAGAGAAAGATTAAGGAAAATATAGTATGGACCAGGTAAATTATAATTGAGAAATCGTAGGAGTTGTATGATAAGGTATGTATGGATGTAGAAGAGGCGAAGAATGTGTGTCGAGATAGGTATGCCGGGTGCTATGCCTTCTCTACCTATCTCGACAGAGAAATGGCGTGATTATATGTATTTTATAGAAAGCTTTAAGTAAGGGCAATGCAGTTGAGTGGAAGAGTGGGCGCCTGTAATAATAATAAACGCTGGTGACAGTTTGCACTTTCTGTTTAACGAAATACCGGTATTTTTCTAGATCTTTGTACGTATGCCTTTTAGTTATTTGTCTTAATTAAGGATAGATTTCTTATTTGAATGTTTAACTTCCACTTAGATGTTTTGATTTCGTTTCCCGATGCAGAAGTCTTCCATTATCCGCGGGGAATAGGTTGCAAGCCCTTCCGCGAATAGCGAAATCCTAGACAAACCCTTCTAAGTCACTAAAAAAAATTCGCACAAATTTGTGGTACTTTTGCACATTGAAGTACAACAGCTAAACTAGCACCAATTTCTTTCTCTTTTTTGAGTATTTTACGAATAGGGAATTCGTTCTTTACGTAACATACTTAATGAACGGTTTTTAGATTCCACTTATTTCAACCACTTTTGGAGGTCTTTTTGCACTTTCTACGCCACCAGCATCAATAATTTTCATTTGGGAGACATTATTACGGAAAATATGGGTAATTGATCAAAATAATTTAGTGTACCCAAGATAAAATGGTGGGTTGGAAAAATACTGTGTAACAATAAGCCCGCAAAATATAGTATATACAAAAAATTATGAAAATACATAAATGTTTAAGAGGCATTAATTAAGTGAAAATGAGACAGTAACTTTTTTTAAAAGGATAACTGGAATCGAACACGTAATCTCCGAGGTGGAGGGGAAGCATCTTACCAACAAGGCCACGGAGATATGTTATATTGTATTACACTTTTGTTGTTAACAGCACAGTATGGTGGGTGTATTGCCATGAGGAAATGTCTTTTAACCTTTCCCTTCCTGTGTTAAAAAAATTCACCCGTTCCGGTGATGTGTATTCAATACACATCAATACTCATGTAAAAATGAGCGATTTAAAATCAGAAAGATAAGAATAGTCATAGCCAATCGCTTAAATTAATTAAATTTGAAGTCAAAAGTGATAACAATTGAAATTGAATTGTTAAAAACATGAAAAAAAAACATTAGCTGACGTTTTCAAAATGGGCAAAAAGACCACCTCAGATGAATGTCCGAGAGCTACTGAAGCGAGAGAAGACTGGGAGCGACTGAGACCTAAGACGGTCTAGCACTGTGTATGTTATACCTCGAAGGAAGAAACACAACTGCAAACTGAGATTCTATTTCTTGCGTTCCCATGTACTGAAGTAGAGTGAGAGCGAGACGTGAATAGCGTCGCTTCCTCACCCATAGTGGTTTTTTTAAATAAATATACCTACGTCACACACTGGCACACGTTTGATTGTAAGAGTATTGGTGAATTTATTCCCGATTTTCACAAAATATCTCTGATGTGACCGATAAGTGCTAATTATTATTAATATTGCTTTTTCATTCAATGCGTAAATGTATTACGGAGAAATACCTAAAATCTGAAGCCAGTATTTATTATATTTATATAGATATTAAAGTTTTTAGAAGCAATGTGTACTAGTTACACATCACAGGGAAGGAAGGGTTACCAAACCAGAACTATGTTTAAGAAGATTTTAAATCAGGATTCGAACGGGAATCGAACCCTTAACACCCCGGTTGAGAAATGAGAGGAGTTTATTTTTATGGAAATAAAATAAACGTTAATAGTTAAGTTTCAGTGTTGCTATCCCTGATTGCGGCGTGTTGTACTCCCTGCGATTTCTGTTGCAGATACTGCTGTTGTGCGTTTTAATTGACTATATTACATCACGCGTTCATTCATAATCGCAGAAAAAAATATATTCATTTACGACCTGCCACACGAGTTGTACATCCGTTGCATATTTATCATCAACATCATCAGCATTCGCATTATTCCTTATTAGATAATACGATAATACATTTTCTTAAGCACAAGGTATACTCATATACCACGGTTTTAGTATTATTTTCTTAAGCACAAGGTATACTCATATACCACGGTTTAAGTATTATTTTCTTAAGCACAAGGTATACTCATATACCACGGTTTTAGTATTATTTTCTTAAGCACAAGGTATACTCATATACCACGGTTTTAGTATTATTTTCTTAAGCACAAGGTATACTCATATACCACGGTTTTAGTATTATTTTCTTAAGCACAAGGTATACTCATATACCACGGTTTTAGTATTATTTTCTTAAGCACAAGGTATACTCATATACCACGGTTTTAGTATTATTTTCTTAAGCACAAGGTATACTCATATACCACGGTTTTAGTATTATTTTGCTTGTAACTATCAGGAAAATACGATGAAAGCCGTAAGTATTAAATAGCAGCGTTCTACCAAATAGCCCAACGAGATCGTCAATATTCACAAGTGTATGTTAAAAATCTGATATTTGAATAATTTTAACATCAAGAGATTTTAACTCATGAAAACCACATGATCACAAGCATTCATATAGAATAGCAGCATTCTACCAAATAGCCCAACGAGATCGTCAATATTCACAAGTGTATGTTAAAAATCTGATATTTGAATAATTTTAACATCAAGAGATTTTAACTCATGAAAACCACATGATCACAAGCATTCATATAGAATAGCAGCATTCTACCAAATAGCCCAACGAGATCGTCAATATTCACAAGTGTATGTTAAAAATCTGATATTTGAATAATTTTAACATCAAGAGATTTTTACTCATGAAAACCACATGATCACAAGCATTCATATAGAATAGCAGCATTCTACCAAATAGCCCAACGAGATCGTCAATATTCACAAGTGTATGTTAAAAATCTGATATTTGAATAATTTTAACATCAAGAGATTTTAACTCATGAAAACCACATGATCACAAGCATTCATATAGAATAGCAGCATTCTACCAAATAGCCCAACGAGATCGTCAATATTCACAAGTGTATGTTAAAAATCTGATATTTGAATAATTTTAACATCAAGAGATTTTAACTCATGAAAACCACATGATCACAAGCATTCATATAGAATAGCAGCATTCTACCAAATAGCCCAACGAGATCGTCAATATTCACAAGTGTATGTTAAAAATCTGATATTTGAATAATTTTAACATCAAGAGATTTTAACTCATGAAAACCACATGATCACAAGCATTCATATAGAATAGCAGCATTCTACCAAATAGCCCAACGAGATCGTCAATATTCACAAGTGTATGTTAAAAATCTGATATTTGAATAATTTTAACATCAAGAGATTTTAACTCATGAAAACCACATGATCACAAGCATTCATATAGAATAGCAGCATTCTACCAAATAGCCCAACGAGATCGTCAATATTCACAAGTGTATGTTAAAAATCTGATATTTGAATAATTTTAATATCAAGAGATTTTAACTCATGAAAACCACATGATCACAAGCATTCATATAGAATAGCAGCATTCTACCAAATAGCACAACGAGATCGTCAATATTCACAAGTGTATGTTAAAAATCTGATATTTGAATAATTTTAACATCAAGAGATTTTAACTCATGAAAACCACATGATCACAAGCATTCATATAGAATAGCAGCATTCTACCAAATAGCCCAACGAGATCGTCAATATTCACAAGTGTATGTTAAAAATCTGATATTTGAATAATTTTAACATCAAGAGATTTTTACTCATGAAAACCACATGATCACAAGCATTCATATAGAATAGCAGCATTCTACCAAATAGCCCAACGAGATCGTCAATATTCACAAGTGTATGTTAAAAATCTGATATTTGAATAATTTTAACATCAAGAGATTTTAACTCATGAAAACCACATGATCACAAGCATTCATATAGAATAGCAGCATTCTACCAAATAGCCCAACGAGATCGTCAATATTCACAAGTGTATGTTAAAAATCTGATATTTGAATAATTTTAACATCAAGAGATTTTAACTCATGAAAACCACATGATCACAAGCATTCATATAGAATAGCAGCATTCTACCAAATAGCCCAACGAGATCGTCAATATTCATAAGTGTATGTTAAAAATCTGATATTTGAATAATTTTAACATCAAGAGATTTTAACTCATGAAAACCACATGATCACAAGCATTCATATAGAATAGCAGCATTCTACCAAATAGCCCAACGAGATCGTCAATATTCACAAGTGTATGTTAAAAATCTGATATTTGAATAATTTTAACATCAAGAGATTTTAACTCATGAAAACCACATGATCACAAGCATTCATATAGAATAGCAGCATTCTACCAAATAGCCCAACGAGATCGTCAATATTCACAAGTGTATGTTAAAAATCTGATATTTGAATAATTTTAACATCAAGAGATTTTAACTCATGAAAACCACATGATCACAAGCATTCATATAGAATAGCAGCATTCTACCAAATAGCCCAACGAGATCGTCAATATTCACAAGTGTATGTTAAAAATCTGATATTTGAATAATTTTAACATCAAGAGATTTTTACTCATGAAAACCACACGAGCACAAACCTTGGTATGGAATAGCAGCGTTTTACCAAATAACCCACCGAGATCGTCAATATTCACAAGTTTATGTTAAAATTCTGATATATGATGATTTTTTCATTAAGAGCTTTTAACACATGAAAACTACACGACCACAAGTATTGGTATGGAATAGCAGCACTCTACCAATTAGCCCACCAAGATAGTCAATATTCACAAGTTTATGCTAAAATTCTGATATTTGAAGATTTTTTCATTATTATCATACATAAAAACTACAAGAATTCGGTAATAAAAAAATTGAGTTATTTTATTGGGAATATAATAAATTTGGCCATATGCAGTAGAGTTACTGAAAGGCAACCCGTAAAATACTTGAAGTTTAAAATATTTTTTTCATAAAAATAACTACCTCCGTAACATAGTTGATAAAATACCTATACAAATCGACGATTTTGGGTTCTATTCCCATTGTCTAAATCTTTCAAAAAGAGACCAATTTGGTTTTCACTTACGGCTTCTCTAATTACTTTCTCGTTGGTTGGGAGATATTGATACATGACAATTAACCCGCATACAACGGGAATGTGATAAAATATAACCCTTTTTTGGTTAGCTTTGAAAATCGAAGCTGAAGAAAGAATTCTTATCAATTAGATCATAGGGGTCTATTTTCTCTCTATTCCGTTTAGAGTTGATTCTTATTCATTCCGTCTTTTAATGAATTTATTGCTTTACTGTCGGTAGTGGTGGTCTAACGGTCAGCATTCGGCTTAGCAAGTAAGCGCCCTAGGTTTGATTCCTAGCGGATTCAGTTCCAGACTGGTTTTACTCTTAGACCATTTTACATCAGAATTTATGTTTTTCTGTATACTTATTATAAATTCTTAAAATCTTATTTTGCAACACAAAATTAGCGCTACATAAAAAACTCTGCCTAACGTAAGGTTGCTGCAGAATACACCTGCCGATCGTCATGGAAGCTTAATCCTTTTGCCATCGGTACATTATCTGTTAAACTGCGTGCCTGCTGAAGTACAATGGCTTGCAAACAATCAATCAATACACGCACAAGAATCTTCTATCCACAGGATGACTAACAATCATAGTCGATCACAAGATATAGTCTTATACTGGCGTTAAGAAGCTAGTTGCCTTTTAAACGTTTTTAGAGTGCTGTTCGAATAAAATTGATCGACTTTACAGCGCTAAATAAACTTTTTTTTAATAATAGATTATTTAGTAATATAACATACCTACAGTAAATATCGATGGTGTATAAAACGCCATCACGCTATCCCGAGAAACACTTTTTTTCACAGCAGAATATTAACACGATCTTAAAGGAATATTCACTACGAGTTAGTGTGATAGAGTACGTCATAGAGTAATTAAGAATTTACACTAATCGTAGTTGAATGTAAAGATACTTAAAAGGTTGTTTCTAATTGTAACAATGGTAAAAACAAATCTTCTATAAGCACGAACATGTATAATTAAAAAAAACTGCAAAACTATACAATTATTTTTTTCTTTTCTAGTAAAAAAACAGTAACGGATCATTAGATTTTGTATCTAACATGGTTTTAGATTCAACATTGATATAATTTTTATATTATAATTTTGTATAAAATTTCAATATACAAAGCTACTTTAAAACTCACGTTAAAGAGTTCTCCGTAAAATCCACTAGCTAATAACAATTGACACTGCGTTAATCGAACCTGATACTCTTTGAGTGAAATAATTGTTATATAATATATCAGGAGCTTCTAAAGATTAAATTAAACAGTTAAGTATAAACCAAGGATAGTGGGTTGATACTGTAACACAAATCAGAAAAACTTGGAAAAAATACAATAAACGTATCGAATAACTTGATAACATAAAGCTTGGGTTTTTATTGCTTGGGTCACAGGTGAACTCGCATGTAAAGTTTAAAAGCTTGGGTGACAGGTAAACTCGACTATTAACACCATTGAAGAAATAAGTGCCACCAAACAAATATTATTTTAACCTTGTCCATTTATTTAAGTCTCGTTTATTCTCCAGGAATATAAAAAAGCGAACTTTATAATACACTTGTTAGACTTGTGTTAACTTACGTATCGGTGACCTGGACTGTGACAAAGTAGGGCGAAAAGGTTATTATAAAAGTAGGACGAAAAGGTTACATTTGAGAGAAAGATTCTCCGCAGCATATATGATCCAATTTATGATTCAGTTCCATACCCTGTATGACGAAACTAGCGTAGCATAAGTTATAAAAAATACTAGACTGCGCCGGCTTAGGCATTTACACCACACGCACGATACTGACCCTGTAAGGAAGACTTTGTTCAGCGATCTGATGGGGCGTAGGAGAGTGGGTAGACCAAAACTGAGATGGTTGAATAGTGTGACAGATAACTGTTATACTCTAGGTTTAACCTATTGGAGAAGGAATGCTACTGAGATATATGTAGTAGAGCATCCTGCAGCCATCCAAGACTCATCCTAGATTGTAGAGATAATGATGAGAGAACCATTTCACTATGCAAGATTTACTACGAAATGGTATCCTTTCTTGATTACAAATTTCATATGTTAATCATAAATACTAAAACAATAAGCTGGAACATTCATAATCTACATTAACATCCTTAGATATAGTTAAATCCCAAACTATATGTAGATAATTCAATATAGGCAAAGGGAGGAAAACAATTTAGGCAGTCGATCGGAGCGTGGTTGTTATTGCGACAGGAGTTTGAGTACTTGGGCTTGCAAGAGGAATTACTTGGGGTAAAGGTTTGTGTGAGCTCTTGAGTGTGGTATTTTTTGTTGTTTTATATTTATAATTTTTTGTATTTTTGTTTTTATTTTTATGATTATGTGCGGCATATTGTGGGATGAATATTTTTGGTCTGTCTGGAGGGATGATGTGTGAGGAGTTTGATTTTGCGTGATGGATACATGTGTAATTGAGTGTCACTGTTTGTCAGGTTGATGAGAATGTGCAACGGGGTTTTATAAAATCAAAAATCGGAAAGAAGTATTGATTTATTTTTTCATGCTATATGTCGTCAGTGAGACATAGGCAAAAACCTAGTTTACTGGAGACACGACAAATGAAAGGCAACAAACCCAGATCCATTAAAATTGTGTGTCGAAATTAAATTACCTGTTGTTTTTTCGCAATTGATGTATATTTCTTGTCGTGTGTAAATAAATAAAAAAATAATAATACTCAAAGTTCAAAACGCATCATACTCGTAATCTTGACAACCATATCAACCGTTAAAGAATGGATGGACTCAAATTTATTGATTCTAAATTCCCAAAAAACTAAATACATCACATTTAGCATATCTACAAGAACTCAAGCACCTACAAATAAATACATAACACTACACACTTGTTCACCCATGTCTGACTGTAGTTGTGTTTCCTTGGAAAGGGTTGATAGTATAAAGTACCTTGGAGTTTATGTTGACCAGTTCCTTCGTTGGGAGGTCCATATTAACACTTTGAGCGCAAAAATCAGAAAACTAGGATACATATTCCGTATGATTCGAAATGTGCTCAGTGAAAATATTCTTAAAAGTATATACTTCGCCTTATGTCAGTCAGCACTTTCTTACGGTATATCAGTTTGGGGGGGATGCACCTTAACCCAGAAACACATATTACAGGTTTCCCAAAAATTGATTGTGAAAATAATCAATAAACTTCCTGCTCGGTATCCCACGGCGGAGCTTTTCAGAGAGTATCAGGTCCTGAACATAGCCAATTTACATCTCAAATCCATTCTCTGGCACTACCATCGAGAGGAGGGGAAGATGCAAACTCAGCAGACACACATGACACGCATGGCAACTAATGAAATGTTCACCATCCCTAGAGTTAAAACCTCTTTTGCCCAAAGGCAATATGCTTATTTGGCTCCCATTACATACAATGGCGTGCCGACTTCAATAAAAGTAAAGGTAGGAAAACCATTTAGACAGTCGATCGGAGCGTGGTTGTTATTGCGACAGGATTTTGAGTACTTGGGCTTTCAGGATGAATGACGAGTGGAAAGGATTTATGTGAGCTCGTGAGTGTGGGTCTCTTATTATTGTTTTAATTTTGGTTGTTATTGTATTTGTGTTTCTGTGTGTTTTTCTTTTTTTTGTTTTGAATTTGTTTTGATTTTTATTCTTATGATTGTGTGCGGTATATTATGGGATGAATATTTTTGGTCTTTCTGGAGCGATAATGTGTGAGGAGTTGAGTTTCGCAGGGTGTTTCCAGTTGTAGTTGAGTGTCACTGTTTGTCAGGTTGATGAGAGCGTGCAACGGGGTTTTTTGTGTTATCAAAAATCGGAAAGAAGTATCGATTTATTTTTTCATGCTAAATATCCTCAGTGAGATACAGGCAAAAGCCTAGTTTACTGGGGATACGACAAATGAAAGGCAACAAACCCAGATCCATTAAAATTATATGTCCAAATCAAATTACCTGTTGTTTTTTCTCAAATTGTGTATATTTCTTGTCATGTGTAATAATAATAATAATAATAATAATAATATCAAAAGCATGTCAAACAACTCTTCATCACTAGAAAATAGTTTAATATATTTGTGAAGTATCCTGTGAATTTCAATTAAATAAAAGCATTTTTCGATCCTACATAAATGTTGTAACCTTACTTTCTGGATGACCCTCGTATTTTTAATCTGTCAATAAAAGCGGGTTCGAATCCCGAGACGGACCCCCTTTGTGAAAAGTCTACTGTCTAATCGGCGCTTATCTTTTATTATTATCATATTATTATTATTATTATTGCAGTATATTTGCAGAAAAGAACCAACCCACGAAACACATAGTTATTAAAAATATCTCGTTCAACTATATATGTATTTGTGCACCGTTGACTTTGTTCGATATACATTGTAACTCTTCCAGCGTCAAATATTATATTGCATCAAATATAATAAATCTTAAAGCTAATAAAATTGAGGAATTGTACCGATTCGCCAGCGAGTTACGAGTATTGCACAATTTGGCACCAATTCAAATCGATCCACAGAATCCAACGTGGCTGGAATCACAAAGGTTTATTTTGAAACTGACTGGATTTAAGATAAACTGTATGCTGGGATTACCAATACTCTTGAACCAGTCGTTGGTAACGTGTGCTGGTTAGATTTCCTGGCGTGAAGTGATACGATGGACAGGTTTGAAGCACTTGATTATTTTCATGTGCTGTTGTAGCATCTGTCTACGTTCGAATTCATTTTAAACTTAGCATTCTATCTTCTGTGCCTTCATCATTAAATATATACACACCATCACGCCATGTCTCTTTTGGGGTAGGTTGAGAGGACAGATATTTACGCCTTTCCATCTTACTTATATATGCTCTTCTGTTTTCATACTTCTTAATATTCCCTCTATTAATACTATCGGAATCGAGCACAAAACCCCCGGGTGGAAATCAAGCATTTTATCAACTAGATCAAAGAGGTTGTTGTTCTAATGTTTCTTCTTATAAATATTATCAGACACCCTTGTACAATTTCAAATATTTGTACATATTTTTTTTATACAAAGCTTAAAGATAAATTTTATACAGCAGCTAGAAAATAAAAAAAATAGTAAACTCTCATTACTAAGAAATTTCAAAATGCTTTCTTTAAAAATGTCAATATCCGAAGCCTTATTCAAAAGGGACAGCCCGTGATACAGAGGAAGAAACATGGCAGGTTAGTTATACTTATTGCCAGTCTATCTACTCGTAGGTCAATATTTATGTTCCTAGAATATGTTAGTTGTCAGGAACATAATTTAACATTTTACAACCAACCAAAGAAGGTAAAAGAGGATTTAAGTGAAAATCAGACCAAAACCCTTTACAAAATAAAATTGGTTACCAACTAAAATACAAAAAAAGTTACATGATTTTACTTGTTTCAATTTTCTTTTATCTGTTGTACATACATATTCCAATACTCGAAGCGATAAAAAAATAATAATTAAAATTGGTCAGCATCGGCGACTCGTGTCGAAAGGCACATACTATTTATTTGCGTTATGTTAATTGATAGCGGCCTTAACCGTGATCTTGTTACGCGCCCAAGGCCGCGGTGCGCGCTGCCGGTGTACACTCCATTCATTGCGAAACGGCGGCGCACTGCTGAATAAATAGCCTACGCACATTCCGACCAGCTGTTCTCAGTATTTATAAACACCGAAGCCTGTGCTAAAAGTGCTGGGGCCACACTTTTCGAAATCAAGACAAAATATCGTATTTCTTTATACTCGAATTTCAACCATACTTTATAGGTGTCATACCACGACTCCCAATCATTGCCTCATTGTATCTAGTCATGTCATGTATTCTGTCACTCATTATTAGAAATATAATAAAAAGAAAACATCATTTGGATTTTTTTTTAAATAAATTATTTTACGCAAACCATTTTATTGTTCAAGTAAAATGTATGGGTCTATCTCACTTGTTCTAAATTCAAAATTGTTCTGTGTGCTAATATTTAAAGGGGTCCCCCTATGATTGTTCAAGTAAACTGTATGGGTCTATCTCAGTTGTTCTAAATTTAAAATTGTACTGTGTGCTGATCTTTGAAGGGGCCCCCCTATGATTGTTCAAGTAAAATGTATGGGTCTATCTCACTTGTTCTAAATTCAAAATTGTTCTGTGTGCTGATCTTTAAAGGGGTCCCCCATATGATTGTCCAAGTAAAATGTATGGGTCTATCTCACTCACTCGTTCTAAATTCAAAATTGTACACTGTGCTGATATATAAAGGGGTCCCCCATATGATTGTCCAAGTAAAATGTATGGGTCTATCTCACTTGTTCTTAATTCAAAATTGTACTGTATGCTGATCTTTAAAGGGGTTCCCCTATGATTGTTCAAGTAAAATGTATGGGTCTATCTCACTTACTCGTTCTAAATTCAAAATTGTACACTGTGCTGATATTTAAAGGGGTCCCCCATATGATTGTCCAAGTAATATGTATGGGTCTATCTCACTTGTTCTAAATTCAAAATTGTACTGTGTGCTGGTCTTTGAAGGGGTCCCCCTATGATTGTTCAAGTAAAATGTATGGGTCTATCTCACTTGTTCTAAATTCAAAATTGTATTGTGTGCTGATCTTTAAAGGGATCCCCCTATGATTGTTCAAGTAAAATGTATGGGTCTATCTCGCTCACTCGTTCTAAATTCAAAATTGTACATTGTGCGGATATTTAAAGAGGTCCACCCTATGATTGTTCAAGTAAAATGTACGGGTCTATCTCACTCTCTCAGTCTATATTCAAAATTGTACACTGTGCTGATCTTTAAAGGGGTCCACCATATGATTGTTCAAGGAAAATGTATGGGTCTATCTTACTTACTTGTTCTAAATTCAACATTGTACACTGTGCTGATCTTTAAAGGGGTGCATCCACCCTATGATTGTTCAAGTAAAATGTATGGTAATTTGTTTTATCAAACACTGTTCATTCCACTTTTTGTAACGGTATAACCCTACCGGTTTCAAGGCTTTCACCTCATCATCAGGGAGCGCAAACAAGTATTTTCCTGATGATATGTATATATTTCACTCGCTTATTCTAAATGCAATAACAAAATGAAATCACGAATAATAATAATAATAATAATAATAATAATACTGAGCAAAACGAAATGAAGTCTGAATATGAAGGAAACTATAGTTGTGAGTTCGAATAGAAAAGTATGATGATCTATTCTTCGTGCCTAACCCGTAAGGTTATTTATGTACCTTGTAGTGCGAATAGATCAAAATAATTTTGTTTATTTTATTTTGATACTTCATTGTGCAAAAAGTATAATATGGCAGGTTAAAAACAAGCATTTCCAAAATTATATTAACCCGAGTTAGAGCGATCTTGTGGAGAAATGGCGCTATATAAATTCTTTTTTTATTATAATTATGAATAAATGTTTTTTTTTAAATATAAATGCAAATTTATCCAGGTCATCCATAGTTAGAAGGAGAAAAGGGTGATTGAAAAAAAGGAATTGGTAAAACCAGGAAAATATGTACGCCATGACACGTATTGATTTTTTTATTCGTTTTTTTAAAACGTATGATACGCTTTAACTCATCCGAATTGTTGATTCGGGTACATTGAAGAGCATGGCCAGGAGACAATATTGTATTCAGCCTCAGAAATCGGATTACTATAGAACCACTGTAGTAGGCAGGGAACTTGCACATGCTGGCAACACTATTTGATGAGGTAACAACATCCACACAAGAACTCGGTGCCCACGAGTACCAGACAAATTATTTCCCTAGATTGCAACCCTCTTTTATTTTTATTTTTATTTTTATGGGTGTCCCTCGTTATAAACGGAAACCCTCGTTATAAACGTTATTCAAATGTTATACATAGCAAATAAACATTTAAATTGTGATAAAATGTATCAAAAGAACATAACGTTTGCTCACTATGTGCAAAATGTAACGTTGCGGATTGTGTAGCATACGTTTTAAATAGATTCAAATTAAATATTTGATCGAGTTATGCGAAATTGGGCCTTGGCATCGAGTGCTCGCGAAGAAACCAAGTGACAAGGGCATCACGTCGCATGAATTTTGCATGTTGGTTGGTCGCCAGCTGACGAAACGAATCTTCTAACGCGCGATAAGCTATGGTCGCCAATGATGAATTGATGAAGAGCGGAAATCCTATGATTGTTCAAGTACAGTGTATGGGACTATCTCCCTCGCTCATTCTAAATTCATTATTAAACACTGTGCTGATCTTTGAAGGGGTTCAACTTATGCGTTATACAGATTCCTTGGAACTTTTTGTCAAGAAGCTATAATTTCCAATGATTAAGTGATAAAGAACGGAAATCCTATGATTGTTAAAGCACAATGTATGGGACTATCTCCCTTGGACATTATAAATACAATATTAAACACTACTGATCTTTAAAGCGGGTCAGCTTATGCGTTATACAAATTCCTTGGAACTTTTTGTAAAGTAGCTATAATTTCCAATGATTAAGTGATAAAGAACGGAAATCCTATGATTGTTATAACACAATGTATAGGACTATCTCCCTCGGACATTATAAATACAATATTATACACTGCTGATCTTAAAAATGGGTCAACTTATGCGTTATACAGATTCCTTGGATTTTTTTGTAAAGTAGCTATAATTTCCAATGATTAAGTGATAAAGAACGGAAATCCTATAATTTTTCAAGCACAATGTATGAGACTATCTCCCTCGGACATTGTTAATACAATATTAAACACTGCTGATCTTTATAGCGGGTCAACTTATGCGTTATACAGATTCCTTGGAACTTTTTGTAAAGAAGCTATAATTTCCAATGATTAAGTGATAAAGAACGGAAATCCTATGATTTTTCAAGCACAATGTATGAGACTATCTCCCTCGGACATTGTTAATACAATATTAAACACTGCTGATCTTTATAGCGGGTCAACTTATGCGTTATACAGATTCCTTGGAACTTTTTGTAAAGAAGCTATAATTTCCAATGATTAAGTGATAAAGAACGGAAATCCTATGATTGTTAAAGCACAATGTATGGATGGGACTATCTCCCTTGGACATTATAAATACAATATTAAACACTACTGATCTTTAAAGTGGGTCAACTTATGCGTTATACAAATTCCTTGGAACTTTTTGTAAAGTAGCTATAATTTCCAATGATGAAGTGATAAAGAACGGAAATCCTATGATTTTTCAAGCACAATGTATGAGACTATCTCCCTCGGACATTGTTAATACAATATTAAACACTGCTGGTCTTTAAAGCGGGTCAACTTATGCGTTATACAGATTCCTTGGAACTTTTTGTAAAGAAGCTATAATTTCCAATGATTAAGTGATAAAGAACGGAAATTCTATGATTGTTAAAGCACAATGTATGGGACTATCTATCTCCCTCGGACATTATAAATACAATATTAAACAATACTGATCTTTAGATACTGCTTTCTAGTTTGCTACGGATCAATTAATTAAACAAAGTGTTGAGCACCAATTGGTTTTCAAACGACTTAGAGATTCTTATTACAAATCCTCGAGTTTTATAAGCTGAGGTGCACATAATTTCTATTTGAGGACCAAATGCGAGATTGCTGTGGAACAAGACACAATCTTTAATATGTGTTCTTTATATTGTCAAAGAACACTTATGTGTCGTTTATATCGTGAAAGAACACTTATGTGTCATATACTATATATTGTCAAAGAACACGTATGTGTAGTTTATATTGTCAAAGAAACTTATGTGTCGTTTATATTGTCAAATAAAACTAATATGTCGTATATATTGTCAATAAATAAATTTGAAAAAAAAAACTGTCCGCTTATACTATACCGAACCTTTTAAATTTAATCAAAACTTCTAGTTGGAGAATGTGTTTCAAATTATGGCATGTCTAAAATTATGAATAAGTAGAATAATATTATTTTAATAGTCTTAAAAAATCACTTGTTCTTTTTTAACGCCTACACTCGTACCATGATCACTAGACCAGAGTTTAATTTATGTTCAATTGAAGTGAACAGTGATGTACTATATATATAAAACAATTTTTTTTTGGTACTTTAAAGAATTTTTTTCCATAGTAAATGCGAATCAGCAAACTTTAGTTTTGCATCAAGTATTTAATAAATCTCTTTGTCATTTTTTGTAAGACCGCGTGAAATATTTCGTATAAATTGTTCCGGCTGCTTAATCATAAGATGGTAATGAATATAAACCACTATTCAATTAAATGTTTTTTTTATTTATTCAGACAGCGTTAACTATTTAAGTCATGTTTTTTTTAAATTAGTTTATTTACTAGTCTAGCATGTCTTGTATCTCTACATTAAAACTGTGTAAATTCTTGTTTGAGAAATGAAAGAAAAAACTTAATACACAAATTGATAATAATATTTAAATATTTTTTTGTATTGTATTACATTTTCGCTGTATACAGTACAGCTTGGTGGGTTTATTGCTATGTGGTAATCTCTTCCAACCAACCAGAAAGGTATTAAAGAGGCCTTAAGTGAAAACGAGACTGCAACAAAATCTGGGTTTCAGCGGGATTTGAACCCGTAACCTCCGGGTTGGGAGACATGCGTCCTACTACCTAAGCCACGGAGGTACATATATAAAACGAACATCCTTGTGTTAAATTAAGAAGTTGGTCTCCTTCTAATGGACTGATCTACTAGATAAGTAAAACCTTTATTCATAATAATAATAAATGGAAAATTTGTATAGGTAGCGCCATTTAAGAGTAGGCTCTCTTCAAGGACTGTTATTGATATTTGAAAAATATTATAAAAAATATATATATAATATATTATATATTGGTCGAGTATAAAGATATGAAGGTGCTAGTTGCGACCATAAGATTAGGTACTTCTCCGTATCCGCATATGTTTGGAAAATATGAGATATTTGGTAGAAAATTTACCAAGGGAGGACGAACTAAATAGAAACCTTTGTAGATATTCCTATATGTGATAGTAATACATTTGGCTTTAGGTGGAGTGTCTCATATATCTCATAATCATAAATTTTGGTAAGACTTTCTAAAACGGGTTTTCTTTAAGTGCTTCCTAAAGTTGCATATGTCGTCCATACAGTGCTTTTTTTTTTTAAAGTTGCCGGATCTCACTTTTTGCCAAGCTTTTTGTTAACCGTATAAAAGGTGGTGGAGCGCCACTCCACTGCGCTCCGCCGCAAAAAGAGCACTGACAGTGCTTTTTTTAAAAAAAAAAAAAACAAAACAAAGGTGCCGGAGCTCACTTCTTGTCAAGCTTTTTGTAAACCGTAAAAAAGGTAGTGGAGCGCCGCTCCACTGCGCATCACCGCAAAAAAAAAAAAACACTTTGTCCATATATCTAATAAATTTCTTTAAAAAATAATTTCTTTTAATTTTTTTTTTATTTTCACAAATAATGTCGGTCTAGTAGTAATCAGGTATTCAAAGTGTTCCCTGTTCATCGATGGTTTGAAATTGTGTAAAAAAAATATTTTGTTCAAAACTGTATGTAACTCCAGATTGATTTGAATGGTGTCTAGAAGTGGAGTGAGACCATTAAGCTGGCCTTCAATGTCTCTAAATGTCAGCTCATGACTTTTTCAAGAGTTTGGAACTAGTAGTACTTAAGGTACTTAATCGATGATCAGTCCACCGTGTGTGTCGATACTGTCAAAGACCTTGGCATCATGGTCAACAGTTAATTTACATTTGGTTTTCATATAGAGAGTATGTGTTTATACGTTAATAAAGAGTATTTAAAACATTTGTCTGACAATTGGATGAAACCTGTACCAAATGCAAAATTTAAAAAAAACTAGGATCATAGATGTCGTAAAGTGCAAAGATCGAAATCTCCAGGAAATCGATACTGGGGTTCCACATTATTTGATGAATCACTTGAACCATTATATCTCTGGTGCTGAAATCATATTGAACAATGATCTGGTGCTGAAATCATATTGAACAATGATCTGGTGCTGAAATCATATTGAACAATGATCTGGTGCTGAAATCATATTGAACAATGATGTAACGAAAACCTTATGTTAACGTCCTTGTTCTAAGTTTAAGTCACAAAATGACGATAGAGATTTTTTTATTTAAGCTTTGTTTTTGTATTTGTGTTTCTGTGTATTTTTTGTTTTAATTTTAATTTTTATTCCTATGATTGTGTGCGGTATATTGTGGGATGAATATTTTTGGTCTTTCTGGAGTGATGATGTGTGAGGAGTTGAACTTCGCAAGATGTTTCCAGTTTTAGTTGAGTGTCACTGTCTGTCAGGTTGATGAGAACGTGCAACGGGGTTTTGTTTTTGTGTAATCAAAAATCGGAAAGAAGTATCGATTTATTTTTTCATGCTAAATATCCTCAGTGAGATACAGGCAAAAGCCTAGTTTACTGGGGATACGACAAATGAAAGGCAACAAACCCAGATCCATTAAAATTGTATGTCCAAATCAAATTACCTGTTGTTTTTTCGCAAATTGTGTATATTTCTTGTCATGTGTAATAATAAATAAAAAAAATTAATTAGTTACCATAGTGAACGAAATTAAAGCCTTCGAGATGTATTCAAAACAATGCATATCCGTTGGTCAAAATCACCTCTGAAAAGTTACTTCGTGTAATATAGTACATACTGATTGAAAACTCAAGAAGACAGAAGTGAGATACCAAATAAAGTTTATTTGAAATGATCCTGGAAGTAGATGAATGGGCTTAGCAACATACATAATATGTATGAAAATTCCAATCTCTGAACCAAGACACGACACCAGAAGACCAAGATATGTAAGACCGCATCAGAATAGGGTCAACTGAACTTCCCGATTAAGGTGTTCTGTATTGTTTCTCTGGTAATATGTGCCATCCTGTTGAAACCATATATTGCCCATACTCTGTTCTTCAATTTGTGACATTAAATTGTCGATAATTTTCACCACTGACAGTTGATGTTTGTCCATTTTCATTGAAAAAAAGTTCCAATTACATTTTGGGTATGAATAGCGCATCATACTGTAACTGTTTGTGAATATAATGATGTTTTATGGATGATTCGTGAGTTTTTATTTTCCTAAAACGATAATTTTGTTTATTGACATGACCACTGAGGTGAAAATGTTATTCGTCAATCGTAACTTTTTCACTAATATGGTCAATTTCTTTAGTAAGATTCTGTACTGCGAAGGTTGAACATCGGTGGGTAATAGCTCTTGCACTAACTGGACTTTGTTAGTGAAAAAGTTTAAATCTGGTTTCGAAATTCGTCAAAGAGAGTACGAATATGAAAAAATGTTAGTACTGAGCATGTCTTCTTGTTGATGTTTCTGAAGACCAACAATTTCACTAACACGCTGATAGTTTGAGGTCGTTCCATACTGTTTGAAATCGATTTTCTAAAGCATGAATTGTATTATTTTCAGGCACTGGTTATTTTAAGAAAACTTTTTCTATATTCTCGTTGAATTAACACAATATTTTAACAAAAACAGTCAAAATCTCTGCACATTGTTGTATTATTTATCAATTCAATTCATAATACAATTTATGTTATTTTACTCTACTGTTAAAAAAGTGTCTATCATATAATGTCAATTTAAAAAACTGACAGTTCTTTTCAATTGAGGAGTTAATGTTGTTCCAACCTATAGAATCGAATAAAAATAATGTATATAATGTTTCTTATAATCAATTTTATTCTAAGAAATATAAGTGAAAGCGTTAAGAATACAAATCATTGTGTGTGTTTTTATATTCTATTTGACCTATTGAATTGTTAAGACTATCTTTTGTGATATAGATCTGTTATTCAACTACAGAAGAAATAAATTCTATGCGAAAATTTGACATGACCAAAAAGCCATCAGTGATAAAGCATTGACTCATTACTGCGCTGCATGCTCCTTATCGTGGAGTCATGGTGGATTCTAGATTGCAGATGGTTAGAGTTGTTATTCGCCTTGAAATAAAAAATTATAAATATATTCAGGGCATGAACATTCAGCCCACTGTCACGTGTCATTCATCTAAGATTCAATCGATATTATTTATTTTTGTACGCGTGCATGTATAAAATAAATTAGACAAGATGTTACTTCCAATAGGCTAGGGGTATTAATTAATTCAATAGGCTAGGGGTATTATGATAGAGCTTTTGCTGGTCCTGGTCCTCTGGCGTGGAATGTTCTGCCTCTTGTAGCGTGGAATGTTCGCGTTTAGGAAGCAATTGAAGACAACCCTTTTTAGAAGGTCTTATCTATGATTATATTGCAAGGTGCATGGCCATGCGGTAACGCACTAGACTTCCGTTCGGAAGTTCATCGGTTCAAACCCCGCGCTGTGCTACTCCCCTCGAATTACACTGGCACTTTTTCCGCCTAGTTTTTGAAGGTATAAGGATACCTATGACTTTGGTCATATCTATTCTTAAAAAAAAAGAAAATATATGAACACTACACTACCACTAAAACTGAATGTTTTACTATCACATATCGGAAAAGCAACAAAGTTTCTTGTTGTAGTTCGTCTTCCCTTAGTAAGTTTTCTGCGGTTTACTTACCAAATATGTTTTTATAAACGTATTTATTGTAGATGCAGGTATGTACCCACTACCTTCGTATCCATACACTCAACTTATGTAATATATTGTATATTTTTTTAATCTGTCAAGAATATTGGGTTTAAGTCCCGAATTGGAGCGTCTTAGAGAAGAGTATACATTCTAAACAGCGCTATATAAATTGTATTTTTACTATTCGAAATTAGAAAGAAGAAAATACGTTATATAAGCGATTTTTTATAAATCGTATGAAAATGCAATTGTAATGTGAAAACTTAAAAACCACTTTGAAATAGAACTAGAAAATACGGTATTCTAGAAAAAGTTAAATAGAAGATATTATAAGATGGGATAGAAATCGCAGAAAACACTGGAGGGCAATGTGGAAAGGATGCATAATACGAGAGTTTCCTAAGGGGCAATTTATGCAATACCCGTTTGCAGTCGTCTACCAGAACGTCAACATTTCGAGAGATGCAGTCCTTATATAACATACCACATGACTATCATAACTTAAGACAAAGAGGAAGAAATTTAACGTAAAAATAATGCATTTATTGGGAAAAATAAAACAACAGCGATTTGATTGTGAACCTGATAATTTTTCATATAATTAGTAAATATAATCACTCTAAACCAGTGTCTGCCAAACTGTGTGCCGCAAGAAGTCTCAGGGTGTGACGTGAAGTGACGTGACATATACGCAGCGAAGTGACGTGACATATACGCAGCATAGTTACTGAGAACGACGCGCATCCACTCTGTGCCGCGCTGTGCCGATACGATGCTAGAGTTGGGTAGTTCAACCTTGTTTTAGTAACGTGGTGTCTGGACACTTGTGTATACCTACGCGTCGACGATACACACCTGACACTAACAGAGGAGGAAATTTTAATAGATCTAAAAAAACGACCCTGTGCACAAAGCCTCACTTTCTGAGCTAGAGTTGTCAGCATTTTGGATATCGCTTTGGAGTCAATATCCTCGATTGGCTACAACAGCAATTAAATCTCTGTTGCCGTTTGGATCTTCGTATTTTTGCGAATTTGGTTTTTCAGCGCTCGTGGAAATGAAATAAAAAAAACGAGGGTGGTTATAGGTGGTAGATGAGGAGTTACGTGTTTGTTTATCTAATTTAGAGCCGCGTTTTGGCCGAATTCTTTCTAAAATTCAATTGCATCCTTCTCACTAATAAACTTATTAATACATATGTACATATATTTTGATAAAATATTTAAAAAAATTGTTACCTACACTATGATTTCCTTTATTCATATTAATAAGGTATTGTACATTTCCTTTTTTAAGGCATTTTTATTTGGTGTGCTGCGGAACACATCCCATTCACCAGTGTGCCTTGAAGTAAAAAAGTTTGGCAGACACTGCTCTAGACAAATCTGGTCAAATCAATATTATCGAAGAATCCTCCCTTTCTGAACTTAAATTCATACATACATACCATCACGCCATTTCCCTGATGGGGTAGGCAGATAAAATAATGCTTCAGACTTTCCTATCATGACACACATCCTTCGCTTCTTCTACATCCATACACCTCCTCATACAACTTCTACAATTTCTCTGACTATTTACGCTTCCTTCTATCCTCCTATCAAAATAGCATTGACTCGATCCAACCATACTTTCTTAAGTCTTTCTCTACCACGCCTCCCACGCACATTTGCACTATATATTTGTTTTGTTAATATTGGTGCCTTACCATACCTATGACTTCGGTCATATATTTGATTTCAAATAATTTCTGATTATCTCGGCGAATAGAGTAAAATTAATTTGGGGGATCATTTTTGGCAGGGCTTTTGGCAGGAAGATTACATCATCTAACATCACCTCTCACGCATCTTCCCCACGCGAGTTGGCTCTCACAATCCGTCCCACAGTTCCGGGTGCTATACATGGTCGCTTCGCAGTCCTACGCACTCATTAACTTCAACATCTTTTATGTCTCTGAACACACAGATTCTGTACGGAAAAGATTTATGAGTTTACTCCAAGTGTCCTGCAATTTGGTTAAACATAATCAAACACCTCCGTCTTCAGTTGTTTTTAAGTATAATTGGGACTTTATTTGCGACTTATGTATTCATTTTGACTGTAATCAGGGCCGTCTTACTGCATTTAAGTGCCCTTGCCTAACAATATCAGGTGACTTTTATCACTATGAATAAAATAATAATCTGTAGTGTCGTTATATTTTGTAAATTTTGTATTCTGTCATTTTTAGGATGACTCATTTTTTGGCTCTATTACTTCTTCTTCTCCCTGGCTCCATCCCAACTCACTGTCTGCGAATACTGTTGGGGTCAGCTCTCCTGTCCTCAGGTTGTATGCTCTTCTGTCCCGGACTACGTCCCCCAGACCGTGCCTCTGCATCAGGTTATCTTTTTGCACCACCCATGAATTCTTTGGTCTTCCTCTGGTTGTTATTCGAGGAAGATCCGTGGAGATTGCCTGGTTCACAATGTGATCGGGTGCTCTGCGTCCAACGTGCCCATACCATCTCAATCGCCTCTCCTCCACCTTGCTGTTGATGTCTGTAACACCTAGGCTTCCACGAATGCGTGAGCTTTTTATTTTGTATCTTAGGGACACATCAGCTGCCCATCTTAGCATGCGCATTTCAGCAGTTTCTAGTTTCCTGGAGTAAGAGTTATACATCGTCCAGCATTCGGAGCCATAGAGGAGTGCGGGTCAATCAAGATTCAGTAGAATATTTTTTTCCAAAGTATTCCATACATATTATATACCACCACGTCAGTTACCTGTTGAAATAGACAGAGGACAGAGTTCCATACTTTCCTATCTTGACACACATCCTCAGTCACTTCTACTATACATCTAAGATACATAGATCTTACAATTTCTCCGACTTTCTACGTTTCCTACTATCAGAATATCATTCACTTGATCCAACTATACTTTAATTGGTCTTTCTCTCACACACCTGCCACTCACATTTGCACTATAACATATATCTGTTTTTTAGTCTTTCTTACTTCATTCGTTCCACATGCCCAAACCATTCATCTTAGCGTGCTCTTCATCTTTCTTAACATATCAGCTTTAAGTTCACATTTATCCCTTATTACTTCATTCCATATTCTGTCATACATTTCCATTCCTATTTACTTCTCAATGCACGTTTTTAAAGTTTTTATTCAGCTCACATTCGTCTTTTTCCACGGCCAAGTTTCACTTCCATATTATACTTTCGTTATTTCGTATATTTAGTGTACACGTTAATAAAACTAATTATGCTTATAAATTTAACATGAATATACATAACTTAACATGTATACAATGTACAATAATATAAGTGTAAATAACAATTTCACTAGTAAAAAAAGAAAAAAATCAATACTCAATGAAAGACCGAAACGTGGCGCCCAAGGGCTGCAGCCCTATTTGTCCAATGTTTAAAACGGCCCTGATTAGAATTCATTCTCTTTCTACGTATTTTTTTAAAGGAAACACTAAATACATTAAAATGTACACTTTGTTTTATACACTACAAACTGGTGGGTTTGTTTCCTAGAGGTAATCTGTTCCAACCAACCGACAAGTGTTTTAACAAGCCTAAAGTGAAAACCAGACTTGGATTCTTATTAAAAAATCTGCGTACGTCTGATGGTCAAGTCAAAAGGAACATTGAAACATGGGTAGCGATAGGAAACAAGGTAAATGTATCACTCAATGTAATCTACAACAACCGTGTTAAAAAATCACAATATACGAGTATATAATATATACAAAAACAAGTGTGTTGTGTGTAGGAGCCAACCTTGACATATGGGATCTTATTGTCGATGATAACCAAATTACTTTGGTATAGCAATGTGAAATTTCTTTGACTATTTACTTAACTTACTAAACTGTACTGTATTCAATGTAAGAGTAATGAAATTGATCTTTAATAGTACAATTTTTTTTATTCTGTCTTGTATCTATCACATATTTTTGTGTACGTATTTCCATCACATGTGTGTATTGATTGACACACAAATGCATTAGTATGGTGAGGGGACCAATGTTGTACAATAATCACGACCAATTTCTGGTAACTATTTTTTAAAGCGATCTTGAAAAAAAAATTTGACTCTCGAATACGATTAAATATAAATTATTTAAAATTTTTTAATCGTAACAATCAGTTTTAACCAGTCAAGTGATAACTACTGGAAAATGAATTATTGACTATGTTATATTTGAAACAAAAACCCCTCAAGACATCCGTGACACACGCAGATACATATAATTCTAGTGAGTAAAAATCAAACGTGGCCAAATAATTTTTTTTGTTAAATATATTAATTACTTTTTTTAAACATAATTTTTCTTTGTATATTTTTCAATTACAATACACGAAAAATGGTTCACTCGATCTTCTTCTTCACGTGCCGTTATCTTTTTGGCGTCATGGAACAGCTTCTCAACTGTATGATATTATGATGACCACTCGCGCTATTATTCAAGCCTGCCTCAGTCACATCGATAGTCGTTATCCTCCGTAGGGACATACAAATACTTTCCTTGCATTAGGCCGCGCGTCGGCTCCCCGTGGATGTATCCAAGCTATTGGACTACCCGATTTCTCTCTGGCCATGGGAGCTTTATTGGAAAAAAAAATAGTTCCAGTATTGTCCCTTCACCGTGATGTAATTTTTGTGGCTATCTGAATCAATCTGCAAATCACATTTTGTGGAACTGCGATGATAATCCAGAATAATTTCTGAAGTAGTCTTCACTCAGCCTTATATCGGTTAATCTTCGACTCGATTGGCTACTCCAATCAAGAGTCATCAAAGGATAGTTTTGCTCTATTCAAAGGTTTTTCTTCAAGTGCTAGTAACTTGCTAGGTTGTTTGAACTCCAGGTCTGAAGTCGTTTTATAAATATGTTTACTGCTTTGCAAATCGTTTACCTTCTCCTGTGATGCCATCGCTGTTATTCTTTTCACATTCAGGCCTCTCGCCACCGGAGGAGTCCCTTTGGTCAGTCCCTTCTTCGTCATGTTCCTTAAAAAATCTGTTTTCTATTATAGATCGCGTTAGATGGAGACTCATTTTGTCCTCCGTAACAAACAGCATAGGTGATGGAAGGGTTGAATTGAACTGTGTATAGTATAATCTGGTTTGTTTATTGCCATGTGGTACCAAAAACTAACCAAAATGGTGTTTAAACAAGCCTTAAAAGAAACGCAGCCAGAAACCTTTTTTATAAACTCTGGATACCGACGAGAATCGAGCTCGCTATCTCCGGATTAAAGGGCACCCGTCTTACGAACGAGACCACGAGGACTCTGGTCTGTGGTCGGTTGATAGTCGTTATCTCAACACAGTAAACTAGTCAAAACTTTTTTTAAACTGAAAATTACCGAATCCTTAGTATGCTGTTACCGCGGTTGCTTGACACACATGCATCCCAGGCTAGAAATCCTGCAATTTCCTGACTAATATTACTTTTAAAACATTTATTTTTATTTGCATATGGTGCCAGAAGTTTGGAAGTAGCGCTTTTTAAATCAACGAGTATTTTTATTTATTAACGTGTTTATTTTATTATTGCAACTGTCATATTATTCTTGCGACATTGAAAGAATAAATCATATTTTTTTGGTTAATATTCGTTTCCTTGGATAATATTTTAATTGGATTGATCTTTGTCTACCTCGAACTGTTAGAGATATGTGTGGTGTGTGCAGCTTAAGAAAGCTATTGAAGACAACCCTTTTTGAGAAGTTTTATCAAAATTTATGATTTCATATGAACACTACACACACATATATAACACTATATCTAAAGTCGAATGTGTTACTATCACATATCGGAAGATCTATACAAGTTTCTTTGTAGTTCGTTTTCCCTTGGTAAGTTTTTAGCAGTTTTTATAAACATGTGCATATGCGAGGATATTACTAATTTAATGGCCGCAGTCAACACCTTCGTATCCTTACACTCAATTTATTTATATCTGTTTTTAAAAAAAAATATCTGTCAATTATAACGGATACGAATTCCGATTAAAAGTGCCCTTGGTGGAGTAAGTTTTTTAACTAATGTTATATAAATTGTCATATTAATATTTTATTCAACTTTTGAAAGCTCACAACCTTTTTTTTAATCATATTTAAATCAATTTAAACTAGTCGATAATTCACTACTGTAACATTGATGGTTCCCTGGTTCTAAATGATATGCCCACAATAAAGAGATGGCCTGAAGATATCCGTGAGACACGCAGAATTGTGATATTTGGCACTCTCGTGAGTCGTGGCCCACACGTGTATCAGATATTAATAACGTGCCGTATTTTTGATATACTGAATTGAACCCAGATAAGAAGCTACAGGTGATCACAACCAATACACGAATTTATTGCACCGTAATCAGGGTCTTACGCGAGTTATTAATAAATAAATTGAAATTTGAATAATCAATTTATCAAAGGTTTTGATTTTATCTTTGTGGAGCTCCATATTAGAATATTGAACAGTAAATTACTTTATTATTCCACTAATTACAACAACATAAATGATTTGTACCATTACTCAGTATTTAACCGTTGATTTTTAAAATATTTTTTTCATAAACGCTACACTACTATAGCGGTCAACGATTTATCAAAGGTTTTGATTTTATCTTTGTAGAGCTCCATATTAGAATATTGAACAGTAAATTACTTTGTTATTCCACTAATTACAACATAAATGATTTGTACCATTACTCAGTATTTAACCGTTGATTTTTTTAATATTTTTGTCATAAACGCTACACTAGCGGTCAATAATTTATCAAAGGTTTTGATTTTATCTTTATGCAGCTCCATATTAGAATATTGAACAGTAAATTACTTTGTTATTCCACTAATTACAACAATATAAATGATTTGTACCATTACTCAGTATTTAACCGTTGATTTTTTAAATATTTTTGTCATAAACGCTACACTAGCGGTCAATAATTTAACAAAGGTTTTGATTTTATCTTAATGCAGCTCCATATTAGAATATTGGACAGTAAATTACTTTGTGATTTCACTAATTACAACAACATAAATGATTTGCACTATTACTCAGTGTATAGCCGTTGATTTTTTTCATAAACGTTTTTGTCATAAACGTTACACTAGCGGTCAATAATTTATCAACGGTTTCTGCTTTAATTACGTGGACTCCAAATTATAAAATTTGACAACATAGAAAAAAAAATGTTTTGCACCATTACTCTGTATTTAATGAACAATCGTAGTGGAATTACAAAGTTACATATATAGTATACATATGTGTTATATCTTCACGCAGTGTCCCTTGCGCGGTGGGCAGAGAAAACAGATCTCCAAACTTTTATATACAAGCACTCAACTTTCGCCTCCTCCACATTCATACATCTCGTCATGCCCAATCTTCTATTATTCATACTTCTCACTTTACTTTCTTTCAACATCTGATCCATTTGGTCCAGCCACGTTTTCCTCGGTCTACCTTTTCTACACACCTTGCACTTTTGACTTGTATACTCGTTTAGTCATTCTTTCATCATTCATTTTCGTCATATATCGAAACCATACAATAGCTCCTTTTTCATCTTACTTAAAACATTCATTCCACTCTCATCTCCACAACTTTAATTCTTCTGCTAAATCCAAGTTTCGCTTCTATACACTACATACACCAATTTATTGATAAATATATTATATTTAAAAATCTATATTTTCATATTTTTAACAAACACTTTAGCTGCACTTCATGAGTACATGATTTAGTTGATAAGACGTCTGCCTTCCAACTCGGTAGTTGCGGGTTCGAAAAATTACGATATTACTCAAATATCCTTTCATCCTAATTCTCCTCCGTTTTCTTTCATTATCCTTGAACGAATTCCTTTTCTCTTATTCTACCATTATTGTTTGGAGGTTATATTTTTTACTTAATTTGATTAAAACAATGCATTGTATATGGTTTATATGTATATGGTTTTACATGATATGAATTGTATATGGTTTTACATGATATGCATGGTATATGGTTTTACATGATATTCATTGTATATGGTTTTACATGATATGCATTGTATGTGGTTTTACATGATATATGGTTTTACATGATATGCTGGTTAATTTCAATAAATTGCTGTATATGTTAGATGTAAAAACGATAGCACGATGTAAAAACATGCATTAAAAATAGGGAAAATAAAAATATAAACATTCATAAGTCTTAACGTCCACTATTTACAATAAAAAAATTTTCCTTTGAATTTTACTCTTACAATTTTTTGTCAATTTCTTGGAACAGTGGTTTCGCGTGCATAATGCGTTTTACACATATGAGAAAGTTTTGCTTATCTTGATAAAATCCGTTTTAACTGAGATTTAGTATATTACATAAAATACGTTTTGTTCCGGAGAAACAAATCCAGTTTCATTATCAAAAATCATATTAACCATTAAAATTGAGTAAATAAATGGAAATGAAAATTATATAATTAAATGTTAATTAAGAAAATGTATTTACTACTCGATTTTACATAGCAGATAAGAATCAGTACATTAATTTTTATGCATTCATTTTTATACATTAATTTTAATACATTAATTTTTATACATTAATTTTTATACATTAATTTTTATACATTAATTTTTATACATAAATTTTTTTACATAAATTTTTATACATAAATTTTTATACACTAATTTTTATACATTAATTTTTATACATTAATTTTTATACATTAGTTTTTATACATTAATTTGTATACATTCATTTTTATACATTAGTTTTTATACATTAATTTTTATACATTAATTTTTATAAGTACATTAATTTTCATAATTTAATTTTTATACACTAATTTTTGAACATAAATTTTTATAAGTACATAAATTTTTATACATTAATTTTCATACATTAATTTTTATACACTAATTTTTGTACATTAATTTTTATACATTAGTTTATCAAATTTCTCTGTGTTCTTACTGAATTTACTATATGAGTGGTATAGAAAGGCCTAATGGGAATATATGCGAAATGCTGTATACTAATGACACACGTATCTATCCATGCGCATCTCGTCATACTATACATGCTCTTCTATTTATCATGCTTCTTAGCTTTCCTCAGTTAAAATTTCTTCAACTATTAATTTTCACCCTCTCCTCAGTCTATTTCTTCCTCGCTCTTCATTTATGCCAGATAAATATATTAGTTTTGTAAGTCATTCTCTCAATATGGCCAAACTATCTCAAGATTCCCTTCTGAATTCTTCTTATACCATCCATCACTAATAAAAGTATAACGAGTTTAAATCAAAAAGTTTGACAAACGAATTGTATGAGAGATGCTGAGACAAAGATCAGAGAATAAATGCTGAGAAATCAAGAGTCATGGTGATAGAAAAGTTTGAAAGGGAAAGTAAATGCGATATATCGATCGTCCAGTTCATTACTCAGACAACTCCAAATAACCTGTTTTGCGATAATGAGAAAAGCAATATTATAATCGTCACCATAAATCAAATACTATTCATTTTTGCCCGAGTTTTATATATTTTATCAAGATAGAATCTATTGATAAAATATATAAAACTCGGACAAAAATTAATAATATTTGATTTATGGTGACGATTATAATATTGCTTTTCTCATTATATCAAAACAGGTTATTTGGAGTTGTCTGAGTAATGAACTGGACGATCGATATGGGTGAGCAATGAAATATTGGAGCAAGTTGAGGAATTCTGCTAATTAAGTAGTAGTTTCTCAGATGATGAAACAGTTACGACGGATATTAAACAGCGTATAGCGATAGGAAACATAGTCAATGTTTCACTAAGTGGTTGATATTTTGCAAGAAGGAAATATTAAAAGTCAAATATCATAGAAGTTGTATGAGTATGCGGGGATGTAAAAGAGGAGAAAGATGCTCTGCCTACCCCTACAGAGGAACGGACTGATGGTATATGTATGTAAGTAAGTATGTTTTACAAATTATGGTCGAATCTCACAAGCGGCTGTAGTTGTGTGTTGATATGTGAATTTCGCGGATCTAAATCAGCTATCTCACTTGACTGACTTGACAGCTAACTTTGATTTAAGGAGGTATTCTACTGTAGAGGCGTGAATTTCGGGCGTTTTTTCAGACTTAATAAAAAAAAACTAAAAACATTTTTCCTATGCTTTTTTACAGTTTTTTTAATGGTAATTTGAGAATGTAAAATATGCAAAAAAAAAACAAATTTCTAGAGTAGTCCCTCTTAAACCATTGCTGATATAAATTATGTGGCAATGGAATTCTGAAAACTGTATTCAATAATTAAAAAAAAACTAATTATTTAAAATTCAATGAAAAGAGGACTATGTGGTTGTAACATTTTCCTTTCATTCTGGTGTTACAGATTCGATTCCGAATGGCACCCAAGAAATATAAAAAGGTGCTAATCGTGTTTCAAATTTCATCAAGTATCAATACTGGCTCGCCCTAGACGTGTGGGAGTGTATTTCTCCTGTGCAGTAGTGTTTGAAACTGTGAGCTATTGGCCTTTTCTAGTGGTTCCAAACCCGAAGACTCGTTTGCATGAGCTGAAGACAATGCTACCTGTATCACAATTTCAGATTTTTAGGGGCACTGTAAAGGAAAGTACAAACGAGGGTATCTCTTGCTGAAAAACGTCTGGTGTCCTAGCGACTGGGCTCGCCCTATATTGGTGAGGTGTATCTCTGCCGAAGGGATGTTATGAGATGAGCCTAGACCTTTTGAAAACTTCTCTTTTAAATGTATTTTCTGCTATTTATCTTGAGATACATAATTTTGGAATGCATTTAAATATACGAGTATATGTACAAACTATGTTGCTATCAATAAACCTTTATTTACTAGGCGCGTCCAGAAAGAAAAGAACGATTACGCACCACGCCCTTCGCCGATCCCCCACCACCGCGATCGTATGCGCGCCAGTTAGCTATTTCCCCTGCTTCAGTGCGAGCTGAGTTTTGATACTGAACGGTCGTGCGTCTTTGTTCTGTAACCTTTCAAAATGATTGCGCCAAATGTGAAGTACGTATTTATTTAATGTAAATAAAGAAATTGTTAAGCGAATCCAATAATATAAATAAATATCTGGCATACTGGCTTAATGATCATTGGGACCAGCCTAAAGAGATTAAGCTCAGATGGGACGAAGCTGCTTCTTCGAAATGCAGGATTTCCTCTGCAACAATAATTTGAATATGGAGTTACGTATATGAATTTTGTATTGTACATATTCCGTACTTCTCTATGATGTTGAAGCATGGACACTTATTGAGGCTACCACAAAAAACTAGAAGCTTTTGAAATGTAACACTGTTGAAGAATGGTGGGTCTCTCGTGGGTTGACAAAGTCCGTAATGATGACATCATGAAACGAATGAATCAAGATAGAGAATTTCATGAATCTTCGAAAATACAGTTTCACTTTGTGGTGCCATTTTTTCATAAAAGGAAAAAATAAGTAAAATAAAAAACTTATTTTATATTTTTGTGTTCACCACAGGTTTAATTAAGGTCCACAACTAGTTTCGAAGACCACCGTCTTCTTCGTCAGGTGAATATAAACTAAGTTGCTAAAATATATTCTGTACAAGTGTAAATAACATAATATAAAAGAGGTGAGGTAGGGGAGTGAAGTGGGGAGAGATGTAATACAATGGTGAAGGGGGTGTGGAAAAAATATGTGTAAGTGAATGGGAATCTTTAAGACAGGGGGGGATTTTAAATTGGGACCATATAAAGTGTTCTTAATTAAACCTGTGGTGAACACAAAAATATAAAATAAGTTTTTTATTTTACTTATTTTTTCCTTTTACAAGATAGAGAAGTATTAAAGAAACATCTCTCAGACACATACTCGATAGATACAATGGAGACTTCCCATTAAGGGACTTAAACATAGTGCTGGAAGAGGCCGCATCTTATAGTTGAATAACTTACAGGAATGGTTGCATTGTTGTATCATATCTTTGTTCAATGCTGCTGCGTCAAAATTTAAGATAGCCAAGATGATCGGCAGCCTTCAAAGAGGAAAATAACTTTAAAGAAAAGGACAGAGTAAATTTGAGAAATAAAAACTTTATCAAAGCCCTGCGAATTAGTACTAGCGATTAATACGCACGAAGCATGAAGGTCTCGCATTAACTATGTTATCTAGCTTTTATAATATACTCATGGAATAAATAAGTATCTACCGGCAGCAGTTCCGAATATGAGCCAATGATTCATAAGATTTTTCATACCTTGACATTGATTTATCGGGCCTCATTATTTATCTTGCTAAATTAGCGTCACTTGTTTTATTTTAAAACTGAATCGCTACTTACGTATTTTGGTTGAATAATTTTTTTTTTCTGAATATTTTATACTAATTATTTTTTATCCAACCTTTCCCGTAACCCAGCTGCTTTGTTATCTCATCTTGTTGGTAAACATCTTAATAATGACCTCCGTGGCTTAGTTGGTAAGACGCTTGTCTCCCAGCCTGGAAGGTTGCGGATTCAAATTCCGCTGGAACCCAGATTTTTTGGAAAAAGATTCCAGTCTCGTTTTCACTTAAGGCCTCTTTAATATATTTCTGGTTGGTTGGAAAATATTGCCACATGGTAATAAGACCGCCATTTTTTTTATTTCCCCTGGCGAGTCTATTGCCATGCGGCAATCTCTTCCAACCAACCAGAAAGATATTTTTAATGGGCCCTAAGTAAAAACCAGACTGAAATTCCATTTTAAAAAATCTAGATTTCAGCGGGGATCGAATCCGCAACATCCAGATCGGCAGACAAGCGTCTTACCACCAGGCTGTACTGTATACAACGAAAGTGTCGTATAATACTATACAAAACAAGGTTATTTCTATGGTATTTGGTATTAACTTCAATATCCTTTAGTTCAAAATGTAATATATGTTTGTTGATTTATTTATACTTATGAATTTTTACAATTAAATACGCTAAGCACTATTTACATAAAACAAATAGTAAAAATAAAAAAATTAATAAAAATATGTAAAGTACAAAAAACCACAAGTATAAAAAATCATAAGTACAAAAATGTAAGTAATTTATTGGTTTTTTATTTATTATTACACATGACAAGAAATATACATAATTTGCGAAAAAACAACAGGTAATTTAATTTGGACACACAATTTTAATGAATCTGGGTTTGTTGCCTTTCATTTGTCGTATCCCCAGTAAACTAGACTTTTGCCTGTATCTCACTGAGGATATTTAGCATGAAAAAATAAATAGATACTTCTCTCTGATTTTTGATTACACAAAAACAAAACCCCGTTGCACGTTCTCATCAACCTGACAAACAGTGACACTCAATTACAACTGGAAGCATTATGCAAAATTAAACTCCTCACACAACATCACTCTAGAAAGATCAAAAATATTCATCCCAAAATATACCGCACACAATTATAAGAATAAAAATAAAAACAAAAATATACAGAAACACAAATACAAAAACAACAAGAAGAAACCCACACTCACGAGCCCACAGAAATCTTTTCCACACGTCATTCATCCTGAAAGCTCAAGTACTCAAAATCTTGTTGCAAAAACAACCACGCTCTGATCGACTGTCTAAATGGTTTTCCTACCTTTACCTTTCTTGAATTCGGCACGCCATTGTATGTCATGGGAACCAAATAAGCATATTGCCTTTGGGCAAAAGAGGTTTTAACTCTAGGGATGGTGAACATTTCATTAGACGCCATGGGTGTCATGTGTCTCTGCTGAGTAATATAATGTAACTACTTATAATCAGATTACACGACTTAACATGACTGTTTTAAGTTTATTTATTTAAAACTTATCTGGACAGTGTTCAATATGGGGGTTTATCTCTTTCCCACTAAACGTATAATTGTTTTACAAAGTTTAAAATGAAAGTTGGTGGATTTTCATTTTTGATGTAGGCAAAAAAAACTTTGAAAGTAACAAAAATAAAAAACACAATGTTCACAAGGTCATCAATGGTAAGGAGAGGGAAAGGAAGATTGGAAAAAGAGGTGATGAAAAATCAGGAAAAAAAAACGCTATGTCACTGAGGGGAAATGTCAAGGTTTTAATTCGCCTTTAGAAACACGTCAACAATTATTGTGGAGCGTTTTACGAGTATTAACCTTGATATTCCAAAAAATATTACTTTTTGTTTATTAGTAAATAAATAAATTAACAACTTTTACACATACATAACTCGCTCTTGAAATCTTTCATGCCCTAGTTGGTAAGTCCCTGTTCGCCAACTGAGGGGTTGCGGATTCGATTCCTATCGATACTCATATTTTTTAAAATTGATTTCAGTTTGGTTTTCATTTAAGACCTCTTTGATATATCTCTGATTGATTGAGAGTAATTGCCAGTGGAAATAAATTCACCAGTTTGTATGCAACGCAAATGTAATACAATGTAATACTCTTTTACCCATCCTCAACTGACGGTAAAACTTTTCCTTCCGTCTCAGGTGTTATTGACGAAAAACGAAGTTGTTAATTGTTCGTAATATTTTTTGTTATTTTCAACAGCATTCGAAATTTCTATTGATTGCAATACGTCTAATATTTTAATATAATACTCTGTTATGTGTGAATTACATTCTGTGTTTATCAAGATTCTGTGTTTACAAAAAATTAAAGAATGCCTCTATTTCTTCATTTTTCCCCTTTTTGGGATATAGGATTCATAATTGGATTCTGGATATATGTATGTTATTTATAATTTTTCTAAAATCATCGTAGTTGAGGATCCCCTCGCCACTCCTATGTCAATATTGATATGTTCTTCCACGTCGATCATGTGATCTTCTGTAAGAAAACATCCCGATCCTAAATCCGCACTCCCTCCCGCATGTCACAGACATGTGGACCCTGCTGAGCAGCCTGGCCATGTTGACGCATGTTCGCAGCGCACTGACTGTTTCTCACACGTCTAGCCGCTGAGACGCCATCAGCCCGAGAACATATAGCTCTCCATCCCTCACGTTCCTGAGCCACCTGCTCCCAGTCATCAGGTGCTCCGCACAAAATCAGCGACTCTTGCAAACTGTCCTTTTAGCGCTTCCTCGGTCCACCAACTCTTCGATTGCCCACCACTTCTCAGTACAAGATGCTTTTTGGGAGTCTTGTGATCGCCCATACGTATCATATGCCCGGTCCACCGCAATTTGGCGTTTACAACCATATCCTCTATAGATTTACAGTTGGAGCATTGCAGGACCGAAACATTTGTGTCATGATCACTTCTGTGAATCCGAAGAATTCGACGAAGGAAACGCTGGAGGAACCTTTCTATGTTTTGAATGTGCCTTTTATAGGGAACCCAAGTCTCAGACCCATAGAACAATATGGGAAGGACAATGGCTTTGTAGACTAGGAGATGTCTTCACTGTAGAATACTCTGTCATTCAATTTAGCAACAGCCGTTAATGCACTTCTGATGCGAATATTCAGTTCATCATCAAGATAATAGTTCGAAGCTAGGATGCTGCCCAGATATGTGAAGCTAGGTACATTCTCCAGTTGCACACCATTTACTTGAATGTTGTGTGATTGGATCACCTCATTCCCTGCAGAACAAGTTAGCATCTGAGTTTTCTTCACATTTATTTCCAAACCAAACATTTGATATACCTCTGTATAAACATTGATTATCTCCCGAAGGTCTTCCTCTGAATGTGCAACAACAACGCAATCATCCGCATATTGCAGATTCATGATGTACATATGTCTTGGAAAGTGAAGCTGTGCCATGGAGTTTGTTTTAAGTTAGTGATCCGTTGCACACCGACAAACTCACCGGCTATACCGCTGTACTGGATCCAATGCCACATCGAGGTGAGACGATTGGAGCACACTGGCATGTTGGAGGCACCGGCATCTAAAATCATAACTTGTGTTGCATTGCATCATTGTCAACCCATGCACAATAACTGTCATGAAATTATTATCATGTTTCGAGTTGCTATGCAATAGTTTTCATTGTTAAATTTTAACATCTTAATTATGTTTAATGAATCCTTGACGTGATCGATTTGGTTCTCTAAATATTTTCCACTTCAAGATTGATTATAAAAAAAATCAAGTTTAATTATTCGAAGTTTGTCTAAAAATGTTATTGTTATTTTTAAATAATGTATTATATTGACTGTTATAATAGTATTTTTGGCTTCGATATCGTGATAAAAATCATCATAGTGTTGCTGAATTGCCTTTAAAAAGAGGTTTCGTTTTATTTTTATAAATCAAATAAATTATGTTGACATAAGATAAAATGCTTACAAATTATCGCGAAAAAATAAAACATTTATTGAGCTTTACACTATGAAATGATACTCGTTAATCTACCAAACTAAAAAAATGTGCAATAGTCAGTTTTTTTTTCTTTTGTAAAGTGAATGCAGTTTTACATTTTTCAGACGTTGCACGCAACTGTATAGTTATAAATTATATGCAAACATCTGTTTGGACAATTTGTTTGTTTAAACAAAATTGTTATTCTCTTATCTGCAAGTTTCTTGATAAAAAATGCAGGAGTATATGAATATGTGTGGACACGCAGAATTTAATTTATACTGATATTATAAAATTTATGAAAATGATAACGCAACGTAATAGCGGTGTTGGCACTCGCATCACACGGTTCAGCTGATTTGTTTAAATACAAATTAATTGACTGGAACAAAATATGTAAACGGAAATATTAAGCTACTTATTAATTAATTATTTGTGATATGTTTTAAATAGTTGTGTTATCCTTATCTTAGTTATTCAATTTTAATATACCATCTCAAGGTATAAGTATTAAGTATGGTATTTTGATCAAATTTAGACAAACTTTTAAGGGTAAATTTTGAGAGATTGGATTTTGTTAAGAAATAACTATATGCCATAATAAACCGTGCGATCAATTTTGCTAATATTACTATATATTAATGATTATTAGCAAAGTACAAATTTCTATTAGTAAAGTACAAATTACTGCAACTGATCATCCAAGGCAAAATAGAAGGCTGAAGAGGCAAATCTCCTGGCTCCACAATATACGTTATTGGACTGGCATAAGGGGCGTTGGAGATCTTTTTTGGGCTGCCGGGGAGAAAGATGTCTACTCTCAGGTGATATTCAACGTTGGGCGTACCTGACACGACACTGGGAAGAAGAAGATATTACTGAATAACTGTTTTACCTAAATATATTACAAAAACGTTATGTATGGGTTAACTCATAGAAACAGGGGAAAGTTGATGAGTTCTGTTATCTCGGAAGTATGTTGACGTTTGATGGGTGTGTTGAAAGAAGGGCAGCGAGCAGAGAACATTGTAAACGGAGCACTCAATGTGATATACAATAACCGCGTTTTATTAAATGTAGCAAAAATACAAATACATATTAGTATGCTGGTACTCACCTTGATGTATGGAAGTAAAACTTGGATTGTCAAAAGAAGGATAAAAGTAAGATTTGGAGATATATGCACTAAGGAACATTTGTAAAGTGTCAATGTATGAAGGAAGACCTAAGACACCAGAAGTGAATGCGTTGATAAAATGGATGTATTGTTTTAAGATGAAGAAAGAAACTTTTAGATAGATTGGACATGAAGAGTGAATGAAGGACTTAGCGAATATACAAGGTATGCGTGTAAGAGATAAACCATGGCTGAATCAAATTGACTAGATTTTTAAAGGAAGTGAAGGGAGAAGTATGAATATTAGAAGAGTGTGCCTGACGAGATGTATGAATGTAGAGAAGGTGAAATTTGTGTTGTGATACAAAAGTTCAGAGGTATGCTCCCTCTGCCTACCTCGCAGGTGATAGGTGTAATGAAATGTATGTGAAAATTTGTCAAGCAAATACTTTCTATTACTTATTTCATATGGGGTACCTACCCCTTCTTGATCCCTTAGTTTATAAACTCAGGGTATGATACATGTCGATCTGAAACTTCTAACCCTTAAGAGTTGAGTAAATTTATGAAATAAATATTTTCTATTCTATTTATCTTTTCATCAACTAATCGATGACAAGACGTCGCCTAATTTAATGGATTCATCTTCCTTGATGTTGACTCCTTCTTTAACCCTTCCTGTCCTGTGATGTGTAACTAGTACACATTGCTTCGAAAAACTTTAATATCTCTATAAATATAATAAATATTGGGTTCAGATTTTAGGTATTCCTCCGTAATACATTTACGCATTGAATGAAAAAAATATATTAATAATAATTAGCACTTATCGGCCACATCAGAGATATTTTGTGAAAATCGGGAATCAATTCACCAATACAATCAAAGTGTGTGATGTAGGTACATTCATTCTAAAAAAACCGCTATTGATGAGGAAGCGACGCTATCACGTCTCGCTCTCACTCTACTTCGGTATATGGGAACGCAAGAAATCTCAGTTCGCTCGCTTCAGTATTTCTCGGGCATCCATTTGAGGTGGCCTCTTCGCCCGTTTTGTGAACGTCTGCCGATGTTTTTTTTCATGTTTTCAGCAATTAAATTTCAATTATTATCACTTTTGACTTCAAATTTAATTAATTTAAGCGATTGGCTATGAATATTCTTATTTTTCCGATTTTAGATTGCTCATTTTTACATGTGTATTGATGTGTATTGAATACACAGCACCCGAACGCGCGGATTTTTTTAGCACAGGAAGGGAAAGGTTAATGACCGAGTAGTTCCATTATTTTGATTTTAATATTTTATTTTACGCATTTAGTGCTTTTCGGTTGATTTCACAATTCTCAGAATTCGTATCACCATAATTCTTATCACCCCACTTCTTCACTACAAACGATCGTTTACCCTAGTCGGCTCCTCCTGAAATTAAAACCCTGTTTCCTTTTTAACTTCCTTTCAGATAGGTGCATCTGCTCCTTCCATACAAAATCGAGCACCCGAGGCGGTTATTTTTCCTTCTGCTATATTTTCAAGGTGTTTTAAGATCCTTCTTGCTTTCAGCACAGGTACTTGTCTTAATCCAGTACTATTCCGGAGTATTTACATAAAACATTAAATATAAACATTTCTTGATTTTAAATACTTCGCATAATTTTATCAAAATGATAGTTGAAGTACCAATATGATTTCATCATTGCAATAAAAACATAAAAATGTCAACGTTCTATCTATCTCCAACATATTTTGCGTTTCTTCGGGCATAGTGCCAGATGTCTTCCGGCCAATCTGGAGAGATTATCGTAATGTATATGAACCAGGAAAACTAGCAGACGAAGTTATCGTTTTCCTTCATTTTTTGTCAACTTTTTTTTTCCACTGGACATACCATTTATACGAGTATATAGAAAGTCCAAAAACACACACAATTTTACTCTGTGCCAATTACTTGAACTTGCTACAGGAATTTGTTATACCACGTATTTGTGATGAGTTTAGGGATGATGAGGACTTTTATTTCTAGCGGTATGCGGTGCACCTCCCCTCGCCCCTCTACCATCGTGATATATTGATGAAAATTTACCGAACAGCTGGATTAGACGAGGTAGCATTGAACACACCTCGCGTTCCTCAGACCTCACGCTAATATACCTTTTATGGGGTTGAGTTGAGAGCAACCACTGAAAGATATGCGCCCAAATACTAAAACAAATGATTCGTGATGATTACCATTCCACGTCATTAGCAGTGAATGGACCAGAACGTCCATCAATTACAGTACTTGTGACAACTAAAAAAAATTTATGCCTGTCTTATTTAATTTGAAGTTTTAATCTTATGCATACTGAATTAATAATAATTCAAAGTGTGTTTATATATTTTGGGACGCCTGTATCATAGTGAGATTTTATTAGTAGAATTCATGTCAGTTTGGAAAACAGATTTAAGCTATTTTATATATACTTCTTCTTCTCAGTGTCAGGTCCCCCAGCGTTGAATATCACCTAAGAATAGGTATCTTTGTCCCCGGCAGCCCGAAAAAGATGCCCAACGCTCCTTATACCAGTCCAATCACGTATATTGCGGAGCCAGGAGATTTGCCTCCTGCCGACACCTCTTCGACCCTCTATTTGGATGATCAGGTGCAGTAATTTGTACTTTGCTCCTCTAAGTACATGACCCAAGTATGACACCTTTCGGATTTTAATATTAGTCAGCAACTCTCTATCAACTTTGGCTCTTTAAAGAACCCTTGTGTTGCTAACCATATCCGTCAAGGGTATCCGTAGCATTCTCTGGTGCGTCCACATTTCGAATGCTTCCAATACTGAAAAGAAGAATTGCCAGCACCTATAATAACAAAATATGAGCAGCTTTGTTAAAGTGAATTATTTTGTTTTGTCTGGCAATAACTAGAAAATACTTACCAAGTGTTCTGTCATTGCTTTATGATCTGTCGGATATAGACATTTTCCACATTTTAGGAAACGCTTTTTACAATTGTTGAACTTTCTTAGTAAAAGTACTAAATAAAAATAATAAATTACAATTTATATAGCTCCGTTAAGAAACCAGACTTCTCAACGGCACTTTAACTTGAGATTCGAACCCATTATTATTGATAGATTGTTAAACTTTCTTAGTAACAGTATTTAATAAAAGTAATAAATGACAATTTATATAGCTCCGTTAAGAAACCAGACTCTTCTCAACGGCGCTTTAACTTGAGATTCGAACCAATTATTATTTATAGATTGTTAAACTTTCTTAGGAAAAGTATTAAATAAAAATAATAAATGACAATTTATATAGTTCCGTTAAGAAACCAGACTCTTCTCAACGGCACTTTAACTTGAGATTCGAACCCATTATTATTGATAGATTGTTCAACTTTCTTAGTAAAAGTATTTTATAAAAATAATAAATGACAATTTATATAGCTCCGTTAAGAAACCACTCTTCTCAACGGAGCTTTAACTCCGGATTCGAACCCATTATTATTGATAGATTGTTAAACTTTCTTAGTAAAAGAAGTAAATAATAATAAAAATAATAAATATCAATTTATATAGCTTCGTTTAGAGAGCAGACTCTCCTCAACGATGCTCTAGCTCGGGACCCTGACATAATAAAAATATTACAAAATAATTGTATATTAGTTGAGTTTTTATAATATGAAAGTGGGGGTTGCAGCCCTTAGACAAGATACTTCTCCGTCAATGTACATGTTATGAAGAACATATTTGGAAAAAAACCGCAGAAAACTTATAATATAATATAATATTCTTATTTATTTATTTAACACTTTTATTGAGAATACAATCTGGCGGGATTATTACCAGGCGGCAATCTCTTCCAACCAACCAGACAAAAGTAAATGAAGCAAGTTACGTGGTCACATAAATCATTCAAATGACTATCCATCCCCACGAAATCCATAAACATATACGTGAGCACATGCCCACGAACCCCACAAAGACGGACCAGTCATCCGACCATTCTTTTTCATATAAAGTGAGATATCATCAATCAAAAGGAAAGGAAGGGATGGTGGAGAGGAAAGGAAAAGAAAAATCAGAAATGAAACACGTTATTTTACTGACTAGAAATTAAGAGGTTTTTCAATCGCTTCTTAAAGCATGTCAAGGACGGAGCGAATCTTATATTGGTTTGTAACTGATTCCAGAGTCTTACTGCATGGACAGTAAAGGACGACGTAAAGAAAGAGGAGCGGTTAACTGGAAAGGCCAATAAACAACCTCTGTTTGAGCGTAGCGCTAATCCATGATTGAAATTCTCGGCGAGATAAGAGGGGGCGGCGGGACAGTTAAGGATATTACGCAATAGAGACAGTATGTGAATTTGGCGTCTATTTCTAACATTCAACCATTTCAATGCCTTCTGGTATGAAAACTTACTATGGGAAGAAAACTACAAAGACACGTTTGTATATCTTCCGATATGTGATTGTAACACATTCGGCTTTAAGTGTAGTGTGGTGTATATGTATAGTTTTAATATACCTATTTAGTCATAAATGCTTGTTATAAATTTTGTTTAATTGATATCATTCTTTGTGGCATCCTCGCATGCATATTTATCGCAAAGAATAAATTTGACGTGACAGGGACAAAAGCTGAAATATTGATCTGTTAGGCCTTGGGTTCGATTACCGAAAAATTATAAGTTGTATTGCTTAAGTTTGGTTTTCAAAATTACACAATTGATTATTATTATATTGGTTTAAAAATATATTCCAGTTGAAGCCATTGAAGGTACAAAATTGAATTGGAGGGCACTGGAGACGAGTTTTGTTGGAGAGAGGCAGAAATGTAAAAAAAAATGAGAAACAATGGTCCAGTATTTCGAAACTTTTTGATAATCGCCACGTTTCAATGCCATATTGTACTTTCTTAGAGGTTGGATACAATTCCACTTAAGATCTCAAATAATTCTTCTTTGTTTATTGGTAGATACGAATTAAGTACCAGTTTGTTTTTTTTATACGATGTTGTAATGAAGGTTTGGATATAAAAAGTAGCATGACACGCAAATAGTACGAGCACGCATAGACGTTTGATCTACACACCATAAAAACATAAGAACTATGAAACAAATGGCCGTGGGCCACTACTTAAATTATATTTAACTTTGCACGTCCTTATATAGAGATGTATAGTCATAATTTTAAAACTGATGCCTTCATGCCTTAATCTTATAAATCGTTAAACGCTTTACTTATTTTTTAAACTACTTTTTTTTTTTACTTTTTAGCGAATTTATTTTTTAAATTAATGAAATTCGCCACAATAGGATCAACAAACAGTAAAAAATTAGAAACATGGCAATTTTTTTCTGCCTCTAATAACTTGAATATTTCTTCTTCTTCTCTCTGGGTCCACCCCAACTCACTGTCTGCGAAGACTGTTGGGGTCAGCTCTCCTCGTCCTCAGGTTGTATGCTCTTCTGTCCCGGACTACGTCCCTCAGACCGTGCTTCTACATCAGGTTATATTTTTGCACCACCCATGAATTATTTGGTCTTCCTCTGGTTGTTATTCGAGTAATATCCATGGAGATTGCCTGGTTCACAATTTGATCGGGTGCTCTGCGTTCAACGTGCCCATACCATCTCAATCGCCTCTCCTCCATCTTACTGTTGATGTCTGTAACACCTAGGCTTCCACGAATGCGTGAGCTTTTTATTTTGTCTCTTAGGGACACACCAGCTGCCCATCTTAGCATGCGCATTTCAGCAGTCTCTAGTTGCCTGGAGTAAGAGTTATACATCGTCCAGCATTCGGAGCCATAGAGGAGTGCGGGTCTAACAATCGTTTGGTATACTTTTCCTTTTAACTTTATAGGCATTTTCAGATCACATAGAACTCTAAACTTCATCTAAACTAAACTTCATAACTTTAATATGAATGATCAAATTTCAAATAACTATTGAAACACTCTTTTTTGTATATGTTGTTTGTGACTCAACAACTGCTGACGAAATTTGACACCCGTTTTAGTTTACACATATTTGTTCAACGTAGACGTGGAAAAAGACTTAAAAGAGCCGAATAAAGATGCTGTACTTAGAAGAATACACGGGGTGACAATGAATGACAGAGTATGAAACACTTTTTTTGTGTGAATTTTATTTGTGACTCAACAACTGCTGACGAAATTTGACACCCGTTTTAGTTTACACATATTTGTTCAACGTAGACGTGGAAAAAGACTTAAAAGAGCCGAATAAAGATGCTGTACTTAGAATAATACACGGGGTGACAATGAATGACAGAATACGAAACTATCTTTTGCGCACATTTTGTTTGTTACTCAACAAATCTCAACGAAATTTGACAGACGTATTAGTTCATACATATGCTCATCGTGGACGTGGAAAAATACTGAGAAGAGCCGAAGAAATTCGTGCACTTTGATGAATACTTAGGATGACAATGTATGACAGAATATGGAATGAAGTGATAAGGGATGAATGTGAAACGTTGATGTGCTGAATCAGATGAAGAACAGTATTCTGAGATAGTTTGGGTATGTGGAACAAATGACTGAAGAGATACTAACGAAACAAAAATACAGTACAAATGTGAGTCAAAGCTGCAGTAGAAGAATAACAAGGAGAGTGTAGTTGAATCAAGTGAATGATATTTTGTAATAAGTTAACATAGAAAGTCAGAGACATCGTAGAAGTTACACGAAAAAGGGGTATGGCTGTACAAAAAGCGAAAAATGTGGCAAGATAGGAAAGTCTAGCGCTCTGTCCTCACTGCCTATTTTGACAGGGAAATAGCGAGATATATACCACGTGTCATTTTGTGTATACAAGCTCGTGTTATCGACATTACTTTATTGTACGTTTCTAATTATTTTTACTGAATGCTGTAAAATTGGCCCCTGAAATGAATGCTGCCAAAACAAAAATAATGAGTAACCCAACAAATAATCTCCCCGTCTTGGTAGGTGGAAGAAATATAGAGACAGTTACAAGTTATGTGTACCTGGGGCACACTGTAAAGCTGGGAAAAGAGAGTCAAGAGGCTGAGATAGAGCGTAGACGTGGTCTTGCTTGGGCGGCGTTTGGTAAACTCTTTTACATACTGAAATCTCCAAAATACCCCAATCATTTGAAAAAGAGAGTCTTTCATTCATGAATCTTACCGATACTCACATATGGAATCGAAACCTCTGTCCTAACAAAGCGAATAACGCAAAAACTACTAGTGACACAGAGAGAGGAGGATGCTGGGGGTTTCACTGCGAGATAGAAAGACCAACAAATGGATAAGAGAGAGAACCAAAGTCACGGACGTAGTTGAAAGAGCAGCTGCCTTAAAATGGAGCTGGGCAGGACATATTGCCAGATGCTCTGACTCTCGATGGACAAAAAAGTCCTGGAATGGCAGCCTAGAACGGGCAAGAGAGATGTGGGGAGACCACAGGCTAGATGGTCGGACGATATAAGACGGGCCGCAGGGGTGAAGTGGATGCAGTGTGCCCGAGATAGGGAGTTGTGGAAGACCGAAAGGGAGGCCTATCCAGGGATGGATCCAGAACGGCTGAAGAAGAAGAAGAAAGAATGATGTATATTGACTAAATAGAACCTTTGCTACACAAAACAAGAAATTTATTTCCGTATCAAATGATAATGTGATGATAAAAATATTGTGTGTAATGTAATGAAAATATGTCCAAAAATACACAATATGTCATGATTAATATAATTATCGATTAATAAATCTATGCTTTGTTATAAACCAAACATCATCGCAAAAACACGTTATTGTTTGCCGTCGAAAGAGTAACTTGACGGGTATTTTGACGTCACAACGCCATGATTGACTCATGGCGTATTTCCAATATTGTTTGTACAACGTTAAAAATGACTTATTTAACATAAAAAAAGTTCGACATTCGAGACAAGCATTTCACGGTTGCTATGTTTTAAAACTATTTGCCTTTAGGCTGCAGATATCGTATTCATAACATTATGCAATGCGAAATCATGTTTACGAATATCGACATTTTTAGCTGAAATGACATATGACTCTTTTTCAGATCAGAAAATCTCTCAATTTACAATTGTTATGACTGAACACTTAATAGACTAAAACTCTTGTTACGAAAAAAATAATTTAAAAATGTGTCCTCGAAGAATTGTGGCCGGGAAGAAATGTTGCCGAAGAATTTGACCGGGAAAAATTATTGGCCAAGAATTGTGGCCGATAATAATTGTAACCGGGAATACTATTGTCCAGGAAGAATTGTGTCCGGGAATAATTGTGCCCGGGAAGAATTGTGCCCGGGAAAAGTTTTATCCGGGAATAATTGTGTCCGGAATCGTAGCGAATTTTTTTGGAAAAAAAATGTGTCCTCGGAGAATTGTGTCCGGAAAGAATTGTGTCCGGGAAGAATTGAGTCCGGAATTGTAGCGAAAAAAGTTTGGATAAAAAATGTGTCCTCGGAGAATTGATGACGAACAATTTGACCGGTAAAAACTATTGGCCAAGAATTGTGGCAGAGAATAACTGTGACCGGGAATAATATTATCCCGGAAGAATTGTGTCCTGGAAGAATTGTGTCCGGAAAGAATTGTTGGTGAAGAATTGTGATCGAAGAATGATCCTAGACCCTATTTGTTACATGCACATCCATCATCCCATGATATGATGGACTGATGATGTTGCACGTCCGTGACAGGTAAAAGGTATGGTTTATTACTTTAATTGAAAATATTCGTAAGTAATATGTCACATTAAGAATAATTTCCGTGTTTGACGCAATCTGCTTCACGTCTAGCAATAGACACGGGGATATAAAAATGTATATTATCTGAATAATGGTCGTAGCATCAGCGCAGTTTTTGTAGGCCTCTCGCACTCAGCCTTGGAGGCCTTATAGAAATGCATACACGACTCTGAACATCATCCGCATCAGGGATTTCCAACGGGCAATGCTTCTCCAAGTGTCATTTATATCAGGGGATTTTTTCAGAAATAAAAAACACAATTCAATTATATTTTCAGCTAACAAAAAAAATATTTTTTCAATAAAATTTCAATATTGTACTTTATAGAATTATACTAAAGTCAAGTACAGTACCCGGCTTTAAGTAATACATATCGGACTTAGAAAGAGACTCTCGGCCATAATCGGCTAACTTCGGCTTTGTAGAGCGTCGTTTCTGTCATTCATACACGTTTTCCGTCGCGATTTGTCAGTCAATTGTGCGACAGAGAGGACGCTCTACAAAGCTGAAATTAGCCGATTATGGCCGACAGTCTCTTTCTTAAGCCCGATGTGTACTACTTACCGCCAGGTACTGTAGTAGACTCGTGATTATCAGTAATAAAAATGTGACTTTTTTGTACACCCATCTTTACTGGGCCTCTTATTTGAGGATACCATCGCCATTCCAACGGCAATCCAGTTAGAAAGCGAAATTGTTGTTGTTGTTGTCGAAATTGTTGAGTTTTCATATATTTCTTCTCCTCTTTAAGTAAATGAGTCGTTGCACACCAGCAAACTCACCGATCACACCGCGGTACTAGATCCGATGGCACACCCGAAGTGAAATGATTGGAGTACAACAGTATGTTTTTTTTAAATAATATACGAGTATATAAGGAGTCATTGGTATTCTTAAACCTCCGAATATTAGGCGGAAAAATGAGTTATTTCATTCGAGGGGAGTAGCATAGCGCGGGATTCGAACAGACGACCTTCCGCATTGAAGTCCAGTACGTTATCGCGCGGCCATGCACCTCACGCCATCTCCCTGATAGGGTAGACAGATAGGACAGAGCGCTATACATTCCTGTCTCGACACATACGAGTAAACTTCGCCTCTTTTTCATCCATACCCTTTTTCGTACAATCCTACAATTTCTCTGATTTTCTGCGTTTCCTTATTTCAGAATACTGTTCACTTAATCTAACCATACTTCCTAGGTCTTCCCCTCTCAAGCCTTCCACTCACATTCACACTTTATAATTATTTTGTTAGTCTCTTAATTTATTCTTTCCACATATCCAAACCATCTCAGCTTGCTCTTCCTCGTCTTACTCAACACATTCACCTTAAGGTAACATTCATCCCGAATCACTTAATTCCCTCCTAAGATTTCTCTGACTTTCTACGTTCCCTTCTTTTAAAATATCACTCTCTTGATCCAACCATACTTTTCTTGGTCTTCCTTTCACATACCTTACACTCACATTTACACTTTATGTTTTGTTTCTGTCTGTATAACATTTTCAAATATTATTCAAATAAAAAAATATTCATTTGAATACTCGTGTAACATATAGCAGAAAATTAAACTGGCGAAATTGGTAATAGTAATAGATAATAAAACTGGTGAAATCGTGAACACATCGAACAGAAATCCCGGTCAATGACGTCGCAAATTATTATTAGGAAGCGCATAGCTTCAGTGTTAATTTTTTTATGCAAGCGGGCGGGCGCATTACTCTAAATTATGAATTTAAATTATTTTCGGCATGTCTGTCGATTTATTTTTATTCTTTACACGCGTGTTTAATATTCATAAGTTTGTATTTTCGTGTCACATAGATGTAGGATCAAATTTTATGTGTAATTTTTAATATTTCTTTGTGAGTTCTTTAATCGTCACATAGATTTTAATCCGGGTCAAGTATTTCCCTACCACCCCGGATAATTGATAATCTATTATAACTCGGCTAATTGATAACCAGATATATGTTAAAGAATACTTAAGTCAAAACTACACTAGAACCCTTTTTTTAATACAAATCGGTTACTAATGGGAATCAGACCCGCAACCTCGATTTATTTGCCTATGAAACATGATACCAGTTGGACATAACAATTACTCTCTTATGAAATGTGAGATTGTCCCGCCTGAAGATTGCCTGGAGATAGGACACGTGTCGGGGTGATAAATGTAATTCGTAGAATAACAAATTAATATCGTAACAAATATTCTAATATGAAGTTTCATAACGTCAAACCCGAAACCTTTGATAAATAACTATCTTTAACTGTTCGACTGGTTTTAAAGTTATCTGTCTTTGGTTTATTTTCTAGTGTTGTCTAGTCATGATAATTTTACGATTCTGCGTCAGCACCACATCATCACAAAGCCTTCAATCTTGTTCCCCACTTGTTCCCCAATTTTACAATCTTTCCATTATAAGAGTCCAAGTTTCACACACGTATAGATTCATACATACATACCATCACGCCATGTCCCCTTTAGAGTTTGGCAGAAAGGACACATCTAGACACTTTTCTATCCACTCAAACAGCCTCTGCCTGAACCATATTCATACATTTTGTCAAATATAATCGAATTTTTCTCATATTTTTTACCTTTCCTCAGTTGAAATTTCTTCTAATATATCCTTCTATTCTTTCCTCAGTCTACCTCTTCCTCGCTCGTCATTTATTCCAGACATATATTTGTTTTGTAAGTTCTTCTGAATTCTTTCTTTTGATATGTCCAAACTATTTCATGATCTCTTTCTTATGACACCCTACTCAAATAAACTATTATCCTTAATCTAGCCATTGCTTACGTTATCAAACATTGTAATATCAGCTATTTTTAACAAAAGCACGCGTTGCTGCTACATTTAACCTCTAAGCGGGTGAGATTTTGTTAGCAAAATAAAAAAATGATTTTGTAAGGAATATAAAAAACGTAATTGCGGCCGCCATATACAAAATAATTGAATAGATAAGAACATTTGAGCTTTGTCCGTTTTATGGATAAATTCATGTATTCGGGAAAAAAACATAGGACGTACCATGTACGTCCATACTCTCTTGAGGTAAAAATTCGCTCGCCGTACACCGTACGGCCATACTCCTTTAGAGGTTAATCTGCTCCTATCTATTACTGTACCTATACAAGATTTAAAGAATGGACTAGGAAAAAAATAAAGATTCTGAAGTGCAATTTTACTACTATAATTCCAAAAGGTTGACAATCACACATTGAAAATTTCAGTCTCATCTCGTGTGACCCCTTTCTTCTTAAAATGCTGTGTTTGATCCTCCTTGAGAAAATATCTCAGTCTTTGACGATACGGAACAGCTTCTCAGCTGTCCATCCGTGAATGTTACGTAACCAAGACTGGCGACTTCTATCGATTCCGCGTCGACCCTTGATTATTCCTATCAATATCAATTCAAGAAAGAGGCATTTTTCTCAAATCAATCTTTAAAAAAATATGATTATCTATAGGTTACCTTTGGAGAACCACTGCTACCTTTTTGTTTTATTGTATTTGGTTCGGATCAGTCTTGGAATTGGTGATTCATTTGTCAAAACGAACGTGACCAGTACGTTGTAATCCTGATGCCCTCCTGACAAGAGCAGGCCAGTCTTTGATGTTAAAGATGATACGCAATTCATATCAACAGCAGGTATTCAGATGTCAACGTTGATTGAAAGATCTCGACACGCTCCAAAATCTTTTTATAATATTCGTTGAAGAGCTAAGGCAGAAGTTATTTAGTTATGGAAACAAAGATAGGTAACCATTTTTTTAAATATCGCTCAACATATTTTATTTATTTATTATTACACATGACCAGAAATATACACAATTTGCGAAAAAACAACAGGTAATTTGATTTGGACATACAATTTTAATGGATCTGGGTTTGTTGCCTTTCATTTGTCGTATCCCCAGTAAACTAGGCTTTTGCCTGTATCTCACTGAGGATATTTAGCATGAAAAAATAAATCGATACTTCTTTCCGATTTTTGATTACACAAAAACAAAACCCCGTTGCACGCTCTCATCAACCTGACAAACAGTTTCACTCAACTACAACTGGAAACATCTTGCGAAATTCAACTCCTCACACATCATCACTTCAGAAAGACCAAAAATATTCATCCCATAATATACCGCACATAATCATAAGAATAAAAATTAAAATTAAAACAAAAAAAAATACACAGAAACACAAATACAAAAACAACCAAAATTAAAACAACAAGAAGAAACCCACACTCACGAGCTCACACAAATCCTTTCCACTCGTCATTCATCCTGAAAGCCCAAGTACTCAAAATCCTGTCGCAATAACAACCACGCTCCGATCGACTGTCTAAATGGTTTTCCTACCTTTACCTTTATTGAAGTCGGCACGCCATTGTATGTAATGGGAGCCAAATAAGCATATTGCCTTTGGGCAAAAGAGGTTTTATATATTAGGCTAGTTTAGTTATCAAGGATTTATTTTCTTTATTGCGCACTTAATGCTCAGCGTCGTAATTCTCCGTCATGTCTGGACCTTAGTGCACTATTTGTCTCCATCTTTGTTGAATACAACTTTTAAAAACGGTCCTATTAAATCCTTTATTATGTCCATCTATCTTGTATGAAACTTTCATTTTGCTCGATTTCCTTCAACTACCCCTGTGACCACTATATTCTTAAGACTTTCAACGACCTCTGCTGCTTAATTGGTAAGACGCGTGTCTCCCAACCTGGGGATTACAATTCGATTCCCATTGGAATTCAATTTATTTTAAAAAGATTTCCAGTTCACTAAAGGCCTCTTTATATTTTTCAGGTTTGATTGTTTGAAAATATTGCCACATGTCGAAAGTCTTTCAGTAATCTCAATTTTTTTTAGATTTTTGGCTATTCCTGAAGCTGTTCATAATATTCTATTATATAATATTAATAGTTTATTTCTTGATTGGTTTCTATAACAGTGTATTTTTCAACTATTCATTCTTTGGTCATCTTCTACTACGCCTTCCACTCATATTTGCACTACATATTTTTGTGTTAGTCTTCCTTCATTCATTCTTCTATACTCATGGGTTCAAACCATCTAAGAGTGCTCTTCTAAAAACTGCTGATGATCTTAAAAATTGGGTGAAACTGTATATCTTGCAAGTCGGTCTGCACGTAATATAACAATACACCCAGAAGCCTTTGCTGTTCACAAAATGGATTATCAATATTCATACTTGATATGTATTTAGTAATATTTTTCTTCTTATTTCGTATGATACCTTTCAACATATTCTAACTGATGTTTCAGGAATATTGTTGGAAGATAATTTTATTTACTACCCCAGTAATCATGCCTTCGAGTATTGCACTACAGGATTTAGTCAGTTACTGATCTTTCAAATAAAATTCAACATGATACTTGCCACCGATGGGCGTTGGATTGGAATGTGACTGGAATACATAAGGACTCTAGATATAAATCAATCCAACAAACTATCACTTTGAAACCATAGTTTAATGTAATAAAAATAAGTAAGATGGAAGTTTACGTCATGTGTCGTTTGCGGACGGGCCACTGCGTGGTGGCTAGTCACCATTGAATAATGGGTATTGTGGAGAATATCTTGCTGTGAATGTGGTCTAGAGGATGAAACTATAAACCATGTATTTTTCGGTTGTCCTTTGCGAGGCAGAATTGATTTACCAAAGGCCGTATATTTGCCGCGTCCAATGAACGTTGTGTTTTTTTTTTCTTCGTGGAACTTTTCCATTTATAGATCGATTGTTAATTTTTTTAAGCTTAATCAGCTAAAACTTTAAACGGTCTAGAATTGTAATTAAAAAAATTGGTTTATTACATTGACTCACATAATTGCATTATGACTTGAATTTGATGGCACAAAACATACTAGTTTGGGTGGCTTGCCTATTAAAAAAAGCAAGGAGCTCGAGGTTCGTCATTACACCTGTTGGCAAAACTACCGCATTCGAAGAGACAACAAGTACTTGACGCGTGAGAGTATTATCACCATATGAAATATTTTACCAGACTGGGACCATTTTTGTATAAATAATTACGTAATTAGTAACCCGCAGTTCAACATCACTACCGCATAAGAAGAAGCAACAAAACTTAAGTATGTACTAGGCTCGTGTGAGTATTGTTACCAGACGAAGTCTTATACCAGACTGGGATTTGTTTTTGTGTAGCATCTGGAATCGAACCTGAAACCCGCGTGTGGAAGTCAAGTGTCTTACCAATTAGACCACGGAATTCATCCTGCGTAATTATTTGTTATAATAATCTATGTAGAGGGTCTTTCAACTTGAGCGGTTTTTTTTATTATTGGATAAAACACAGATGGCGTCGCGAACTTGCCTGGGTCTTGTGTCATTTGAAAAGTGTAATGTATGACATTTATAAAAATTAAGTCGTATACAATACAACAACGCGTTCAAATTGTTGAGTTATTTTATGTATTGTAATCTCAGGAAACGGTGATGTTAATTGCCCACCAAGATCATGTGATCTGACACCGTCGGACTATTTTCTCTGGGGTTACGTGAAAAACCAGGTCTATAAGAAAGACCCCCAATCATTTCACGAGCTGAAGGACGAAATTATTTGCGTTATTGGTGAGTTAAAATCGCAATTATGCCAAAATATCATAGAAAATTTTGACAAAAGAGTGGACATCTGTGGAATTGCAAGAAGTGGACATTTAGCGTATATTGTTTTTTTGTGTTTAAATGTCATACATTATACTTTAATGACTAATAAAAAGTTTTTTGAAATCAAAGCAAATTGTGCGTTTTAATCAAGAATTAAAAAAATTGAATAAAAAAATCGCTTAATTTGAAAGACCCTATATTACGTGTATTTCGTGGCAATATGTGACAGAATACAGAATGAAGGGATAAATGTGAAGGCATATTGAATATGTATTAAGTGAGATTGAAAAAAATACTCTGAGATGGTTTCGGCATGTAGAACGAATGAATTAAGAAAGACTAACACAACAAATATATTGTGAAAATGTGAGTGGAAGGCGTGCTAGAGCAAGACCTAGGAAAGTATGATTGGATTTAGTGAATTATACATCGAAATGACATCATTCGCACACGCCGAGAACGTGTGTGAATATTGTTACCTAATGATCTCTTTTTACCAGAACGAGTCTCTTTTTTGTATTCATGAATCAAACCTGAAACCCGCGGGAGGCAATCATATTTTTTAATATTTAGACCACGGAGTTTGTCAGTAGTAATGCAGGCATATATGTATTTATGCACACATGTGATCACAGCATGTACGCAGCTGTAACAAGTAGATGATATAATATCGCACTCACACATACAGTGTAGTTAGTCTAAGTGGCCCAAACCTAACCTTGAGTGTGGCCATACATTTGAAAGGCACTGTGCTCTGTCATCCATTTTAAGCTATTGTTTTATCTAAAAAGTGTATGCGTAATGTGTGAATACAATAAGCCTGGATTTCTGCGGCTATACCGCGACCTGCCCACCAACTAGCTACCTTTGAGTCGACCGTGAGTTGACCAAAGCATGCTGACGGTATATTTTTAGACGATGTATCAAGCCACAGTGTTAATTTGTTTGTCTGTAGTTTTTTTTTGCCATTGGTTGATTTTTACGAAGTTTGCACAAGGAATTTTGTGGGCTATTGGAAATTCGGTCTAATGCAAACCACTCGAAAAACGCGGTAGAAGCCATCAATATATCATAGGGTAAGGTGAAAGATATACATTTTCAATTTCTTGTTTGCTGCTTATTTCTTCTATTCGAGAATTTTTGGGTTGGTAAGACAATAACACAACTCTAATTATTCTCAGCATTTTAAATAAATAAATAAATAGGTTTATTGACAGCGACATAGTAGGCATGTACATAATATATTTTAATACACTTCAAAAACACATAAATGGCTGAAAATGAATTTAAGAAAAACATATTTAAGAATATCTTTATTTTTTTAATAATTTGTATGTAATTTATTTGTGTGATTGTGGCAGCCAAGAAACACCTTTTCTCAGGGTTCATTCTTCAAAACAAATTACGTACTTTCCCAAGCTGTCACTAACACTTTTAATTCATAACAAATACAATCTTTCAAATGTACGTACATTTTTATTTCACTTCCGTCATTATTGACGGGCTATTATTTATCATTTTTTTATCGTCGCGGCTGGGCCTCGAAGACGAGGATCCTCTCGCCATTCCAACGTCAATTCAGTTCGAAGCGAAGTTGTGCCGTGGATTTTTAATTTGTTTCTTCTAATCTTTAAGTAAATGAGTCGTTGCACACCAGCAAACTCACCGACCACACTGCTATACTGAATCCGGTACACCTGAAGTTAGAGATCGGAGCACACCGGCAGGTTTTTTTCATTTTTTTTAAAGAATATATAAGAAGTTATAGGTATCCTTAAACCACCGAATATTAGGCGGAAAAAATGAGAGAAAGTAGAACAGCGTGGGGTTTGAACCGGCGCCCTTTTGCGCGTAATCCCAGTGTGTTAACACGCGACCATGCACCTCATTATTTATGGGTTATTACTAGTTATCATAGGGGTTATTACTAGTTATCATATGGGTTATTACATTATTTATGGGTTCTCATATGGGTTATTACATTATTTATGGGTTATTACACTATTATCATATGGGTTATTACACTAGTTATCATATGGGTTATTACATTATTTATGGGTTATCATATGGATTATTACACTAGTTATCATATGGGTTATTACTAGTTATCATAAATGAGAGAGTAGAACAGCGTGGGGTTCGAACCGGCGACCTTTTGCGCGTAATCCCAGTGTGTTAACACGCGACCATGCACCTCATTATTTACGGGTTATTACTAGTTATCATCTTTTTTTATACATACTATATATATTTTCACGTCATATTTTTTCCCTAGCCTTTGCATCTTCCATACTCATAAATCTCATCATAGTTGCTCTTCTGTTTATTACCATGTGGTAATCGCTTCCAGCCAAACACTAATATGAAACGTTTGTTAGTAAAATTACAATTAAAACCAATGGGAATCGAACCCGTAATCTTGGAAGACATGCATCTTACCAACTAGGCCATGGAAGATAATTATGCAGAATGCGAATAGATTTGTATACGGCCGACTCTTCCAATCGGCAAAACAAGAATTACGTCAATTATTGTAAAGAAACTTAGATTATTTCAAAAACACAAAAAAAAAACATCAAAACATATAACATAGGATGAATAAAAATAAATAAAAATTTGAACACTTGCTAACAACTAAACTCAAGGAAATCATTTCACCGCGAACAAAAACTATCATCAGCAAATCAAAATTGCGTGATCTTTTCGTATGAGAAATTCGTGCTGAAAAAAATTTAACAAAAAACCGTCTATAGTCTACATCGGTTAAAGAAGGTCAAAGAACTGAGCCGAGGTCATACACTTGGAATTGCCCAAAAGTGCGTCTGGACGTTAGAAAAAAAGATCGTTATTAGTTTTAAATTTAGGTTCAGATCCTATTGAGAAAAAAATAACAAACGATCATTAGTCATTTATTATAAATGATGTCAAGTGAGGCTGGAATTTCTAGCCTCAAAAATTGATTCAATATAAACGATATGCTGTAAATCTCAATGGTTTTTTTTAATATCAAAAGAAATTTGAAGAACGTTTATATGGTTTTTTATACACATACATATATATCACAACTCCGTGTATCTTGCGGGATAGGCCGAGGGAACATATCTCTAAATTTTTATACACATACATTTATCATATATCCCCACTCCGTGTATCTTCCGGGATAGGCCGAGGGAACAGATCTCTATATTTTATAAACATACATATATATCGCCACTTCGTGTATCTTGCGGGATAGGCCGAGGGAACAGATCTCTAAATTTTTATACAAATACGTATATATCCCCACTCCGTGTATCTTGCGGGATAGGCCGAGGGAACAGATCTCTAAATTTTTATACATATACATATATCATATATCCCCACTCCGTGTATCTTGCGGAATAGGCCGAGGGAACAGATCTCTAAATTTTTATACACATACGTATATATTCCTACTCCGTGTATCTTGCGGGATAGGCCGAGGGAACAGATCTCTAAATTTTTATACAAATACGTATATATCCCCACTCCGTGTATCTTGCGAGATAGGCCGAGGGAACAGATCTCTAAATTTTTATACAAATACGTATATATCCCCACTCCGTGTATCTTGCGGGGTAGGCCGAGGGAACAGATCTCAAAATTTTTATACACATACGTATATATCCCCACTCCGTGTATCTTGCGGGATAGGCCGAGGGAACAGATCTCTAAATTGTTATACACATACATATATATCCCCACTCCATGTATCTTGTGGGATAGGCCGAGGGAACAGATCTCTATATTTTATACACATACATATATATCGCCACTCCGTGTATCTTGCGGGATAGGCCGAGGGAACAGATCTCTAAATGTTTATACAAATACGTATATATCCCCACTCCGTGTATCTTGCGGGATAGGCCGAGGGAACAGATCTCTAAATTTTTATACATATACATATATCATATATCCCCACTCCGTGTATCTTGCGGAATAGGCCGAGGGAACAGATCTCTAAATTTTTATACACATACGTATATATCCCTACTCCGTGTATCTTGAGGGATAGGCCGAGGGAACAGATCTCTAAATTTTTATACACATACATATATATCCCCATTCCGTGTATCTTGCGGGATAGGCCGAGGGAACAGATTTCTAAATTTTTATACACATACATATATATCCCCATTCCGTGTATCTTGCGGGATAGGCCGAGGGAACAGATTTCAAAATTTTTATACACATACATATATATCCCCATTCCGTGTATCTTGCGGGATAGGCCGAGGGAACAGATTTCTAAATTTTTATACACATACATATATCATATATCCCCACTCCGTGTATCTTGCGGGATAGGCCTAGGGAACAGATCTCTAAATTTTTCTATATTATTTTTATAAATGGTTATTTAACTAAATGAAGGGAGTTCTCAACCAATTAACAATAATGATGTGATTATAATATTGATTATTCATTAGAAGTTCAGTCGCAGAAAACTTTCTCTGTGAAAAATTGAAATACACCTCGTTTATCAAATAAGAGTATTAATTTAAGATATTTCTTTATTTTTTAACAAACTATATTAACATTACACATATACACTACATCTAAAGCTGTCACAGTCACATAAACTACACTACACTAAAACCAAACGTGTCACTGTCACATACGCTTTTCTAAGCCTAAAACCGAATGCGTCGGTATCATATCTACTATTCTACCCTAAAGTCAAATATGTCACTATCACACAAACTACACTACACCTCAACACAAATGCGTCAGTATCACACAAATTGCACAACACCTAAAACCGACTATGTCACTATCACATACACTATTCTACGCCTAAAACCGAATGTGTCACTATCACATAAACTACACTACGCTTAATCCTTTGACGGTTGATTGGTTTTAGGTTTTATCCCTGATGGCTCCCGAAAAAAATAATTAAAAAGGGTCATAGTCTTGTAAAATATTTCGTCTTGTAATAATACTCGACTGCGTTAGACGTTTGCGAGTGTTATTGCCTCTTCGTGTGCGATAGTATTGACAACACTTTCAATGACGTACTGCCTACTCCAGTAATTGTATGCCGGAAGGCTCGATTGATTGGGTCGAAGATAGTGACATAAATAAATCAAATAAATATAAAAAATATATTTTACTGGTTGGTTGTCGATTGACACGTGACAATTAATTCGCTAGGCTCTACTGTACACAACGAAAGTGTTATATAATTCAATACAAATTCATAGAGATTCAAATCAATTCTTTTAAATATTTTGTAAAAAATAACCAAGAGATATTCATTTTCATTCTAAATACACTCAAAGTCTACATTTAAAAAAAAAACTTATAAAATCTGTTTTGAAGGTTAAAGTGAATAGTCAAAACATTGCACAAGTGTGAGGGTACAGAATTCGCAAAAAAATTATTCACAACAATTCGCACTTGATGCGTGTTTTTTGCACGAAAAATCCTTGACATTTGTCGTGTCTTCTTTTCAAATTCGCAAACTTTGTTTGAATGTCGACGAACTACTGCAGATGTGTGCAAACTTTGTGATGTCTCACACTATTCAGGAACTGCACGTTATATAATCGTATAGTTCCTGACAACTGTTTGAGACACTGAAATATTGATCTTTTTAGATTAGCAATAAGCAAAACTAACTTGCCAAATGCTCTTTATTTGTTTTGCGGCCAGTCTTTATTGAATGAGACTTCGGACATTAACACTTTAAGAAAGCATATTAAACTTTCTTAATAATTGAAGTTAATTGTTTCACTCATTTATTTTTTATTTCACGGTATTATCCTGTATATTTATTTTTAAGTTTTGTATTTGATTTGGTTTAACCTGTATAAGTAAGCTATATAAAGTTTTGTATTTGATTTGGTTTGATCTATATAAGTAAGCTTTATAAAGTTTTGTGTTTGATTTGGTTTAACCTATATAAGTAAGTTATATAAAGTTTTGTATTTGATTTGGTTTAACCTATATAAGTAAGCTATATAAAGTTTTGTATTTGATTTGGTTTAACCTATATAAGTAAGCTATATAAAGTTTTGTGTTTGATTTGGTTTAACCTATATAAGTAAGCTATATAAAGTTTTGTATTTGATTTGGTTTAACCTATATAAGCAAGCTATATAAAGTGTTGTATTTGATTTGGTTTAACCTATATAAGTAAGCTATATAAAGTTTTGTATTTGATTTGGTTTAACCTATATAAGTAAGCTATATAAAGTTTTGTGTTTGATTTGGTTTAACCTATATAAAAATAAATACATTTTATACGCTAGCTGATTGAAGCCATGATAATTATAATATGTTTGCTTAGTACCCTGTTCGATTGCCGACAGGTCGCAATTTGGTTTAACTTAGAAGACAATTTTCACCTAAGTTTATTTGTTTTACTTGAACTGATAAAGATAGTGGATTTTTTTAATTCGGCATATGGTTATAAAAACATGTGTTGGTTTTTAAGATATTGAAATAAATGTATTTTATTTATATAAAAGCTATATTTTGTCTGTAAAAAAGAAGATAGAAGAATATATGTTTAAGTTAATAACCATGTCGATTGAAAGGTGTTAATGAAACATACTCGTATTATGTTGTTTTAAATTTGTTGTATGCAGTTATTTTTTTTGTATTTCGGTTCCCTTAAACAAATTTAATTGGTGTTTCGGACATATTGAAGAGCGTGACTGGGAGACAGTATTGCCTTCTGTCCTTGTAATCGAGCCTTCCGATTTAGAACCATTCAAGTAGATACGGAACTCGAGACTTGTCATTTCACTTGTTTATTTTTCATTGCGCGTGTTGTTCATCGCACGTGTCCTTTTTTCTTCTTTCATTTCTCGTTTTCATATTTATACCTTTATTATGACCTCTTGTATTTCTATATTCTCTAGCACTCGGATATTTTAAATATATTTTGTAATACAAATCGATCCAATAAGACGGGATGTTATAAAAGAGATTTTGCCGTTGCTGATTCTGTGGCGTGGAACGGTCTACCTCTCAATGTAAGAGATATAGGTGGCATGTGCAGCTTTAGGAAGCATTTAAAGACGAACCATTTTGGGAGTTAAAATTTATGATGGTATATGAACACTACATCTACAGCCGAATGTGTTACTCTTACATATCAGAAGATTTCTTTGTAGTTCGTCATCCCTTGGTATATTTTCTGCGGTTTTCTTACCAAATATATATTTCTGAAGATCACAGGTGCGGAAAAGTGCCTAATCTAAAATGACCGCAGTCAATAACTGACTATCCTTAAATTCAACTTATATATGTATTTATTTTATAATATTTTTAATATGTCAATAACAGTGGGTTGGAATCCCGAGCTTAGGACGCCCTTGGGGTGAGATTGCTCTCTAAACTGTCATTTTAAATTGTCATTTTATTATTATTATTATTAAAAATAGTTTACAGTCAAAATATAACTTCAATAAATAAATAAATATTGATTTGTGTTCATTATATTGACGACTTCTGGTTTCTTTGATTTATTCTTGGGTTTTCACGTTAGCTCGACGTGTCTGCTAGATATTCCTATCGATGTTCTGAAAACGTCCATGCTTTTCCATCGGAATCGATCAACCGAGACTCATCTCGCAGTGGACATCTCGGCTGGGATGGACAATTTGGACGGCTCGCGGTTAATATCGAGCACACTGAAGAGTCATTGGAACAAAAAATCTCAAATTTATTTTGTATAGTGGTTGCCAGCTTTTTATGGTCTATTGAAGTCTATTTTATCCCACACTCTTGTATGCTATATTAGATATTTTGGAAATTTTCAGCTTCGTATAGTACTTAAGGTTACTTTTATTTTAATAATTAACGTGGTACCCCTTTAGAAACTAATATTGATCATAATTTATTTATTTTTATCAAAATAAATTAAACACTTATTTTTTATTCATAACTATTTTGTTTAAATTCACTTCCGGTTTTAAATACCTCCATCTCTTTCTTCAGGTGAAGATGAGTTCATCTTCACCTGACGAGGAAAATTGAGGACTTTGAAACCGGTAGTGAACTCAAACACACTGTGGTGAATACAAAATTAAAAATAAGCGTTTTATTTATTTTGTTGAAAATTTATAACACGACACCACTAAGTGAAATAAACTCTTCTAAGATTCGAGAAAATAAATATTATTTTTATTTATGACAAGTAATTAATCATAAGTATATGAAAAAAAAAAAATAAAAAAAAAACAATTAATTTTCAAGTGGACACTCAATTTATATGAATCTGGTTTTATATTTTATTTATAGTTAATGCATTAACATTGTGGATGTTTAAAGACATTGTAATTTGTTTTATCAAACACTGGGGAGCACCTCATCATCAGTCTTGTGTGTGCTCACTTGATGATGAGAGGAAAGCCTCGAAACCAGTAGGGTTATACCGTTACAAAAAGTGGAATAAAAAGTGTTTGATAAAACAAATTACAATCTGGTTTTGTTGCCTTTTATTTGTCGCATTTCCTGTAAACCAGGATTTTGCCTGTATATTACTAACATCAAAAACATTTTAGTTATATGTCAAATGGTATCTAGCATGCATTCAATTATGGTGAAGTTGACTACAAACAAACCCTGAATATGAAGATTGGCACGTTTTCGAAACGTCGGCGTCATAAGCCAAACCACCCCGTACAACACTCCAAAATACCTTGTATAACTGATGAGATAATAGATTAATTCTTTTTAACAGTTGTTGATTAATTACATATATTTAATAGCTCTGTCACGAATTCTTATCAACGTGATAAGTTCAATAATGAAATAAATATTATAAAATTCAGTCAGGGTTATTGAAAAGTGAAAAAAATGATATGTGGGTCAAGAATGAAATATTAGAACGAGTTGAAGAATTCCCCTGTACTTAGACGTCGGAAATGTGAAATGAGATACTGAACGGCGAGTTGAAATAGGAAACAAAGTTAATGAGACACTAAAATATACATATTCAAACCAAGCAAATCCACCGAAATGGTGACTCACAGCAGCGTATCAGTAATAACATTGACGTATGAGAATAAAACATGGATGAGGAAAAATTAATATAAAGAGCCGAGCTAATGTGATAGAAATGCGTGCACAAAAATATGTAATTGATATAGGACAGAAGAAGAATTATAACTCTTAATGATTAATGTGAGTTTGAAAACGATGTCTTAAATAGGGTGAAGAACAGGACATTGGTGGTTTGAACATGTTGAAGGAGTGGGCTGAGAAGACAACCGAGAAGAATATGATATGAAAATTTGAAAGAAGAAAGGTAAAGAGTAAGAAAAATGTATAGTAATATATGGAAATGGATAGGAGGCGAAGGAAGTGTGTCTTGATAGGAATTTTGGCGCTATTTTCGCTCTGCCTACCCCAATAGAGAAATGGTAGGGTTTTTACCGTTACTGGTCCTGGGGCATCTAATGGTTGAGGTGTAGGTAGCGTATGTAACTTTAGGAATCTGTTACTATCACATATCGGGGCGTTTTAACCCGTGGTTCGAATCCACTATTATTGATAGATTAAATATTAAAAATTAAATATATTGTATATGAGTTGAATGTAAGGATAGGAAGGTAGTGGCTGCGATTAGGTACTCCCAGCATTTGCATGTGTTCAGAAAAACATGTTTCGTAAGAAAATCGTTGAAAACTTTCCAAGGGAAGACGAACAACAAAGAAACCCTTGTAGATCTTCCGATATTTGACAACACATTCGGTTTTAGGTGAAGTGTAGTGTATATGTGTAATGTTAATACACCATCATATATTTTTATGATACTTTCAATAAAAGGTTGTTTTAAAATGTTTCCTAAAGCTGCACACACCACCCATATCTCTAAAACTTAGAGGTATATCATTTCATTCTACAGGACCTGCAATGTCGACAGCTCTATCGTTATATCCCACCCTATTGAATCGTGGTAACTATTTCAATAATTTAAATGATTAATTTTATTAAAAAGTTTTCTTAGAATAAAAGTTTGAGAAGCACATGATATTTTTTCCTAATATTTTAATTAATAATATTCAGGCATTATATTATCCATATAATATGTCTCAATCATTTTGATAACATCTTGAAATTTATTTTACTCAAATATCAAAAAAAGTTACATTCGCTCATCAAGTCAATGCATTTATTATGTAAAATTGATAAAATAATATTGTATTACGCAACTTGATAATTTATCTACTGCTAAGTTGATAAAAAAAATTTTTTTTTTTAATCTAAAAGCAAGAGTTCCCAAACTTTTTTCGGCCGCAGACCCCTTTACCAAAAACTTTTAAAACCGTCGATTCCCTAGTCATTTCACAAGTTTGGTATGTAACATAATGTGTTTTTATCAAAAAAGTGTTTTTTTTTTATTATTTTACTTCTTAATTAGGTACCTATTTGAATTATAAATATTTTGAAGTAACAAACAAATAGCAGTTGTAAGGGGGCTGTTGTCATCGACCCCCATTTTTTTTCATTCAAACTATCGACCCTTAGAAAAATCCGATCGACCCCAGGGGGTCGATATCGACCAGCTTGGGAACTCTTGCTTTAAAGGCTTGAATTTCTGTTAGTTTCGTTAAATGTCAAATTATTTTAACTAATTCTTACTCTGTTGACGTAACAAATTATGGAAGCTTACGGTTATTCTTATGATGACTTCCTTGGTGTACTTGGTAAGACGCAATGAAGAGTAATCAATGTGCACCACCCTTGATCATGTACAAGAGAAGACTGAAAAAAAGTATTATATTATTCACAAATGGTATTTTATCTTTATTTCCCTTTGTCTTTTAGCTTCCAATAGTTCTATATACTTCTTACAATCTCCTAAATGTATTTTCTTCGCCATTATTTTGAAATATATAAGCAATTTAGGATATAATGGGTCTTTCAAATTGAGCGGTTTTTAAATTCTTGGATAAAACACAGATAGCGTCGCGAACTTGCCTGGGTCTTGTGACATTTGAGAAGTGTAACGCATGACATTTATAAAAATGGAGTCATGTACAATACAACAACGCGTTCAACTTGTTGAATTATTTTATGTATTGTAATATCCGGAAACGGTGATGTTAATTGGCCACCAAGATCATGTGATCTGACACTGTTGGACTTTTTTCTCTGGGGTTACGTGAAAAGCCAGATCTACAAGAATGATCCCCAATCAATTCCTGAGCTAAGGACGAGATTATTCGCGTTATCGGTGAGTTAGAACCGCAATTATGCCAAAATGTCATCGAAAATTTTGACAAAAGAGTGGACATCTGTGGAGCTGCAAGAGGTGGACATTTAGCGGATATTGTGTTTTGTGTTTAAATGTCATACATTATACTTCAATGATCAATAAAAATAAATTTGAAATCAAAGCAAATTGTGTTTTTTATTCAAGAATTTAAAAAAAATGGATTAAAAAAACGCTCAATTTGAAAGACCCTTTACATATAACATATATGTACATACTTTGTTGCTATCGATAAACCTATATTTATTTATTTATGAATATATCGTTTTGTATCCATTTATTGTGAAGATTATTTTAATGTTCCGATATTTTATAAACAAAAGTAATTTGTACCGATATCTCATGGATATAATAATCTTATATTATATATGTATCTGGTAACTTAGGAATGATCTCATTGTATATAATACTCTTATATTCCATCTTCGGCGTTATCTAATTGTGCTCTAAAACAACACCTCCAGCTCGATTATGATCACCGTGACCTAATTGGTAAGTCGTTTGTCTTCAGCCCCGGCAGCTGTGAATCGATCCCCGTCGATACCCAGATTAATTTAAAAAAGTAACTGGGGGGCTGACCGAAACAAATATACTGTGCAAATGTAAGTGGAAGATGTGATAGAGATATACCAATGAAAGTATTTATTTATTTACTTATTTAACACTTTTATTGCAATACAATCTGGCGGGCTTATTGCCAGGTGGCAATCTCTTCCAACCAACCAGACAAAAGTAAATGAAGCAAGTTACGTGGTCGCATAAATCATTCAAATGACTATCCATCCCCACGAAATCCATAAACATATACGCGAGAACATGCCCACGAATCCCACAAAGACGGACAATCACCCGAACATTATTTTTCATATAAAGTGAGATATCATCAATCAAAAGGAAAGGAAAGGATGGTGGAGAGGAAAGGAAAAGAAAAATCAGGAATGAAACACGTTATTTTACTGACTAGAAATTAATAGTTTTTTCAGTCGCTTCTTAAAGCATGCCAAGGACGGAGCGAGTCTTATATTGGTTAGTAACTGGTTCCAGAGTCTCACTGCATGGACAGTAAAGGACGACGTAAAGAAAGAAGAGCGATGAACTGGAAAAGTATGATTGGATCAAGTGAATTGTATTTTTAAAGAAGTGAATGTAAAAAAAAACGAAAGTGTAATACAAATATTGGAGCCGAAGACAATATATTTTTTCAACCAAGTTTTGCAATATGTCCGAATCACCAAATCGAATATGTTGAAGGCGTTATAATATTTGAAAAAGAAGACGTAGAATAAGAAATCCAATGGGGCGCTGTCTTGATGAGAAAAACCCCGAGGTGTTTCTTTTTAAATCGCAGCATCTGGTTAACGTCACCAAATTGAAAAATTATCTCATCATATCCATATATATTCTGTACCTTTGAGTATTCGATTACGCAAAACGATTTCAAAAAACAGCGATGAGCTCGCGGTAGGTGTGATGTTAGACGAGGAGGCACGCCGTGGTCGCATGCTCAATCCGCAATCCGCATACAGAGCCGAAATATACATGATATGATAATATTGCATTGTCGAAATCCGGTTTCATATAAACAATGTGCGCATATTCACGATATTGGCACCAGGCGACCTTGATCTTGACTGAATGTCGGATTAGCGCGCCGCTTCCTGGCAAGGCCTCGAGTCCCTGTCCCGCTCACTTCGCCGTTGACTCTTGTCCAATGCTGCTGAACATTGTTGCTATTGGTCTGGTCTGCACTCGGTATTGTCTGCCAGAACTGGCAGGGCTGGCAAAACTAAACACACGAGTTGACGAGAACGTTACAATAATTTAGGATATAAAAAAACATGGAATTAGGTTTTAACATCTTCAGAGCTGAATTCATTCTAAGGTCATAAAAAAATATTCTTGTTGTGAGGGGCATGGCTGCGTGATAATGCACTGGACCTCAGTGCGGAAGGTCGCCGGTACGAGCCACGCGTTGTGCTTTTCCCTTTCAATGACACAGGAATTTTTTCTGCTTAGTATTCGAGGATATAAGGATACGTATGAATTCTGTCATAGATATTCTTTCAAAAAGAAAGAGAGAAAAAAACATACTGATGTACTTCGATCGTCTCATTTCAGTGTGTCATCGGATCTAGTACAGCAGTGTGACCAGTGAGTTTGCTTGTGCGCAACGGTTTACTCACTTAAATGAATTAAAATAAAATAAAACTGCACCGCACAGCTTCACTTTCCAATTAAATTAACGTTGAAATGGTGAGGGGATCCTCGACTACGAGGCCCAGTAATGACGATTATTTACACTAAATACAACATTATGTCGTATTAGTTTAAATAAATGGCGCCCAAAACGTTCAAAGTCGATAATACAGTATCCTACACTTAACTTGTTATCACAAAACCTAAATATACCACTAAGTTGTTTACAAAATGATATGAACTGTGTGTCCATTATAATGGATACCAGGTCTAAAGAGGTTAAAAGTGTATTCAGTTTATTTATTTTAAGAAACGGTCTAACGATCTGTTTAACACAAAAATAACGATTTGAAATAAATTTTGACAGAATATTTAAAAATGGTCTTCTTTGTTATTTCACTTATTAGATTTATCTCCGCTACACGTGTTTCTACCTCCTATGTCGAGTTTTTTTAGGTGAAATGATACCGGTAGTTACGAAAGGAGTGCTTAGGTTAGACTGGTGTTGTATTGAATGGGGAGTGTGTGTGGCCTATTGACCCAATCAATAAATGTTTTAACAACTGCAAAAATACTCGTAACAGGACGTGTAGCGGTAATTAATTTAATTAGTGGAATAGCAAAGCAATCTATTGTTAAATATTGTAATATGGAGTTTCACAAATCTAAGGCCAAAAACTTTGACCAATTTTGGCATCTATAACGAGTTTACACTAGAAAAAATGCTAACACAGAACAACAAGACGAATTCAACACTATAAAAATAATCTCACGTAATTTATTCCATCAAACACAACTTCTTGTAAGAATTCAAAGTCATGTGCAAATCCACACAATTCTCACATTGATTGCCTAATCTCTGTAGTTGTGTTATACAGGCGTTATACAAATTACGATAAAAGATTGTCACGTGGCAATAAACTTACCAGGCTGTTCTCTATACAATACAATTGTAATCCAATACAACTATTGAAAAAACATCTCGCCGCTATACTCGTATATGGACCTGTGTGAAACAAACACACTGAATTTATATATAATATTATTTATAGTTAAGGCATTAACATTGTGGAGGTTTAAAGACATTGTAATTTGTTTTATCAAACACTGTTTATTCCACAAAAAGTGGAATAAACAGTGTTATAAAGTGGAATAAACAGTGATAAAACAAATTACAAACACTGAATTTAACCATAAAATATTCATTTGTCTGGCTTTATTTTTGCACACATAGCGTCGATTTCGTTTTTTTTTCGATGTTTCAACTACTCGTAAATCAGAAAGATTTGTTTTGTGGGTTAGGGCTTTTTCGTCCTACATGATTTACAGTTGACGTTGTGCCCTTTTTCTCCCACCTGTTATTATAATAATTGGACCAATGTTATGCAGAGAATCTCTCTTTCAAAAAAATCGAAAACTCTTTCAACCTATTTTATTAGTATCATTACTCTGATTCCTACAATAGTAACATTCACTTAATTCTCTGATTCCTACAATAGTAACTTTCACTTATTTTTCTTCAATCACTTTGTTCCTGTTCAAAGTAAGATATTAGCTACTTCATAAAAGTGTTTTTAATTCGTTGCATTTTATTGAATTCCAGAATAAAAAAATAAAAAAGTGTGTCCAAGGCTAATGATAACGATATTTTAGGAAGATTGCCATGTATTTAAAGTTCCTGATAACTTAACTTGCTACTTGATAACGCTATCACGAATTCATAGAATCGATGATCGCCACTCGAGATTATCTTTTTTCCCTACTGTCATTGTATGCAATTTTCATACATTATATATTGCGAAATAAAAAAAAATCATTTAAATATCTGCATTTGAAAATATATTATATACAAGTACATGTATAGTATACCATCTCGCCATTTCCCTGTTGGAGTAGGCAAAGTGGGCAGATCGCCAGAGTAATCTGTGTCGACACAGACACATGCTAAGCCTCTTCTACATTCATACATCTTGTCTTGTAACTCCAACGGTTTCTCTAACTTTCTGCGTTTCCTTATTTCAAAATATCATTAACTTGATCTAACCATGTTTTTCTTGGCCTTCTTCTCACACGCATTCCACTCACATTTGCACTGTATATTTGAAAATAAATATAAATATACTGGTCTCCGTATTTTATTTCATTCATGTCGTCTGGTAGTTTTTTTTTTAATAGTAATTAACATGCATTTATGATAAATAATTTGTGTCAACATATCAAATCTAATAATGCTATTAACAATAATGTTATAAGAGTCAGTGTAATAAATGAAGTAAAAAAACAGACAATTTAATGTTTCAACTGATTAAACGACAATAATTTGACAATACCATAGATCTATAAACACCCGATCACATTGTGAACCATGCAATCTCCATGGATCTTCCTCGAATAACAACCAGAGGAAGACCAAAGAATTCATGGGTGGTGCAAAAGGATAACCTGATGCAGAGGCATGGCCTGGGGGACGTAGTCCGGGACAGAAGAGCATGCAACCTGAGGACAAGGAGAGCTGACCCCAACAATCTTCGCAGACAGTGAGTTGGGATGGAGACAGGGAAAAGACCTAGATCTATAAGTTCTTCGAAGAAAGAAGAATTGTTACATTGTTGAACGCGGCCAAGATATAGCATTTAATAAATCAAATCTGTTATGTAAAAGAGAACCGATAAACATACGATCTATAGTATTATCATCCAAATCAGACTTGCAGCTTGAATCCTCCTCGATACCCATTCTGTAAAGGTGACTAGCAACCACGCAGTGGTCAATCCCCTAGCGACACATTACTGACATATCCATTTTGTTCATTCTCATCATATTAAACTATGGTTATATCCCAATCCAACACCCATCGATATTAATGACCAGCTAAGCAAGGCTTAGTGATACTTTCTGAATCGAATTATAAGGTTTGGCTGAAGGGGGTGTAAATCCAGATGGGTCAGAAATCTCCACCATATAAGTGATCCTAATGTGCTTTTCCAAGGATTTGACCTGCCTCGAAGACTGTAGTGTACCTTGATTCATCTTAGGTGTGACCACAGTTGCAGTGTATACGCCTTGCATAGGTGGAGTTTCATTGAGTTCTCGTTGTGCTCAAGTGGAATGGTCCAGACTGTCAGTCACATCGTTTAAAAGTGACCAATATATTAATTCCTGTAAAGATTGGAGGTGCTTTTTTCTGGCTACCCCTAAGACTGTAATATACGAGTACATGAGAAACATTCGACTGTGAAGTCTGACCACTTTGGCAATATTTTATTTTAATTTCCCGCGAGTGTTTGGCAACCCTGCAGCCGGCCCCGAACATGGAGCGCAAAACGCAGAACAGTGCGCTCGGCGTGGCCAACTCGCCTCTCCTGACGTAGTGGCCCCGCCAATGCCGCTGCCGGCCGTGTGTGGTTACTAATCAGCAGTCTATTTTTATTGCTTGCATAAGAGATGCGTGTTGGTTTGTATACATGTGCACAGGCACAGGGCCGGGCTGGAATTGTAAAAACAATTCAATTTTACAAATAAAAATTAATTTGTTTATTGAATTAACACTCATTTCATTGACACCGGTGGTCTAAATTATGAGCTTAATGGCTTTGAATTATGGCACAGTTTGATTTCCGGTGGGCTTCGATTTTTTTTCAGTTATTCATCAAGATTTTTTTATTATATTGCCGTTCTATGTAGATTTCTGTCATCAATTCGAATAATAATAATAAAATGACAGTTTATAGAACGCCGTTTAGATATCACACCCCTCCCCCTCGCTCTCCCCCTTAACTCGAAACAACTATCTTCGATTTTTTTTTCAAAGTTATGCATCAAGATTTTTTTTATTATATTGCCGTTCTTTGTACATTTCTATCATCAATTCGTATAATAATAATAAAATGACATTTTATAGAACGCCGTTTAGATATCAGACCCCCCCCCCTCCCTGTCCCCCTTAAGGGCGCTCTAGCTCGTGATTCGAAACAACTATATTCGATTTTTTTCAGTTATACATCCATATTTTTTTTTATTATTTTGCTATTCTTTGTAGATTTCTATCATCAATTCGAATAATAATAATAAAATGACAATTTATAGAACGCCGTTTAGATATCAGACCCCCCTCCCTGTCCCCCTTAAAAGCGCTCTAGCTCGTGATTCGAAACAACTATATTCGATTTTTTTTTCAAAGTTATACATCAAGATTTTTTTTATTATATTGCCGTTCTTTGTAGATTTATATCATCAATTCGAATAATAATAATAAAATGACAATTTATAGAACGCCGTTTAGATATCTTCCCCTTAAGGGCACTCTGGCTCGTGATTCGAAACAAATATTATTGATTAAACATATTATAAAATGAATATATATTGGTTGAGTGTGAGGATATGAAAGTGGTGAGTGCGGTAAGCAGATTAAGTACTTATCCGTATGTATCTGCTCATGTTTAGAAAAAACACGGAAAGAAAACCGCTGAAAACTTACCAAAGGGAGATGAGCTACAGACAAACCATAGTATGCCTACCGATTTATGATATTAATATATTCGGGATTAGGTGTAGTACCTCCCATAAAATATTGCTTATCAAATGATACGAGTATTTTTACTCAACGTGTCTTAGTTCCTTTAATTTATATTTTTTTCTTAATGAAATTTTCACTTTTTCTGTTTAAAGATATCTTACGATAGAATATGGAAAAAAGTTTTTTTCATTTCGTTTTGCTTTTTTTTTTAAATACAGTGAAACCCCGTTTTTACGTGCCCGGAATTCACGTTTTCCCGCTATTTACGTTCAATTTTTACAATCCCGTTTTATTTTAGTACATTTAGTACCCGCTTTTACGTTTATATTTCCCGCAATTTACGTTTGAAATATTTAAAATGCAAATCAATTTATTAACATATTTAATTAAACGCGCGACGATTTGAAATGAATATTAGGAAGCAGAAATATGTTGTTTCTATTTATAGACACGTGTAAACCTGCTGCGCTCATGGTCAAGGTTACACGAGTCGTGGGATACGATGCAATTAGTGTGAAATTTAGCGAATCAGAGGCAGGCAGACTGTATAGGCAGGTCAATCTGTGCTTGTGTTTTATAGGATATCGATGATATAGTGGACAATCACATCCACGAAAACTTATCCGACGAAGAATTATCTGGTGAAGAAGAGGTAAATTTAATCCATCCAATTCCAACAAAAGAAGATGCTATGAGGCATATTGAGGGCCTTAAAAGCTACTTGACTAGTATTGAAAACGTACAAGACGAAACTTTCTTATCGATTTATAAGATCGAAAGAGCTGTAAACCAGCACAAAAATATGTACCAAACCGATTTGCGTGATTATCTAAATAAAAAATTATTTTCAATTTTTTTTTTCTAGCCCCGAATCTACGTTTTCCCTCTAATAACGTTTTTTTATCAGTCCCTTCAAAAACGTAAAAACGGGGTTTCACTGTAATTCCGATTGTCGTACCTTTTTAATAGGTTATACACAACTATTGACAACAAATCAGTGACTTTGTTATCGATTTATAAGATCGAAAGATCTGTAAACCAGCACAAAAATATGTACCAAACCGATTTGCGTGATTATCTAAATAAAAAAACAATTTTCAATTTTTGTTTTTCTAACCCCGAATCTACGTTTTCCCTCTAATTACGTTTTTTTATCAGTCCCTTCAAGACGTAAAATCGGGGTTTCACTGTAATTCCGATTTTCGTACCTTTGAAATAGGTTATACACAACTATTGACAACAAATCAGTGACTTTGTTATCGATTTATAAGATCGAAAGATCTGTAAATCAGCACAAAAATATGTACCAACCCGATTTGCGTGATTATCTAAATAAAAAAACAATTTTCAATTTTTGTTTTTCTAACCCCGAATCTACGTTTTCCCTCTAATTACGTTTTTTTATCAGTCCCTTCAAAAACGTAAAAACGGGGTTTCACTGTAATTCCGATTGTCGTACCTTTTAAATAGGTTATACACAACTATTGACAACAAATCAGTGACAAATCAAACACACGTCTCTTAAAAAACTTGATTGTTTAAATTTGAAGTGGAAAAACAGGTAAACTTCATAAAAATATGTATCTTCCAACCTACTTATTTGTTTTGTATGAATATCTAGCATTTTTAAAGTCGAAGACATGCTAACAAAACTGTTATATGTCTGGTATTTATTTATATTTGTTGTCTGTACCACGGGACATGCTTTTTTTCAATCATGATTTACCTGTGTTCGTTTAATTTACCGTTTCTCTCCATTTAACTCCGTCTCTGAGTTGGAGGTCGATTAATTCACCTTTGAGGTACGAGTATTATTCTTAGTATGTGTATATATGAATCAAGTGTATAAATGATGTTGCGATTTTGGTAAAAAAAAAAAGAAACCCTTTATTAAGGGCACCCTTCCTTCTATCCTTATTATTTTTTAATCGTTTTCCTTGTTTGGAATTTATCACGAAGACTAAATGTTATCACATTTAGCAGGTTTATACTATTATATGATTTTAGTATTTCATTGGATTGAATTTAATATGTAAATTTTCTGCATTGAATTTTAATTTGTGTTATTAAGGTAGAAACACTGTTTGGTAGGAAACAATTGGCACTTAGCATTAAATTCGTCATATTTTACACTATATCAAAATGTCCTGATGTCCCCGTGGCTGGGCTCGCCCTATATTGGTGGGTTGTTTCTTGGCCGGGGGGATGCTATTAGATGAGACCAGACCTTTTGATAGCTTCTGTTTTTTTTAATGTATTATATTTTTAATGTGTTCTTGAAATGTGTCTAAATGTATTATGTACATACTATGTTGTTATCAATAAACCTCTATTTATTTATTTAAATGGAAAAATAAATTAAACTCATCGCTGTACTTTAATTTTTTCTTCATTTTATAACTCACAGTTTTTGTTTTACGATATTGCAAAACGTTCTAAAGAAGCCTTAAGTTAAAAGCAAAATGGAACCTGTTTACAAAAATAGACTACACGCAATCAGAAATAAGCGTTTTACCAACTAGCCTAAGGAGTTCTCTTCTATAATTTTTCTCAAAAATGTTAAACTAAGTCTTGTCAACTGGACCACGGATATCGTCGTTTTATTTTTTAATATGCGTAAAGGTTAAATGCACTTCGAAATTATTGATTCAAGTGGCAGTCTATATTGCAGATAACATCAGGAAGTGTGATAAGATATGAAGATTGAGTACATGACAGGTCCGAAATACTTCGTAAAATTATCGATGACGTGTCCGATAATGCTGTTTTCCTTTTGAGACCTCAAAATGCTTCGAAAGTGCTCTAGAACAGCAGTATTCAACCGAAGGTAAGCGTAACCCTCAGGGTGCGCGAGAGTTCCAAAGGATATACGTGACAGATTAATAAGAAATTATTTTTTACTAAACCATTTTCTGAAGTTATCACAATATTGTCATTATTAAGTGAATCCATCCAAAGCGATAATTTGTCGCGTAAGTCAAAAAACATCTATAAAAATGACTCTATAAGACTATAAAAGTACAAAAATGTTAACTCATTGTAAGCACCAAAATTCAAGAGTAGTAGTGGTGTGCTTGTAGTAAAATACCAGGGGCTCCACCTCTGGCTGCTCCGCGGCCTAACCACGTATTGATTCACTCTGCTCATCAGTTATATTTGAACTTTTTGGCTTCCGTTCCTCCTTTAATGCTGCTCTTCTGTCAAATAATTCCCCCTCTGGCTTACATTCCATATTTCATAAGACCTCTTCTGCTACGGCTTGGGTTGTATTGACGTTTGAGGCTTTCATTGGAATCCTGACAAGAAGAAATATCAAATAATGCTGAGTAGTTACAAATAAACAGGTAATAAGATGTGTAACATTTAGAAATATATATCGAGTTATCTTTTTAACAATATGTAATCTCAAAGAACACATTTAGACTATTTCTGGCAGATATTATATAAATTGGTAAGCAATTTTAAGTATTTAAATTTGAATATTATATATATTTGTTAATTAATGTTATTGGACTATTTCAAATATGTTTCTTTTTTCAATATTCGCTGTCATAGCAGATATTTACCATTAGTCAGATTTAAAAATATAATTTATGAAATTGTAGATGTTGAGTTTTTTCTCATTAAATGAGCTTTCATGAAAAGGCAATAGGATGAATGTCAATAAACAGGAATATAAAAATAATTTCCTACATTTGGTAGGATAATCTACATAAACAATATTAGATTCGATAGAAACGTTATTTTGGTGTTTTTTATTGCTGGCAATAAAAAGTGTACACCACTACTTATTTCGTTTAGCCATATATAAATATAACAGTAGATAGGAATACACGAGGATGCTAAAATAAAGACGAGGTTCTTTGGGGGTACGCGGACAAGAGAGGTTTAATAACAATGTTGTATAATACTGACACAATTAAAGATTTTATTTTATTTATAGTGTTTTTGTAACTGCCGTGCCGTACCGTAACATTTTATCGATATATCGTACGTAAAAACGCATTTAAGAAATTGTATTGTAATTGTTTTGATATTTAATACTTCATTGTACTGTGTACAATATGTGGGTGTATTGCCATGTGGCAATCTCTTCCAACCAAAAGTATTATAACTTTAAATAAAATATGGGGACTTATAGTTTAGATGTGGAGAAAACAAAACATGCAATAAAATCAGAATAATATAAAAGGAAAAACACAAACGACTTAAATATAATATTAACAAATACAAATTTACTAAAGTCGATTGAGACAACGGAGATTGAAAAAAGGATGAGAGACAACTAGGAAAAACATGATTTGTCACTGAAGGGAGATGTAATGTTTTTAAATTCGTTTTTCGAAGCAAGTCAACGATGGTAGCATTGTATTACTTTTTTTTATAATACACCCAGGATAGAAACGATTGGAGATCTGTTCTCTCTGCCTACCCTGTAAGGAACACGACGTGGTGATGTATGTTCAACATGGCGAATTTATTTCCATGCATCCATTCAAACCAACCAGAAACATATTATAGAGATCTTAAGTGAAAACCAGACTGGATTTTTATTTATAAATTATGCACCGACTGTAATTGAGCTCGCGACCCTTGAATCGAAAGATAGAAGTCGTGCCAACTAGGATATGGAATTGGTTTAATGGCAAAAGCCTTAGTGCACTTTTTTTATCTATCAGAGTATTCTTCGCGATCGAAAATATTATATTTAATTGTCTTCCATCTTATGGATGAATGTTGACTGGACGCAACATATTGGTTAATTGTATGCAAGTTGTTGCACTTCAGAAAACATACAGTTATGGTGTGCCAGAGCAAACCCAAAGACACAATAATGTGGAGTTGCAAGATATATCATAGTCGTGCATGAGAGTAAAAAGTGGACATGGAACATGAGTTGAATTGATCATGTTAAAATATCGGATAGTATGGTCCAATAAGATCTTGGAAAGAATGGTTGGACAATCTGAATATCCTCATTTTGTTGAATTTTTTTTAATCCTCTTTGCACGGATTTCTCCTGTTACACAAAGAGAATCTGCTTCTAGAGTTAGCTTATTCGTAAGAATATCAGCCAGAATTATTCTCATACTGCTAGGTGGTACCGAGAATATATCAACAGTGTCATTCAGTTGGTTCAATATCTCTATACCACGCGTGACTGAGTGTTTAGCCATGATATTCATCCTGTAAGTTGGTATGCAGAACAGAGGGTGATTCCTTGCACGGCTATATTTATTAGGTACATATAAGCTTAGTGCTTCTAGAATCGCGGGACAGTTAAAGCAACCTTGAAAAACCTTAAGTAGGAATATCGCAATGGATTTTTTTTTACTTTTTCAATGATTTTGCACCCAATTTGAATGATCGCTGCCAATGTTAAATCTCATTGAAAACAAAATAAATTATTTCATCAAAGGTTTCTTAATTCACTTTGTGGAATTCCATATAAGAATATTCAATGATACATTACTTTGTTTTTCCACAAATTATATTATTACTCCACCTGAAGAAAGCCTCGAGATAGAAGGAAGAAATACTTGTCACGGGGATGAATGTTATGAGGGGAATAGCAAAGTTATTTATTATTCAATACTAGACGACTAACTCGGGCCATGTACGGTTTCCGAGTTTTTTTTTGTAACGTTTCTGAACTGTTTGAAATAAAACTGTTATGTAATAAAAATGTGTTTTTATATAAAATATTTACGTGGCTTACTACTTACTACTCCTGTAAACACATTTTAAATCAATTTATCTAATAAGACCATATAAAACACTAAAACACTGCCCCACCACATCAACTGACAGCTGTTTGTTAAAATAGGTATAAAATCTTCACTTTCCGACTTTAATTCATTCAATACTACATCAGGACATGGATAAAAGGAAATTTATTTTTTATAATTGAATAATTTCAACGCCTGTTTCATTTCACCTAAAAACATAAACAATGCGACATCTTAATTATTTTCGACAAAAATGTGCTATTTAGGAGACATTTTTTTTTCTTTCACTTAGTTTTTTTCCACTTCGGACGAACTTCAGAGCGTTCCGGATAGATCTGGGTAATTTATATAATAATTCTAAAATAAAACGATTTTCGACTTGTTCCACTGTTTCCGAGTACAGTTGATGCCAGCAATCCGGACCTGTGGACGGTATTTTTACTGTTACTAACGTACGTACGCCTCGTACATTCAATTTGGTGACTTTGTTTTAAGTGGTTAAGTAACATTTAACGACTTTGCTGATTTTTTTCTTTCATGCAGACTTCGTTGTTTCATCACGACTTGAGATCTGTGTGCGTGCCATGCACATTCACACACACACGTACAGACACACGCACACACAAGTGCACGTTGAGGTATTTGAGTTTTAAGAGCGCCGCTCTAAATGCGTTCGCCTCCTAGTCTCCTATTGGTACGAGGGACCATTACTCAAGGTGATTGGCTGTGGCTTAGATGAACACTTTAATCGAGCGATACAATAGCTCACAAACTTTAGAACACGATAAATAAAAATAATAATAATAAGCTCATTCAAGATAATTGTTGAAAAAATATCTTAAATACCAAATTAACACATACTCGTATCTACTTTTGTAGCTTTTAATAAATAATACATACTTTTAATAAATAATACAATCATCATTCCATTTCCCTATCGGGGTAGGCAGAGAGGAGATAGCGTCAGATTTTCCTATCGTGACACACATCTTTTGCCTCGTCCACATAAATACATCTTCGCATACACCGCTTTAACGTGTTCCTCGCGGGAAGCACAAACGCCTGTGATCTGATCTGTAGCATTCCTTTGTGTATTTTACGTAATGTTTAGTTTATCTCCTTTATTTAACGAGTCTCCTTAAGAGTAATGACTATTATTTAGTATCAGAAAATTACTTGAATGTCATGTTTACTTGGTGGTGTAATCAAATATCAGTGGTTCTAAACAAAATACACGTTTAAATTTAGAAATTAAAAAACGCCGAAATTGTGCCGCGCACAGGATTCGTGGAATTTGATTTTTAACGCGGTGTACAGGTTATATAATAATAATTGTATTACAGTTACGTTGTATATACAGTACAACCTGGTGGGCTTAATACCATGTGGTAATATCTTCCAACCAATCAGAAATATATTAAAACGACCTTAAGTTAAAACGATACTGGAATCCTTTTTTTTTTAAATCTGGGTTCCAACGGTAAACGAACTCGCCATTTCCGGGTTAGGAGTCAAACGTCTTACCAATTAGGCCATAAAGGTGGTTTGTGATATATTTATTACATTTTGTATATATTATTATTATATTTTTTTTTGTGTGCATGGTTAAGCTTTGTACATCTGGCAGACTTATTAATATATATAGCAATTTCTTCCATTCAACTACCTAATCTTGGATACATTAAACTATTTTAATCCATACCAGATTTTACTTCAAATGTAAATGAATTAAAATTTAAGTAAAAAAAAAGGAACAAATAATTTACCAATATCTATCAATAATGATAAATACTTTGATTTAAGACAATTTCGTTAAATTACGTAAAGATTTATTACAAATAAAGGTAGGTTTATATTACTCGTACATATAAAGGTATATTACACATAAATAATGCTTTATTAAGCTTCTGCATTTGGTAGCTACAACGTAGACGGGATGCATGCAGATAACGCTTTTCAAAAACTCGCCGAAGCGAAGTCCAGAATTAATATGTCAAAAATGAAGATTTTCTTCCATGTCCAGCCACCGTGAAAAAGCTGACGTCGAAATAAGGCAATTATGATTACAAAGATCATAAATAACGATGTCAAGGTATTAAAACAAAGAATTTATATTCATAACTCTACAGGAGACGGACGCAGGCTCTGGGGCAGAAAAAAAATTACAAATGAACACAACTTTTGGCGAAAAATAATTTAATTTAAAAAAGACGTTTCATGGAATTATCCGTATAATTAATCCATATCGCATATGCTAAATGGGATTACATCCGCGTTTATATTGTTGAGATAATTTTACCAATTTGACAAATGGTTATACTATATTTTACAATTAATATAGATACTGCCGTTTCTGTAGAAGATTATGAATATTTTTGTTATTTATTTAGATGATTTCTGGTCGAGATATTGTATTTTTTCTAAAGTGACCGTTGGACAACCGTTATACAAATATGTCGCTAGGGTTGGCGCGTCATTTTTTTAAGTAGATACTCTGTATAGTTTAGTAGTTAATTGTGTCGAAATACTTTTTTGGCGTTATTTATCTCGTGCGTCGTAGGAATTTTTTTAAATTACGAATTTAAACGGACTTTTTATATTAAAATCTTTGTTAATACAGCGTATAGGTACACGTATCACAATCATTCGGTTATGCCAGTACATTAATGAAACTTGTATTATATATAAATCATTAAATTAAATTTGTGTCTTGCGGTATATATTATAGTTTATTTCTAAAGCTACGGTTTCCTAAGAAAGCGGGTTCATTATTTAGCGCACGTAACATGACGTGATGCTGGCGCGCCGCCAGACGTCAGAAATGAGAACCCACAACTGTCAGTTGGAAACGTCAAACGATATTATTCCACATATTTTGTTTCAACTGGGCTTTTCTATAGTATTTGCTCTTCACATTATATAAAGCTTCATTATTTCTTACAAAATCAATCAATATTTCGTCATTTAGGCTGGTCCAAATTAAATTACGTTTGCGTCGCATCCGCCTGACGCGCCGCCAGACGGCAAAAATGAGAACCCACAACTGTCAGTTGCAAACGTCAAACGATATTATTCCACATATTTTGTTTCAACTGGGCTTTGCTATAGTATTTGCTCTTCACGTTATATAAAGCTTCATTATTTCTTACAAAATCAATCAATATTTCGTCATTTTCGCTGGTCCAAATTACGTTTGCACTCATTTTTTATTTTAAAACGGTAACCGCTACACGGGAAAAATCATTCCACGACTGTTTGCTCCGCTATCACGGCCGTCATGCAGATGGCAGCATTGCTATTTGACATTACACTCACACCCAACGCACTCTATGAAACCAACGCCATTGGTTTGCAAAGACAATGTTTTGTTACGTGCGCTATATAACGACACAACCAACACTCTCTAGGAAACCACCCCATATGATGTGCATAGACAATGTTTTGTTACGTGCGCTATATAACGACACCACTTTCTTAGAAAACCAAAGCTTAAGTGAAGTGATGGCCGTAAATTCAATCTCAAGACCTAAAAGTGTATTATTTTTTTCAAAAATGTAGGACGTCAACAAACCGTTAGTAATCAACTTTTTACTTATAACACAATATTTAAAACAAAAATAAAAATGGCAAAATCAGTTGAGCCTGCAGTTACACACTACCTACCACATGTCTGGCAGGGGGAAAGGTTAAAAGCTAAGTTTTTTACCACGATACCAAAAACAATTTCAATTCACGATGGCGTAAATATTACAACTCTCAGGTATGTTAAACAAAATATTTTTCTGTTAGTGGTCCACTTTTTTCTGTTAGTCATTTGTATATGTACGAACTTGTGTGAAGATCTCTTCTAACGCTAACGGAGTAGTTGCTAAGCACATCCATTAAAATTGTGGGAAAGAGCGTCACGGCTTACTAGATATTTGCTAGATACCATGTATATCGCGCGCTCTCTGCATGCATGGGCTGTTCGATTATTTATAGTGATTGTTGCGAAGGGCACGCATAAGGAACTTCTTATTACAATATGTACAGATATCAACTCTACAATATTTACACAAATAAAATTATATATTGTATTTTAGGTGACGCATACCTCCGATACAATATCTTTTTAAGATTTGGGTTTAACCTGTACATAAAATAAATACATAAACCTAGGCCATTAGGGCTCATATAATGTCCTTATATTTTCAAATGAAAATGAAAACTAAATAATTTACCAATTGTGGTCACAATAGAAATGCTGCAATTATAAACATGCTCCATTTAACTCGGAAGCGGACACCGTTTGACGCAAGCCTTTATCTTATTGGCGCCACGTGGTGGCATTTACATGTGACTCGGTATGTAGTTAAAAGTTTTTTTGCTAACAAAAGTAACTTTTATTTATAGTTACCTGCAAAACTGGAACCAGCAAAACTGGAACATGAAATTGAGCAATTATAATTTAAATATTTTTATAATGTCACGTATCACTGCACGCATTCAGGATGGATTTTATCTGAATTTGACGTAAAATGCAAAGTACTACTAAGGGGTCAAATTATTGCAAGATAATAGTCATATTATTACTATACTATAGAAAGTGTATTCGTATTATTGAAGTCATTGTTTTACAAGAATATTTAATTTAATATTTAGATGCAATGATATAAAATAAAAATCAATTTTTATATAATTAGTAAACGAGAAAACTTTACGAGAAAACAAATGTTTAGTTCTTGAGTTTTGAACATTCGTCATCATACGCGATGGAAATACTACCACACGTGGAGAGGCAACGACACTCGCATACATCTAGCGCGTTCGAGTATTTACAAGACAAACTTTTGAACCAAACAAGGACCATATTTTTAATTATTTGGAAACCCCGGGTATAAGACCAATAATTTACCAACTAGATCATAGAGGTCGTCATTTTTTTTATTCGTATTTTATACCACAAAACATCGGAATAGGCGTTGGGGACATATTGAAGAGCGTGGCCGGGAGAAAACAATGTATTTTCTCTGATATTTGACCTTTCTGGCTAAGTATCATTGAAGTATGCACGTAACTCGCAGTTTGTCATCTTATGTGCTGGAAACACTACCGCACGTGGAGTGCTCCAAAATTAATATGCGTCTAGTGCGTGACGAACTTTTGAATCAGACTTGTGTCTTTTTTTTTTAAAATTTTTAGGTACTTCTGATTGGAAAATAAGTCTTCTTAATATCTAGGCCACGGAGGTCACTAGCATTTTTAATTCATAATGGACTAGCCATTTGGAAAGCTAAATGACTGAAGAATAGATTGTTATTAAATATTCAGTATATCAGATTCAGTTCTGTTTTCTCTGCTTGCCCCGGCAGGTAAACGGCGTGATAGTATTTAGATTCAATGTTAATTAAGACAAACTATGGTAAGTTACACCTCTGTAGCCTAGTTGGTTAAAACCTGTCTCACCACTCGGGGGTTGCGCGATCGATTCCTGTTTAAACCTTGATTTTTTATTAAGCGGTTTCAATCTGATTTTTAATTAAGACTTGTTTTAAAACTTTTCTGGTTGATTAGAAAAGTTAACCACATGATAATAAACTCGCCAGGTTGTACTGCATACAAGTTGTACTGTATATGACAGGTTGTACTGTATACGACAACGTAGTATAACAAGTAAGAGAGATTAAGAGATAATATGACACAATTGCGATTTTTTGCATATTTTTATAATTTAGTTACTAATATACTAATTATCATTTCATTTTAAGGTTGCATAATATTTTAATAAACAAAGTGCAATTACTGTAAGTAAAAAATCTATAACATTTTTTTACTAACAGAACTATGACACAAAATAAGAACCTTGGAACAGATAAATTATCAAAACTAAAAATGTTTTTTTCCCCTCCAAAATTGTATGACCTAAATATTAAAATTATGTTTTTTTTCTCTGAGGTTTGTAGAGTACAAATCAAATTTAATTTTCGATTAAATTTTTAAGCGATTGATTGAATCATATTTAGTATTATTTTAAAACTAATCATTTTTTAAATTGAAAAATTTAAAGACAAAGAATTCATTAAATAATATCAATATTCAATTTGTAACTGTTTAATTTAAGTCAAATCGTTGCCAATCGCTTTATATTATATGTTGATTTATTAAGTTTCGCTTTGTATGTTAATTTATTAAGTTTGTGATTTTTCTTAAAGAATAGATATGACCGAAGTTAAAGGCATCCTTATTAAAGGTGGAAGAATGCCTTGTGTCATTTGAGGAGAGTAGACAGCACGTGGTTCGAACCACCGACTTTCCGCACGGCAGTCTAGCATGTTATTCCATGCCATGCATTTATATTTCAGGAGAATTTGGTTCGCAAGTTCTGCTTTATTTTCAGATATTTTTTCTCATGTGAAATCGTTCAATTTTTATCGAAGTTTTCGTTTCTATGTTCAATAAAAAATATTTTTTTTTGTTATTTAAACTTTTTGTAAAGTAAAAGAACACAAATATAATTATAATATAAAGGACAATTTATATAGCACCGTTTAGAGAGCAAACTCTCCCAAAGGGCGCTCTAACTTGGGATTTGAATAATAAAAAGGACAATTTATATAGCACCGTTTAGAGAGCAAACTCTCCCAAAGGGCGCTCTAACTTGGGATTTGGATAATAAAAAAGACAATTTATATAGCACCGTTTAGAGAGCAAACTCTCCCAAAGGTGCTCTAACTTGGGATTTGGATAATAAAAAGGACAATTTATATAGCACCGTTTAGAGAGCAAACTCTCCCAAAGGGTGCTCTAACTTGGGATTTGAACCGACTATTATTGATATATTAAAAATATTACGAAAAAAGTTCAGTGTTGGGATAGGAAAAGACAAATGATGTGTGTCGAGGTAGGAAAGTTTAGCACTCCATCTTTTCTGTCTACTCCGACAGGAAGATTGCGTGATGCTATGTATGTATGGAATGCATTGTCCCTTTTTTCTATTGCATTGTATTACAATTTTATTGTATACCGTACAACTCGCGCTTATTACCTTGTGACAATTTCTTACAATCAACCAGATAGATGTTTAACGTGCCATGAATGAAAACTAGATTAGAATCATTTTTATTATATAAAACTTGGTTCCGACAGGAATCGGACCCGCAATCCCGGGCTGTAAGTCAAGAGTCTTACCAACTAGGCTATGGTTGGTTTCTATTGGAATGTTTCGATATTTCCAATATAGTAGTTATCAAATATCGGAACGTGGTTGTTATTGCAACAGGAGTTAAAGTGCATGAACTTGCAGGAAGGATGAAAGTTCACATAAACCTTGTAGCAAAGGTTTGTGTGAACTTTTGAGTTTGGCCTGTTAAGAGTCTTACCAACTAGGCTATGGTTGGTTTCTATTGGAATGTTTCGATATTTCCAATATAGTAGTTATCAAATATCGGAACGTGGTTGTTATTGCAACAGGAGTTAAAGTGCATGAACTTGCAGGAAGGATGAAAGTTCACATAAACCTTGTAGCAAAGGTTTGTGTGAACTTTTGAGTTTAGCCTGTTAAGAGTCTTACCAACTAGGCTATGGTTGGTTTCTATTGAAATGTTTCGATATTTCCAAAATAGTAGTTATCAAATATCGGAACGTGGTTGTTATTGCAACAGGAGTTAAAGTGCATGAACTTGCAGGAAGGATGAAAGTTCACATAAACCTTGTAGCAAAGGTTTGTGTGAACTTTTGAGTTCGGCCTGTTTTTGGTGATATGTGTCGGACTTTGCAGGATGGTCTGTCTGGAATTATCGAGTGTGCAAGGCTTGACTCGCGTAATACATAAATGTGATTGAGTCTCACTGTTGATCAAGTTGATGAGAGTTTGGAATGGAGTATTGTATAATCGGAAATAGGAAAAAAATACTAACTTATTTTCCATATATAGGGTAAATGGAGGTATTATCGTGGTATAGGAAATATCGTGATAGTTTTTTAAAACGTTACCATAGTACAACCTATCGTAGCAAGCTAGCGAGACGCTGTATACGGGTTACCTAGAGAGTGATAAAGATAGCTCTATACAAAAATGTGCGCTCGGACGGCCGTGAAGTTGGCCACAAAACTTCTAGTCGGTGATCTGTCAAATCTCATTGTTGTGTAGTGTGTGTTTGTCGTCGAGGATTTTTAATTTTTTTTTTTATAAAAACAACAAGGTAAGTGCTAGTTTTTCTTACGTTATTCATAGACGAGACTCTCCTCAATAGACGAGGAATGTTGTTCATGCTGTATTGTGGGTATTAATCTAATGAAAGCTTATTTCCGACTGCCCGTTTGTTAGGCTATTTTCGCAAAATGTGTGACCAAGATGGCGGGGCGGAATTTGGAAATTATTAATAAAATATGTATGCATTTTATCGGTTAACTAATTTTGGCAGGCTATAGCACATATCTTTGAGATTATATGAGCATATTTTTTTTCAATATTCTATACATTAAAAATATCACGATAATACCTGCCATTATATTTTTTTGTTTAAGATCTCACGAGCGCCTAAAAAACGAAGACAGTATGCACTTTCAGACATCCAAAATGCTGTGAAAATGGTTGTCGACGACCATTCTACTATATATGCAGCCTCGAAAGCAACTGGAGTATCCTGGAGCACTGTAAAGGACTATGTAACCAGAGAAGATAAAACCGTTGCCAAGATTGGTCGACCCTTCGCCCTGCCTTCGCCGGTCGAAATCAAGTTATTCCATTATATTTTGGAGATGCAGGAACTAGGCTTTGGGCTGACCGTTCACCAAGTTAGAGAGATCGCATTTCAACTTGCAAAGTCTTGCAACAGATTAAACTACCTGAACTATAAACAATCCAAAAGAGAAATAGCGAGTAAATGGTGGTGGCAATCATTCAAAGAAAGGTACGGGCTATCTTTAAGGGTAGCAGAAAATTTATCAACATATAGAGCATCCATGGCCAATGTAACAATCATCCAAGACTTCTACACCAAACTTGAAAATAAACTTAATGAATTGGGCCTGAAAGATAGTTGTAATCGAATTTGGAACTGTGACGAGACTGGTCTCAACTATGTCACCAACAAAGGAAAAGTTATTACCTCTGTTGGTAAAAAATATGTCTATAACCGCACATACGCTGAAAGGGGGGAAAATACCACATTATTGGGATGTGTGTGCGCAGACGGAACATGGATTCCACCACTAATCATATTCAAAGGTGTCTGATGGAGTGATAACCTAAAACGGGACGCGTTGCCCAATGCGATGGTAAAACTATCATCTAAAGGCTGGATCAAGGCAGATCTGTTTATGGAATGGTTTCAGTTCTTTATCAAGGCTATACCAGATGGTCGCCCAGTGCTGTTGCTTATGGATTCTCATGCGTCACATGTTACCCCGGAAGTGATTGATCTAGCGAGGCAAAATTAAATTTACCTTTTCACTTTCCCGGCTCACAACACTCACATCTTACAACCGTTAGATGTGGGAGTTTACAAATCACTAAAGAACCATTGGAACGAGAGTGTGAAGGAGTATATGATCCGTCAACCAACCCAGAAACCAGACAGAACCCATTTCCACGGCATTCTTAACCCTGTTTATTTCAAGGCCTTTACAACCACCAACATTACCAACGCTTTCAAAAAATGTGGAATCTGTCCGTTTAACAAAGATGCTGTTCCACTCGATGCTCTGGCACCATCTCGATTGACAGAAAGAGACGTTGCACCACAAGCACAAATACAGGAAACGAACGAAAACGTTGATGCTGAAGACCACCATGCTGTGCTATCCGCCATTGATAACATGCTGGTAGTCCCGACTCCTTCGGCTAAAAAGAAAAAAACAAATAGAAAAAAAATCGATTCTTCCGCCAAATGCTTGAACGACCAGGAAAATACTGAACCATCCTCATCAGCGCCAATGTCTTCAGCAACAGCGTCTACGAGGAAAGTGAGCAAGAAGTTAAAACAAAATTCCTCTGAAGATGATTGGACTTGTACCGCGTGTCTTGTAAAATACTCCAACGACGTTAGAGATAAAAATGGTCAGAACTGGGTACAGTGTTCATACTGTACCCGGCCATATCACAGCACATGTCTGAATGTTGCAAGAGGTGAAGAAGAGCTGTATGTAATGTGTGATAAGTGTGCGGAATTGATATAAGAATATGATTATTGAAATATTATTAGAAATAAGCTTTTTATATTATAAGTATAGACATAAATAATAATTTGTATTAGTAATAAAAACATATTTTGACTTATTTGTATAATTTATTTTGGGTTTGTATTAATTTCAATTTTAAATCACATTATCACGTTATTACCTCCCATATGTCACGATATTACCTTTCCATATCGTGATATTACCTATCCATTGTTGAGAGGATAAATTCAAATAAAAGAAAAGAATGCGTGCATTTCATAGCATGAGTGCACCATAATTCTGATGTCCAATGATGAGCGTACAAATGAGGAGAATATAAGATCTGATAGTGAAACAGTTCGAGCTCCAGAACTGATGGCGTATTTATATCACGATAATACCTACATTTACCCTATACGAGTATATATAGAATGAAATCCCATTTTTACGTGCCCGGAATTCACGTTTTCCCGCCATTTGTGTTAAATTTTTACAATCCCGTTTTATTTTAGTACATTTAGTACCCGCTATTATATTTTTATTTCCAGCAATTTACGTTTGAAATATTTAAAATGCAAATCAATTTATAAACATATTTAATTAAATGCGCGACGATTTAAAATATTTGAAATGAATATTAGGAAGCAGAAATGTGTTGTTTCTATTTATAGACACGTGTGCACTTGCAGCGCTTATGGTCAAGGTTACACAAGTCGTGTAATACGATACAATTGGTGGGAAATTTAGCGAATCAGAGGCAGGCAGACTGTATAGGCAGGTCAATCTGTGCTTGTGTTTTAAACGTGTCGGTCGTTTACATACAATTTCAATTGTCAATTGTCGTGTATTTCGTGTGTCAATTTACTTTTCATTTTTCGATGAATCCTTTCAAATAATGTCTCAGCAAAGAAAAAACATTATCGATTCAAGACAAAAGGAAAATTATCTAAAAAGTGAATAAACACTTTGGTTCACGTGTTTCCCTCGCGCGTTATTTGGGGATACCCATTATAACTTTGGCTACGGTAATAAAAAATCGCGAATCGATTGAAAAAAGTGCGATGCAATGTGGTCCCATTGCGAAAAAACGCGTGTATGGTACATACGACCTTCAAAATACGATGATATAGTGGACAGTCACATCCACGAAAACTTATCCGGCGAAGAAGAGGTAAACGTAATCCATCCAATTCCAACAAAAGAGGATGCTATGAGGCATATTGAGGGCCTTAAAAGCTACTTTACTTGCATTGAAAACGTACAAGACGACATTATTATCGATTTATAAGATCGAAAGAGCTGTAAAGCAGCACAAAAATATGTACCAAACCGATTAGCGTGATTATCTAAGATTAGCGTGATTATCTAAATAAAAAATATTTTTCAATTTTTTGTTTTTTTTTCTAGCCCCGAATCTACGTTTTCCCTCTAATTACGTTTTTTTTATCAGTCCATTCAAAAACGTAAAAACGGGGGTTCACTGTATATCCTTATTAAGGTACAGGAAAAAGTCTCGTTTACTAAGGACACGACAAATGAAAGGCAACAAACCTAGATTCATGTAATGTGTTTCTTCTTCTTCCCAGTGTCATGTCAGGTCCCCCCAACGTTGAATATCACCTGAGAGTAGACATTTTTGTCCCCGGCAGCCCGAAAAAGATCTACAACGCCCCTTATGCCAGTCCAATCACGTATATTGCGGAGCCAGGAGATTTGCCTCCAGCCAACACCTCTTCGACCCTCTATTTTGCCTTGGACGATCAGGTGCAGTAATTTGTACTTTGCTCCTCTGAGTACATGACCCAAATAGGACACCTTTCGGATTTTGATATTAGTCAGCAACTCTCTATCAACTTTGGGTCTTTGAAGAACCCTTGTGTTGCTGACCATATCCGTCCAGGTTATCCGTAGCATTCTCCGGTGCATCCACATTTCGAATGCTTCCAGTCGGTTCATACTACCAACTAATGTGTTTATCCACTATAAATTACCTGTAGTATTTTCATAAATAACGTAATTATAAAATTTCTTGCGATGTATAAATAAATAAATAAAAAATGATAAAAATAGGTTTTCCTTAATTAAAAAGGGACATAACGTGATGGTGTGTTTAAAACTCTTCTAGGTCATACGTGAGTGTTATTTCCTGACCGATATTTCAGAGTTGGATGTAGCAGATGCATTACAAATCTTCACCTTGGATTGCACGCGCTTGCACGCGTTGCACTCACTCTTAATGCGTTCTCCACGCGTTGTATACCTATATTGCATTATATACAATACAAGCTGAAGCCGCTATTTACGATACACGTGCCTGGAAACGTGCCACTATTCTCTCACTCGGCAGCGATCATTGTTTCTTCTTGTATAAATCTTTAATAAATATTCCATTTTTATATTACGTTATGGTTATTGTCTCTGATCAATTTTACACTTAAAACAGGGTAGGCTTCCATTGTGCAATAGTCCAGGAAAAAAAAATAACAGAGATACCACATATTTAAATCAATCACTGAGTTGTGTTTTTTTTTCACCGATAAGTATGAATAACAGAAGATTGTGTATGACGAGATGTTAGAATGTGGAAGATGCGAAAGTTGTGTACCCTGCAATAGATACGGCATTATGATATGTATTTATGTACAATATGTAAAACCCAAAAGCAGTCGTTTCAGAAGTTCGACCTATATATTGGGTTGTTTCATATTTCGGAGAGTTAGGGCATTTTCGTTGGAAACCTACTGAATATGAATTGTTAGGAAAGGTGATAGTTTAGCGCATCCACGGCTATTGCTTACCCAAATTTCTTAAGTGTTTTTTGGAATCATTTCCAAGATGGAACTATGATTTTTCCTGTTTTTCACGCTTTTTCACTACCGCAAAGGAAAAAATGTTTAATTAATTTTATCAAACACTGTTTATTCCACTTTTTCTTAACGGTATAACCCTACCGGTTTCAAGGGTTTCACCTCATCTTTAGGGGAGCACAAAGGTCTTGTTTGTGCTCCCCTGAAGATGAAGTGAAAGCCTTGAAACCGGTAGGGTTATACCGTTACAAAAAAGTGGAATAAACAGTTTTTGATAAAATAAATTACAATGTATTTAAATCTCCACAGCGTTAATGCCTTAACTATAAACAATATTGAAAAAAAATGTGGCACAAATCAAAAAAAGATAACAGAGAATGGCGATGATGCAACAACCGATCATGTGTATCTTGTACCAGAAATTGCCTATCTATCTACTCGTAAAACGTCTAAGGGGCGGCCACGGTTGCAGTAGACATGTCTTGTACCAGAAATTGCCTATCTATCTAAAACGTCTAACGTACGGTCACGGTTGCAGTAGACACGTCTTGTACCAGAAATTGCCTATCTATCTACTCGTAAAACGTCTAAGGGGCGGCCACGGTTGCAGTAGACATGTCTTGTACCAGAAATTGCCTATCTATCTAAAACGTCTAAGGTGTGGTCACGGTTGCAGTAGACACGTCTTGTACCCGAAATTGCAGATCTATCTACTCGTAAAACGTCTAAGGTGCGGCCACGTGGCAGTAGACACGTCTTGTTTTTTTTATTTATGTCAAAGAACATTTACAGGAAATGATTCAAGATTTTCACACACAATATATCATTTTTAAATAACACCAAAGATTACTCGTAAAGTCCCAATTATCAGTGTTAATCTCATGCATAGTTCCGTCATGTCAGCAGGTCTGAATGTATTACTAATTATATACAATATATGGAAAATATTAAATATTTATTTCTCAGTCAATTCAGCCACCATCTTCCTAAAGTCTGACAGTGTTGAACTAAATATATCCACATCTGAGTCAGTTGTCGTATTGTACTCTCGGTACATTCTTACTATTTGATTATATGTAGACACTGGTGTTACTTCTAAATGTTGAGCTTCACTGAACAAAGCAGGGAACGAAAGGTAACACTTAAATCAATTCAGCCACCATATTCCTCAAGTCTGGCAGTGTTGAACTAAATATATCCACATCTGAGTCAGCTATCGTATTGTACTCTCGGTACATCTTACTATTTGATTATATGTAGAAACCGGTGTTACTTCTAAATGTCGAGCTTCACTGAACAAAGCAAGGAACGAAAGGTAACACTTAAATCAATTCAGCCACCATATTCCTAACGTTTGATAATGTTGAACTAAATACATCCACATCTGAGTCAGCTATAGCATTGTAATCTCGGCATATTATTTCTATTTGATTATAGAAACCGGTGTTACTTCTGAATGTTGAGCTTCACTGAACAAAGCAGGGAACAAAAGGAAACACTTAAATCACTAGTTGCCCTCTATGGAAGTTACAGTGGAAAAGGTATTTCCTGAAGTCACTAACATAGATTATGAACAAATGGAAATAAAACGCACAAAACTTTCATCTAGTCTAGTCTAGTTCTTTATAGAATGGGGGACCTGGAATCAGGAAACATCACGTACGATCGAGGTTTTGACATGTGGATCTGTAGATGTATCTTCAAGATTCCCTGGACGGATCATGTTACGAATATTTAAGTGCTTGGGTGTGTGAATAAACACAGAGAACTGTTAAAAACTGTGAAGTTTCGCAAGTTGCAGTATTTCGGTTACACAAGAGGTACAAGATATAACACATCCAGGTAAAAAGAAATGGCAAACGAAGCAGAGGAATTACACTGCACATCTTGACTTAAGAAATTGCGAGACAGATTTGGGTGCAGTTCAGTCAACAAGATAATGATTGCCATGATGGTGTTGGCTACCCTATGATAGGAAACGGCACCTTGATAAGAAGAAGTGGTCCCACAAGTTCCAAGAAGTATAGAATATTTACATTTTGTTTTTATTATTCTTGAGCCATTTAGTGACCAAGATCACTCCAAGGGCACCCAACTTTCAATTTAATATCTTTCAAATAGTGTGAACTTAAGAATTATTATGTATGCCTCAATGTATTAGTCTACCTACACTTTAGCGCATAGGTTTTCAACCGTGACGCCCAGCCCCCTAAGGTGCCGCAACAATACTCCAAGGGTGCCACGAATTACAGTCTTGACTTTGAACTAAACCACTGGACCAAAACCAAACACCATATTAAAATTTGAATTTATTGATTGCTAAATTCTTTATTGGAGTATTTTCACATTATTTGAAATCCATTTGTATTATTTAAATGCGTTAATAGTAACCGAATACTATTTTAGATATATTTCTTACACCTACCTAAATACATGTTCAATTAAAAAAGAAACAATATCAATACAAGTTTTGTATTACGAAAGGGGCGCACATTTCTAAATTGCTCCGGGCGCTAAAACGCCTTATTTCACGCCTGGTTATGAATGAAAGAAGGATAGGAGAGATGTCGCGAATATACATTATTTTGTTTAGGGTGCCATTATTAGACAAGGGTTGAAAACTACTGCTTTAGATTACACGTAAGTATAACCCTTGCTTTAGGACTACTCAAAAAGGTCGATCCACCCCAACTAGATATTTAACACTATGATACCCTGACGACCTCAAATTAGCACATCTCACAGCGGCCTAGTTGGTAAGACGTCTGTCTTGAGGATGCTGGATTCGATTCCCGTCGCTACCTTTTTTTCCAAACGGGGTTCCAGTCTGTTTTTCACTTAAGGCCTCTTCAACATCTTTATTTATTTATTTAACACTTTTATAGCAAATACAATTAGGCGGGTTTGTTGCCAGGTGGCAATCTCTTCCAAACAACCAAGTAAATGAGACAAGTAACATAGTCGCAAAAAAAACATTCAAATGACTATCCATCCTCACGAAATCCATGAACACATGCGTGAGCATATGTCCACGAACCCCACAAAGACGGGCAATCACCCGAACATTCCTTTTCATATAAAGTGAGATATCATCAATCAAAGGAAAAGGAAGGGATGGTGGAGAGGAAAGGAAAAAAATCAGGAATGAAACACGTTATATTACTGACTAGAAAGTAAGAGTTTTTTCAGTCGCTTCTTAAAGCACGCCAAGGATGGAGTGAGTCTAACATTGGTTTGTAACTGATTCCAGAGTCTCACTATAGGACAGTAAATGACACATCTTTCTGGTTGGTTGGAAAATTGTCACATGTGCAACGAAAGAGTAATACAAAAATAATCACGTTATCTACTTTATAAGCTAGGGGAAAAAAAGTGGGATTTTTTTTTTAATAAATATTAATTTAACACAAATATTTATAGAAATCGTTTTTAATATCATAACTCATTTAACAGAAAAAACAACTGGTAGCATTTAATTAAATAATCGAAGATCGACTGTCAACTACTATCGAATAATCGTATCCTGTCATCAAACCACCTTGTCATACCCATCTCAGACAAAACTTAAATTAAGTCGAAATGTCTTGATGGTGATGATTCGAGCAGATTATTTTTTATCTGTTTTTTTGCAGTATTCTTTGGATGTTGACAGCCTGCTTTCCTTTTACCTCTTTGGGTTTCTGCCTTATGGTCATCTTCCCAATTGGTAACCATGATATTCTGTATGGGGAATTTGGGTCTCATCCATTATTTGTGTGTAATCTGACATTAATATCTTCTATGTCTTCCCCGTTTTCGCTTTTACTCATTCTTCTTATTTATTTACCTCTTTTTTCTGTCTCTGAATGTTTTACCAGTTAAACATCGTAGGATCATCGTTTCTGATATTCTAAAGAGTTCCCTCTAGTTTCAATAGAAAATAGATCAAACTCTAATTTATGGAAATGTTTCCTTACGTATTAAGTCTTATAAAAAAGTTCCTTGAACTTATTTTCAAAATTCATAAATCACTATTTCAAACTCGTGACGCGGGCATGCCTTAATATTTCATATGCTAATATAATCTCTCTCTTTCTCTAGTCGGCATCCTTGTGTTTGCGGGTCGTGATCGTCATGATGAGGCCTGCACAATATTTCCCCAATCATTTCTGTCTGCATCCAGATTTGAAGTCTCGCATAAAGTGGAGTTAATAATGTCCTTGTATTGGTCGGTCCAACGCAAGTGGACCTCTTGGTCAAATCAAGAACGACCTCATGGTCTCCTACCAAAAAAAAAATTGCCCAGCATTATAGTGTTTCTGAGATTTGTGTCTTGGTGTCTCAATAAATGTCCGAATATAGGCAATAAATAGTCTTTGTTGATTTATTGTGGATAAACAAGTGTTTATGCTGAGTTCCACTTAATATACACTGATTTGTTCTCATTTCGTCCAAGATATTCACAGCATTCATCTCCAGCACCATATTTTGAACACGTCGATTCTCCTTCTATCGATATACAGGTTGTCACAAAAAATCTATCCATACTTTAATAGCTGGTAACTTGTTAATTGTTTTTGTTTTAGATTTAACCGTTGAGAAATAATGGCTGTAACCAGACTAAGTTTTGAACAAAGAAAGTTTATTTTGAAGTGCTACTGGAAGTACGAAAACGCGGTAGAAATGTAAAGACCGAGAAGCCTGCCGAATAGATGTTCTTGAATTTTGACGATACGTTTTCAACACCCTTTCTTTCATGGCAGCGTTCGTCGATGTTCTTGGTAATCCGTTGTTTATGGACATTCTGAACAGTTTCATCTGCTTCAAACTTATCTCTAATTCATCTGACAGTTTGAACATGGTCATCAGTTTGAACACATAAAATAACTACATTTTTGTAGTTTATTGTGAATTTGTATAGTTTATTGCTAATAAATTCAGACTTTATAATAATTAAAATTTTGCATATATTTTTTTTGCGAAACCATTTACATTATTGCCCACGTTTCTATTAATATATGTAATACATTATTCAAATATGAAGAAAAATCTTATTTTTTAGCAAAAAAATGTCTGGAAATTTAGATAGTTACGTCTAAGAAATACGATAAAGATTACTTAAGCGAAATGCATTTGCCGATAATCTGCACACGGCAGATTTGGATCGAATCCAGGGCATCCGAGTTATGTGCGAGCGTTATGTAGTTCATGATCACACTCGCTGAGGCTGTTTCCAAGTCCGCTTTACGAGTTGAGATTGAGAGTTTGCGCTGTTTAGATATTATCATCTTACGAACATCGTAATAAATTATGGTTCACTGTCAGCAGTTAAAATCGTACAGTGAAATATTCAACTGCTTTTTAAATATAATACTTATAATATTATACCTAGTCCATAACACGATAATAATATTCATAATAATAATAATAATAAAACAATTTATATAGCGCCGTGGTCCAATTTGGGATTCAATGTTACTATTATTGGCGAATTAAAAATATTACAAAATAAATATATTATATAAAAGTCTGATAGTGAAGTGGTGGCGACAGCCATTAGATTAGGTACTTCCCCGCATCTGTATTGTATTACACTTTCGTTGTATACAGAACAACTTGGCGGGTTTATCGTCACGTGGCAATCTCTTCCAACTAACCAAAATATATTAAAGCGGCCGTAAGTGAAAACCAGACTGGAATCCTTTAAAAAAAGTCTAGATTCTAGCGGGATTTGAACCCGCCACCTCCGGGTAGGGAGACAGGCGTCTTATCAATTAGGCCACGGATGTCGACACATGTTTCGAAAACAATATATTCATGGAGGTAATAGAGATAACATTTACCAGCCAAAAAGACTGCATGGACATATTAAATTTCATATTCACTTGTTATTTTTTGTCTTCTAAATTACCACGGTTGAGGATAAATAGTACGTTTTAAGGATAAATAATTTATTTTTGCTAGGAATTAATCCATTTATACCATGTATATTGCATCAAGTGTGTATATATCGCAATATGCCCTTCAATGTATAATAATAGGGCCTGTAAAAACATCTTTCTGGTTGGTTGTAAGAGATTGCCACATGGCAATAAACTCGGCAGGTTAAAAAAAAGAAAGAAGGTATATGGATGATATACGTACATACACATAGTATCACGTCGTTTTCCTATCGGGGTAGACAGAGAGGAGACAGCACCAGACTTTCATATCGTGAAACACATATTTTATCTCTTTTAAATCCATACACCTTCTCATACAGCTCCTACGATTTATCTAACTTGTTTATATTTCCTTCTTTCAAAATATCATTAACTTGATACAATCATGCTTTCCTTGGTGTTTTTCTTCCACGCCTTTCAAAGAGTTATTCTCTTTGAATACATCAAATACTCATTTTATTAAAATTGATTTTATGGATTGTACTCATATATTTATGTTCAGTACCCGGCGGTAAGTAATACACATCGGGCTTAAGAAAGAGACTGTCGGCCATAATCGGCTAACTTCGGCTTCGTAGAGCGTCGTCTCTGTCATTCATACACGTGTTCCGTCGCGATTTGTCAGTCTCTTTCTTAAGCCCGATGTGTATTACTTACCGCCGGGTACTGTACTTGAGGTTTATCATAGCATGTGTTTGTAAAACTACAATAGTTTTAGAGTTTGCCCACCTCTGAGTAAACAATTAAGGCCCACCAATGTAATGATAGTAATACATATTTAAATAACTTTTTTTGAAGGTTCGAAGAAAAAAGTGCATACACCTCTATGTTGACCATTAATAACCAATAATAACTGAATAAATAAATCACCGGTTAGAGAGCAGATTCTCCGCAAGTGCGCTTTAATTTGGGATTTTAACCCACTATTAAGACAGTTTAAAAATATTATAAAATAAATAAATATAATTTAGGTGTAAGCATAAGAAAGTGGGGGCTGAGTGTATTAGATAGAACAGCTTCCTTGCATATGATTATAAAAACATGTTTGGTAAGAAAACCGCAGAAAACTTACCAAAAAAGATAAACTACAAGGAAACATTAGTAGATCATCCAATGTGTGATAGTAACACATTCGGCTTTAGGTGTAGTGCAGTGTTTGTATTCAGTATTAATTTATAATCATAAATTTTGACAAGAACTGCCAAAAAAATATGTTCTTCAAGTGTTTTCTAAAGCTTCACACGCCACCCAAAACTCTAACACTTAGAGGCAGACTATTCAATTGCACATGACCGAAAACGACTAAAGCCCTGTCATAAATCTTTTTTCGGTTAAATTGATTTCAAAGTTTTTCTTCTCTCAGAAGGAATATCTCATATATTCGAAATATACTCGTATAATGGATACATCATGTAGATGCCCACCAATGCAATGATAGTCAAATATTTAAATAACTATTATTGAAGGCTCGAGAAAAAAGTTTACCCATCTCTGTGTAGACTAGCGGTCGGTTAAAATTTAAACATAATAAGAAATAAAAAGTTTTCACAAATTTATTGAAAAAATGTAACGTATGTTAATAATAATAATAATAAATGGACTGAAAAAAGACTACGGTTGTTTGAAATACGGCTTTACTCATAAGAAAAATGGATTCGCTTTTTTTGAGGTAACATTTCACCAAATTGATGTTCAAAGTTAGTACTCCCTATCATCAAGATTGATTTCAAATGTTGATCTGTTAATACTTACATGTGTTAAGATGTTACGTAATTCATTTTTGAAAACGAACTGCCATACACACAGCAATGAAAACGCTGCAGAATTAAAACTGCGTGGCGTCATAGCAGAGGCCACCGAATGCGAAGTTAACCCTTCCTATCCTGTGATGTTTAACTAGTACACATTGCTTCTAAAAACTTTAATATCTCTATAAATATAATAAATACTGGATTCCAATGTTAGGTATTCCTCCGTAATACATTTACGCATTGAATTAAAAAAATAATATTAATAATAATTAGCACTTATCGGCCACATCAGAGATATTTTGTGAAAATCGGGAATAAATTCACCAATACAATCAAACGTGTGCCAGTATGTGACGTAGGTATATTCATTCTAAAAAACCGCTATGGGTGAGGAAGCGACGCTATTCACGTCTCACTCTCACTCTACTTCGGTATATGGGAACGCAAGAAATAGAATCTCAGTTCGCTCGCTTCTCTCGCTCAGTAGTCAGCGGGCGTTCGTTCGAGTTGGTCGATTCGCCCGTTTTGTGCCCGTCGCCCGATGGTTTTTTTCATGTTTTCAGAAATTGAAATTTAATTATTATCACTTTTGACTTCAAATTTAATTAATTTAAGCGATTGTCTATGAATATTCTTATTTTTTCGATTTTAAATCGCTCATTTTTACATGTGTACTGAATACACATCACCGGAACGGGCGGATTTTTTTAGCACAGGAAGGGAAAGGTAAAAGGAGTACCACATATGGTCTTATCTCGCAACTCCTCGACTCAACGGTCGGCCGTTCCGTTATTATGCGTACTAAAATCTATTCTTAGCTTTCGGGCCGTGCAAAAAGAGGCGGCGGGTCGGATTTGGTCCACAAGCCGCAATTTGCCGACCCCTGGTGTAGACGATTGAGGCCCCCAATGCAAGGATAGTATGTAATTAATTGAACATTTTTTGAGAGATTCGTGATACAACAAAGGATATGTCGTCACAACATGAGCTTGATTACCGGTTTTATTTATTTCGAGGGAATGTAACACTCTTCTAGGAAATTCGAAGAAACACGTTTACTATATTGAGGGTTACCATACTTCATGATTTCGTGGGATTAGTGCTATTTCGGTGGCACAAAATTTAAGGCTGAATATTTTTTTCTTTGAATAAGGTTATCCAACCTTAAATTTTTTTTTTTTTTGATCGTTTATGAAGAAGTAATAGTGGTTTATTTAATGTGAAGTTAAAACGTGGTTTCTTTGTTATATTACTTTATTTATTACCATAAACAATAAATAGTGTAGACACGTTCACTCTATTTTATCATAAACAATACACATAATGATGTAATTAATATGTACTTCAGTTCTTGACAGTTCACCTGATTATGACACAGTGACTGTTGAAATGCATTGTGATTTGCAATAAAAGTGGAATACAATAAAGTAATCGTCTTTAAATTTTATATTAATTGTGGAATTCCACAAAATGACGCCAGAATTATTTAAACAACTTACAATAGTCTTGTTGATGCTCCCGTGATGGTTATATAAAAACCTTTAAACCAGTAGGGTTATGCCATTATCTTATGTGGAAATAACAGCGCTTTATTAAACAAATTATATTGTACCTCCGTAGTGTTAATGCCTTGACCATAAATAATGTTACATAAAAAAATAGCATGAATTAAAAGAGGAAGATATGTAAGAAATTAAGAGGCATAGAGAAGGATGAATTTCAACTTGTATAGTATACAAAATATATGTAATTCATTGTATTATTTATAGTTAATACATTAACTTTGTGGAGATTTAACGACATTGTAATTTGATTTATCAAACACTGTTTATTTCACTTTTCGTAATGGTATATAACCCTGCGGGTTTCAAGGCTTTCACATCATTAGGGGAGTACAAACATGACTCGTTAGTGCTCCCCTGATGATGAGATGAAAGCCTTGAAACCGGTAGGGGTATACCGTTACAAAAAGTGGAATCAACAGTATTTGATAAAACAAATTAGAACGTAATTCATTCATTTGCATGGTACCCTTTAACATATTTTTAGTGGTTATGCACCCATGTTGAAGATCTTGGCTGGGAGACAACATTGTATTTGACCCCATTAGCCGTGGTTTTGGATTCAGAACCGTAATTTGTAGGTCGTCATCACATGTTTTGGTAATATCACCTCAAATGGAGTAGTACTGTTACTAGATAAACTCTTAAACCAGGCTAGTACCCTTTTTGTGTAGTATCGGGAATCGAACACGAAACCTCTGGGTGGAAGACTTGTGTTTTACCAATTAGACCACGGAGAGTGTAAATAATACGTAAAAGGTATTCGAATAACACTTATTCAAGGGCTCCTTCGTTCCCTAGATGTTGTTAACGTGATAAACTATACGCCAGTGTCCAATTTTTATTCTGCGCATGTTTAATACAATAGGTTTCGAGAAGTTTCTTTTATGTTAACATCGCTTAACTGAAATAGTAAATTAGATTATTCAGTTTGCAATGCATTCTACTTTACTCGACATATTCCAGACCTCTTATCAATTGAAAGTTACTCCGATTTCATTGAAAGTAAATACCATATATCCTGAAGAAAAGTTTAGATATTTCGGGCCCATCATTAATAAAATGCAATATCAGCGGTATTTTTTTGGTTATTGCTAGTACGGAAATAAGTAAAAACAAATAAAAAATGATTATTGAATTGAAATTTCAATGTCGATACGTGATTTTCTAAATCCACAATCAAAATGTTTAGTAATGAAAAAATCATCTTGAAAACAAAGAAAGAGTTTTCTTTTTTATCTAATTGACTAACATTTTTTTATCTAATTGACTTACATTTTTTATCTAATTGACTAACATTTTTTATCTAATTGAATTGGAATTGGATTTTTCCATACTGTCTTTAATGATTAAATTAATTAATTTAATGAAGCAATTTAAAAAAAGTAAAATGAAATTTTTAAAATAGAAATATTTTCTTGTTGAAAAAACTGAACTGTTTGTTTGAAGAAAAAAAAACCGCCATTATTAGAACAGAGTACATATTTTTGTTATCGTTTCACTTTTTTTTTAATTATCGTAAATAGATAATTTAAAAAAAAACTGATATGTGGTCAGAAAAGAGTATATTTATGATTCTCAAAATTAAAATCAATAAATTATCTAATTCGTAGAAATGTGTCTCCCATTTTTGTTTAAAATTATGATCGCATTATCAATATAAAAAAAACCCAAAACAAAATCAAGACGAAAACACATAACAAAAAATAACAAATCGTATTATGAAATCATGGACGGCAGTGCATTAATATTGAACACTTTATACTCATAAATATGTACACATTATTTTGATTCGAATTAAAATAATTTATATCTTTGCAATATTGACCTACTTTTGCAAACGCTATTTTTTCATTCATAGAGCAATGTTGATTATTATTTTTAGATAATGTTGATTCAATTTTATTGCATTTTTCTCTTAATATGCAACATGTAATCATATATTGGGTGTTAACATAAGTTGTGTCCGTTTTTTTTTTCAATTTAAAAATGAGCACCAAAAGTATTGTAAAATAAAATGGTAAAAATTATACTTCATTCGAAAGAAAATTTTCTGCTCTACAAGATAAAGTGTTTGCTTTTACGTTACAGATATTATTTTATTTGATTACATGCCTTCAAAATGGAATGTCTAGTAGACGAAAGTGAGCATTTTCGACACCACTTTCTGTTCGCGTTCAATCGAGGGAATAAAGCTACCCTCAACGACTACCCTCAACGGCGCTCTTATTCGGGAATCCAAGGCTGTATAGTTGGAGTCGTGGAGTCGGAGTCGTGGAGTCGGAGTCGTGGAGTCGGAGTCGTGGAGTCGGAGTCGTGGAGTCGGAGTCGTGGAATCGGTGTTGTGGAGTCGGGAGATGCTATTCTAAAATCGACTCTGATTTTAAAAAAATGTATCTTTTTAAAACTTATCGGCTACATAAATTACATTATGAAATTATGAACTATGTGCTATTTAGTACAAAAAGCGTGCACTATGGTGAATTATTGCATGCACAACAACCTCCGTGGCCTAGTTGGTAAAACGATTGTCGTCCAACCCGGAGGCTGCTGACTCAAATCCCGCTGAAACCTAGATTTTTTTAAAAAGGATTCTAGTCTGATTTTCACTAAAGGCTATTTTAAGATTTTTCTGGTTGGTTGGAGGAGATTGCCACATGGCAATACCCCCGCCAGGTTATACTGTATACAACGAAAGTATAATACAAAACAATGTGATGTGGAATCTCCGTAGATATTATTTCCAAAATACATGTATTTAAATTATTACGTCACGTAATTAAGTAAAACATATTGTTAGCTATATATGTACTATAATTGAAGTCTGAGTCGTAGTCTAACTTTTTTCCGACTTCACAACATTACAGGAATCGAACTCACTATCATTGAAAGATCGAAAATGTTACATAAAATATAATAAGTTGAGTTTAAGGATAGGAAGACGGCGGCTGCGACAATTAGAGTGGATACTTCCTGCGTTTGCATATATTTGGTAAGAAGGAAGACAAACTACAAAGAAACCTTTGTTGATCTTACGATACATTACTCTTATAATATTATACATTCGGCTTAAGGTGATGGATAATGTTCATGTTATCATCATTATCATTGTCAAACTGGGTCGATCCACTGCTGGATGAATGTCACCCCAAGTTGACTCCAAATAATTCGGTTGTTTGCTCGTTGATGCCATGTGATGCTGCCATGCTTCCTGATTTCATTCGTCCAGCGTATATGCGGTCTTTTTCTGGGCCTCTTGAAGCCTCTTGGGTACCATTGGATTATTTCGGATGTCCATCGGGAATCTGACATTCTGGCTACGTGTCCGGCCCATTGCGGCTTCATTTTCTTGCATTCCTTTATTACGTCTTCTACCTTTGTTTTGGTTGCGAATCCAGGTGTTTCATTTACGGTCTTTTTTAGTATGTATGTTATTTGGTGTGAGGTGATTGATGTCTCGCGGCCATAGTACTTGGAGAATACACTGGTTGTAGACATTTCGCTTCAAAGATATTGGGAGATCATTTTTGAAGATGTTGTTCAAACGTCCAAATGAGCTCCATGCTAGTTCATATATTATATAATCATGAATATTGACAACAAGACCTCACAAAAAATGTTTTCAAGTAAACTGCACACGCTATCCCTATCATTAACACTTAGAGGCAGACTTACATATACGTACACACAACACGTCATTACCATATCAAGAAAGTCTAAGAGGATAGAAAGCCAAACGTTCCTATCATCACGTATTTTGTTCATCTCCTGTTCACCTATAAATTGTCTCCTAGGGTAACTTAGAATTTTCCCTTTCAAAATTGTATAATATTAACTTTGTGCTACTCTTTTCTTTTTTTATAATATCTCTTTTCACATCGTTCTGGTTGCTCGAAAGAAATTGCCACATATAAAAAAAAACCCCCGCCATGTTGTACCCTATACAACAGTATTGTATGTAACACAATATAATTAAGTATTATAAAACGTATTTATTATACGCCAAACAGTGCGAATACTCGGTTCAAGGTTATTAGTTGTTACCGTCTGCCGACACTGGGTCAGTAGTGGAATTCATTGTAGAGTTTTCAGACATTCTTCCAACTTAGTTCGGATATTATTCTCAGAATAATCCAGGTAAAATTTCACCAACCTGGTTTCTCATTCACGAGAGAAGCTGGTTTAATATAATCGATGCAATCTTTACGTAAAATTCGTCTAGCAACGTTGCGATTCTGTTAAATGTAATAATTATATTAATATATTCGTTTAATAACTCTTAACAGGAATAATACAAAGGTAAAAAAAAAAACATGTGTTATTAAAAAATAAGAAAATAATTTGCAATAAATCGTTTAAGATACTTTTAAAAAATGTACGAAAAGTATGATGTGTTTCAATTCATCATGTACTTTTGAAAAGTTTGATGAAATCCAATTAAATATATATTTTTGAAAACTGCTAAAAGTATTATGAGTTTCAATTAAATAGATACTTTTGAAAAGTTCGCAAAGAAATTGCATGAGTGAGAAATTCGAGGCAAAATGTTATACGCCTGAATTTGGCAAACTTTTTTACATTACTGGTTTTAAATTTTTTTAATCAGGCGCAACTGGTTTAAATTTTAGGAATAAACCTATATAAATAGGCCAAAACCCATACGATGGTTGTCGTCAAAGAAAGAATACGAGAATTGAATTTTGAATACAAGAGAGCGAGAGAGGAATACTTGGATTCTCTCCGAAAGTAATTCGAAATTTGAATCTCGGTGGGTCCGTGATAAAAAATTATACTTAACGAATTTTAAATACCTAGCTAACAATTTTTGAACCGGTGTAAAAGGGGACGATGTATAAATGATATACGAGGCATATCCAGAAAGTAAGTGTTCTGAATTTTTGTAGGTTACAATTTTTTTTATTTAAACAAAAAAAATACGTGGTTACCGTAGTACATATGTAAGGTATTTTTCGACATAGTCGCCATTCCTCTCAATGCAGGTGGTGAAGCGGGGTATCAACTTATTGATGCCTTCCTCGAAGTAGTTTTCCGCCAACCCCTCCGTCCACTTCTCCACCTCCTCCTTTACCTCCTCGTCGGTTGAAAACCTTTTTCCACCCATATGCAGCTTCAGGGAGGTAAAGAGATAGTAATCTGAAAGTGCTAGGTATGGGGAATGCGCGGGATGGTTCAGGACATCCCATTTAAACGAAGCGAGCAGTTCCTTCGTGGCGTTGGCCGTGTGTGGTTTGGCATTGTCGTGCAGTAGGCAGACTCCCTTTGTCAGCATGCCTCTCCTCTTGTTCTGAATCGCCCTCCGAATTTTTTTTAGGGTCTCACAGTATCTTGCAGAGTTGATGGTCTCCCCTTGAGGCATATATTCAATTAAAATTATGCCTTGACAGTCCCAAAACACGGATGCCATGATTTTCTTGGCTGAAATTGTGGTTTTGAACTTTTTGGCGGAGGGTGAAGAGGTGTGACGTGACCGTTTTTAAACTCGCGACACCACTTGTACACACTCGTACAATTCATAGCTTTATCACCATATGCAGTTTTCACCTCATTATAAACCTCAACCGGAGGTTTTCCCTTCCAAACGAGATAACGGATGACGCCGCGTATTTCGCACTTGGCGGGAGATTGGATTGACATTTTTCACGAAACGTGTTGTCGCGTCGACACTTCTCAACGTACTGACCACGAACCGGTCTCGTTGCGGAGGGGAAGGGTCAGGCTACACGGAAGTGTAGCCAACATGTCGAAAATAAAATCCATCCGGTCGTGACAGCCTCAGTACACTTACTTTCTGGATACGCATAGTATATAAACAAATTTTACATTTATGAATATATGTTTTCATAAATGTAGAATTTGTTTTACTTCCGTGAATATTTCACGGGTTGCAACTAGTATAATATATACGCACAAATGTGTACATACACAATATCACGCCATGCCCCTTTTGTAATAGTAATTTATTCCAGCCAACCAACTCATCTTATATAATCCATGACAGTTTATCCAAAAGAATACATTTTCGTTTAAAATCCAAAAAAAAAAATAACCAGTAAATGATACATCTCTAAACAATAATAATAGAAGTAGGGGAAAGGAAATCGTTGAAGGATAAGGAAGGAAAATAAATAACAATTAGGACGAAAGAATATTGTGATTTTTTTTTCAATTTTCTCTTAATATTAAATAAAGAAGGTACACATCTGCTAACCTTTGGAAGTTTGTTCCTCAGTCGCGCCAAGAGAATCGCAAATAAATATATGTATTATACATTTAAACATTATACTATGTATTTATAATATATTATTCGCATAAATAGTGTTCCTATTCTTATTTTTGCGGTAAAATGTCAGCTATCTTTCCATCTCTTTGGGGGTCTACCTGGTGGCTGACTTCTCCTCCACGTCGCTGATCCGGAGAGATTGCCCTCTAAACGGCGCTATGTAAAATTATTCTTTGAATTAAATTATTAGTCATTTCTTTTCAAATATTGTTTTCATACACTATGTTAACACTTGCCTTATTGTGCTAAACAATTCCGCCAGCCACTGTGCTGGACGCTCGGCATCCAGTGAAAAATGTATGTTTTAAATAAAGATTATGCAAAATATGCTATGTTATTTTTTGTAATTAGCTTTAAAATTATTTTATTATGTATTAAAACGTCGAATAACCAAATAAAATGTAAGTCCTGGTCCCTCACTATCTATCATAGGGGGGCAAGTGTTAAGTTAACAAAAGCTGGTTGTTTGGAAGAAATTGCTTTAAAGTAATAAATTCGACATTTATATTTGCATGGGTGTTAAATAAATTAATAAGTCGAAAATTATTTCTGGATAAATAATATAATATAACAGAAATTATTTTATCTGAGTCAAGCACAGATGACGACATTTCTCACCGAATCTCAAAAAACCTTTGCCACTCCTTTGAGATTTATAATTTCCGCCGCTTGGAAACTTGACCTGCCTCCTGGTTGCTTCGTAAGGTTTTTAAGGACACTTGAGTCTCAATATTTTACACATCCATATAAGTTATAATGAATTTCGATAGAAAATACTCGTAAATAAAAATTGATTCAAGCCTTCCATAATTATCACGCTATGCCCCTATTAGGCAAGCCAGAAATAAAAAAACTTAAAAATTCAAAGAGTAAATAAAATTTACTCTTTTTAATTTGTGTATTATGAAGACATCTTCCGTGACGACCTTTCTTGTTTAGTTGGTAAGACGACAATTTTTCTACCCTGGGGTTGCGGGTTCGTTTCCTTTGTTATCCTTTTTTTTTTCAAAAGGACTCCAGTTTGATTTAAAATTTAAGTTTGTTTGAGATGTCAATACACACGACCTCCGTGACATAGTTGGTAATACGACTGCCTTTCAAGTCGGGGCTGTTTACAATGTCTTCAAAGACATTGTCCTTCCCACACTTCTCCATGGGTCTGAGTTCCCTATGGAAGGAACATTCGGAATCTTCAAATATTCCACCAGCGTTTCCTCCACCGCATCCTTCAGATTTACTGGAGTGATAATATCAAAAATGTCTCAGTCCTGCAACGATCTAACTGTAAACCTGTACATCATATGGTTGTAGGGGCGAAATTGAGGTGGACCGGACATGTGATACGCATGAGCGATCATATACTCCTAAGACGCGTTTTATACGGGGAAGTAATTGGCAAGCGAAGAGTTGGTCGGCAGACGAAGCGCTATAAGGACAGTCTGCGAGAGTTACTGACTTTGTGCGGGGCACCTGATTACTGGGAGCAGGAGGCTCAAGATCTTGGAAAAGTGGAGAGACATCTGTTCTCAAACCGATGCCGTCTCAACAACTAGAAGTATGATAAACAGTCGGTGTGCTGCGAACATGCGTCAACATCTACGGGAAGGAGTGCGCATATATGAAAGGGACTGTTCTCTCACAGAATATCACATGATCAACGTGGATGAGCAGCTTAAGATTGATGTTGGATTGCTGATGGGATCCTCGACTATGAGGTCGAACAATGATGACGACGTGAGTTGAAAGAGATTGCCACATGGAAATAAATCTGGTTGGTTGTACTGTGTACAATAAAATTGTTATACAGTACAGACACCACTAAGACCAATCCAAATGTGACATACGAGTATCACACAAAATGTTTTGTATAATTTTAGCACCTAAGTATAGAACGGCGCCATATATTTTGTCAACGCCAAGGTCATGGATGGAAAGGCTATACTATACGTCTAATCAATGAACTGGTTTGGCATCAACAATTTTTATATGGTCACTTGCGGCTCTTTTTTTATATTATTTCTTATACAATATCATGAAATACATGCTCGGTCATGTTCACTGTGTCCATGTCGCTCATTCATCTATTTAGTTGTTAGTATTTATCAAGCAATATCTCTCGTAGGTAGATTTGCATTTTAAGTTCTTTTAGTTTCCTTTGTTATTCACATTATAATAACTTGTTTTATTTTATCTACATTTTTAATAAAAAATAACCAAATCATTTACGAAGACAAAATAAAATCTTCTTAAATGATTTAATCACTTTAGGTTTTACAAAACTAGAAAAAAAAAAAAGGTGATTAAACGAGTAACTCTGTATACGTATTTTTGTTAAAATATTTGTTGGTAATATAGTCGGAGATTCCAGTTTTTGCGAACATTACGAGTGCAAATAATTCAATGTGTTGTTCCCAATAGTTGAATTTAGATTCGGTTTGAAAATGCAAATGCGCATCGTCTGCCTTTGTGAAGAGGTTGATAAGACGTGATGCATCTGGAATATAAATTCGGTTCAAATCGCGAGCAAGTACAATTGAAGATGACTTCCAAGGTGCAAACGCAGTTAGTTGCATACAGTGTCGTATTTTTTTCAAACAATTTAACTTATCCCGGGATTAAGAAATGGTTTTAGAAGGGGTTACTGTACCAAAGGTAATTGGCTTCTGTAACATTTATTTGCAATATTATTAATCTCTCTTAAGATCTTATGTTTTGGAAAAGATCCAGGTAGCGATTAATTGATAGACTTGGTGACATTTTGAGAAGAAAAAGTCGTGGATCAATAGAGCTGGAATCAGATAATCAAGGAGGGCTAAAGTTTTGCAATGGTTACGTGATCATTAAAAGTTAAAAAAATTGCCTTATTCATTTTACTATAATTTAGGACCCTTGATCAAAGCAAGCATGAGTTTGTTTTCTAGCCCGGACGTTACAGGTTTAATTTTTATTAGTAACAACATTTTTTAAAAAGAACACTAGTCTGGTTTTAACTTAAGACCCCTTTAAACTATTTATAATTGATTGAAAAAAAAATCCATACTGCAACAACTCCATCAGGCTGCAGAAGGAAAGAAATATTAGACAATAAAACTCGAAACTCCAAGATTGGTAGTCAAGCGCTCTACTAACTATGCATCGGACGTCATCATTCTTCTCTCCGACTTCCGATATATATCTTGATCACACTTTTCAACATCACGGTGAAAATGCGTCTCGTTAAGGCCGAGGCCATACCAAAGTGCTTCGTTAGGTGCTAAGCTAGGTGTTACGTGACTAATATACTAAGTGACTTCATGCTTGGCCACACCAAAGTGCTTCGCACAAATTCATTTGGCGTTTGGGAGCGGTTGATTCAATTAACGATGCCACTCTCAAAACTAACCAATTTCATTACAACTTACCTTCTTTATTTACTTCCTGTGCAACTTCATTCCAAAGTGATTTTATTACAGGTACATTTTTGTATAATTTGCTCGATGGGTTCCACAAAGGCTCCCTTTTATGCACAGTTGTTATTAAAACTTACGCCATCTTGTAAAATCACTTGGTGACACAATAAAATTAACCAACACGTCTGTTCGCTATGAGATTCACCCGGTGACTATTCGTCGTGTAGCATGGCGCGAAGCGTGCAGTGTGGCCACTGCGATAGTATGCGGTGCGTTGGTTCGTAAGGATATGTCGTCTAACTCGCAGCGTAGCTCTAAGCCCAAAACTTGGCTGTGTGGTCGAGGCCTAAGTCTCTTATCTTCGAATTATTTATATATGCTCCGGAGATGTGGAATATGAGAGCAAGCGGTAGACGTAGAATAGATGCATTTGAAACGTGGTGTTAGGGAGGAATGTTGCCGATTCTATGGACGGCAAGGCGAACTGATGTTTCCATTATCGATAAACTGAGATTCACTGACAGTTTCTCGACGATATGTCATCGACAAGACCTCCGATTCTTCAGACCAATGAGATAGTTGGGAGATACTTGTGATTACTGGAAGTATGGAAGGACGACGCACAAAATGAAGAGTCCTAATGCGTTGGGCTGAACAAATGAGATAAGCAACATAATTACCCTTAACAACTCCTCTTGAACTACGGAGTGCAAGGATAGATGGAGAGGAATCGTCAAGGGCTATCATGGGAATCACAATGCTCAGTCATGAGCTGCACGAAAGGATGGATGGGATGTTCAGGTGTATCATATGAATGATCGAATGAGTGAATACTTAGCCGTACTGTAAAAGCCCACTGTCGGAGTTGAGTAAAGTAAGTGAAGGCGTTCGCAGAGTTGAGTAAAGTAAATGAAGGCGTACAAGGCGTTGTATGTGTAATAATGTTGAAATCTGTTTTTTTTTTTACAGCGGCGGGAGCTAGCTCAGACATGGGAAGTGAGCACTACTGCTTGAGGTGGAACAATCATCAGAGTAACCTCCTGGGAGTGTTCAGCCAGCTGCTGCAGGACGAGAGCCTGGTGGACGTCACGCTCGCCTGCTCCGAGGGCGCTTCCATCAGGGCACACAAGGTTAGTGCAAAGTCACTAGTAACAGTGTGTAGTGTAGATCTGCTTTTCAAGGTTACCAGTAACAGTATGAAATCTGGAGCTGTTATAAGAGAGACCTTAGTGGACGTAACGCTTTGAGTTACGTTGTGTAATGTAAAGTTGCTATGGGATATAACTTGGTGGACATATTGCTATGGGATATAACTTGGTGGACACTTGGTGGCCAGAGGGTGTTTTCATCAGGACGCCGAATCGATTAATTTTATCCCACCACTACCCACGTTATTATGGGGGACAAAATAAGTCCCATCCAGCGTGATCTACGCTAGAGAAACGAAATCTTCTTTATTTTTTCATGAGTGCGATGTCACGTAGTGACGAAGAAGGAACTGCCTAAATGGACTCTTTCCGGTGGCGGCACACCTGAGTGTGAAAAGAATAGTAGTGACGACGGACTTAAAGTCCGACATCATGGGAGAAGGAAAATGACTTGCAGTTCAGTAAATTTTTTCTATAAAGTGGCTTTAAGGCTTAGAGTTCAAACAGCCCAGCAAGTTGCCAGTACTTTCACAGAAAATTTCAAATGCAACAAAATGATCCTTTCACATCACTAGATCGGAGTAGCCAATCGGTCCGAAGATGAAACGATGTCAGGCTAAAGGGAATCCCCTTTGGAAATTACTGACTCGATTGTCATCGCAGTACCACAGAATGTGCTCTGCGGATTGATTCAGATGGCCGCAAAAATTGCGACAGAGCGAAGGGACAAGATTGACGCCACAAAGTTTGCCATTAAAGCTCACATGACCAGAGATAAATTGGGTGGTCCAATAGTTTGGATGTACCCATGGGAAGCTGCGGCGCGCCCCGATGCATGGAAAAAAATTCAGTGTCTGTCTAACTAGTAACTAATATTAGTGTGAAGTGTAAAGTTGCTATATAAAATTAATAGTCACAGCTAAAGACTGCTACAGGACATCAGGCAGTCCAACCCCAAGGGCAGGTTGCATAATGGCCGTTAAAAGTCACAAGTAATTGTGTAGAGCTGAAGTTCATTGTCATAAGTAACATTTTATAATATACATTTTACTGTAATATTATTTTAGTTAAGTCATGGAGATTTAAATATATTGTAATTGGTTTACTAAAACGCTGTTTTTCAATTTAAGAAAATGGCATGACCCTACTGGTTTCAAGGTATTCATCTCATCATCAGAGGAGCACGTATAATACTAAATTATGTACGGACTAGCACCGATTACGGATATAAATAAGACAGACTAGAGGTCCTGGAAATATCAGTCAGTGCTTTGAGATTAACACATGGTAAACACATATGTTCCCAAAGTCTCACCGCTGCTTCCCGAAGTCATCTCCTGCCTCCGTCCATCCACAACGTCCACTCCAACTTTTTTTATCGTTAGAAGCGTCTTGTCTGTGGCGGCAACCTGGGAATAATATAGTCTTGTTTATGCTCCCTTGATGAAGTGAAAACTTTAAAACCGGGAGGGTCATACCATTATCTTAACTGGGAAAAACAGTGTTTTAGTAAACCAATTATAATACAATTCACAATTCACTAGGCAAAGTCTGTGACGAAGTGGTCTCGTTCTTTAATTACGAATTTAATATATTTGTACTAAATTCTAAAACACTCAACTAAAACATTCTCCCTCTGAATTCACACCCTTACATCCTAAGATATCACTCACACAATTTCAACCCCATCATAATCTCAACAAGCACATCAAATGAGTGGGTCAGAACCAGACATGACTATCCCTCATTTATCTTATTTTGAGATAATTGTCTTCAAAGTTGCAGATCTATTAAAAAATGTTTTGTTTTCTGTTGTTTCCCAAATGTAACGGTAGATGTCTGCACTTATGGTGAACTATAAACTCATAATCATGTTTGGTTCTGATAGAAATGGGTATAAAGATGTAGCGTATGTGACTAACTCTAATTTTTATTATTTTGTGGGATAGTCAAGTCTAGTTCTGACCCACTCAAATAATGTCAAACAACTTCTCATCACACGCTCTACATTTGCGTCAGTCATTCACATTTACTCACATGCCTGTGTGGAGGACCTCTAAAAGATCCTCGTTCTTTCCTTATTTAAGCCGCCGTGTTACATGTACATATCTTTTTTTAATTTGAAGGCGCGATGTTATTAAAAATCGCCACCCTCCCTCAAGAATGTGTTGGAAAGTCTTGACATTAAGTACTGCATATTCCGATCTCAGGCTTTCAAACAACCTCTCAAAGGATGTAAGAAACCCTACGATCAGAACCAAATTCAGTGCATCGTCTATTGTTCTATGAAAGCCTTATCATTAATTGAAAGACGACTAATATCATATAAAACGTTTGTTGGAATATACGAGTATTTAACCGTTATATTGTCATCCGTTCTGTATGAAAATGAAATCGAAAATTAATATGTAAATTTGAAATTGATTGACGAACAATTAATAGTGTTCGTTCATTGACCATTATTTGTAAATGAATGAAACCCATTCTCAGAATTGAGCACTTATTATGATATCACGCATACTACATTCATTCATGCAAACAATTTATTAAAGACGCCTAATTTGTTTGAATTCTGTCACGCAATCTTTACTGTGAGAAACTTTTATTTCGTATCAATATCAATACTGATGCTGTGAACAAAAGATTAACGAGTCAATTGTTTTAAGAAAGATTTTCATCTGAAGATTGTGTATCTCAAATAATTTTGAATATTGAATCAGATTCGTGAGGAGTAAGGTATTTTCTGTTCTATTGTATGGTGGCCAATAGTGAACGACGATCAAAAAGCTTGAAGCATTTGAAATGTCAATCTACAGAAGAATGTTGCGTATAAACTGGATGGACATAGTAAGAAATGAGGAAATAATGAATTGTATAAAAATGTCAAAAGAAATTTTTGAAACAATCAAAGAACATACAATAAAGACAACTGCATATATTATCTGAATAAAACAAACATATGCGCATCGACTGCAAAATCCGAATTTATAAGACCTGTATCAGCTCAATCATGATAGTTTTGAAACCAGATCGGGCACACCTAGTTGCCTTGCGTGTAATCACAATGGGCACTTACAGCAATCTAGACCTCAGCCTCGGAATTCGAAGACAAGCGTTTTACTAACTAGGACACGAAGTTTGTCAGCAATCCTCTAACATACGAGTATGTACAAAACTATCAAGAATACTAAATATACGAGTAAAATAAATCTTAAATTACGGTCAAAAAGTTGGAATATATAAGATCTGTCTCAGAGCGATCATGACTTATAATGTTGAAACCAGAGCCTACACAACTAGAATAAAGAATCATAGTACAATCATCTGAGACGAGAATATTATAAACCATCGCTGGAAAATCAAAGATCAGAAACTCTCACATCTGACACACCTACTGTAACACAAATGAAATAGTCAGATGAATCAGGAGGATAAGGTGGTACTGTCTTGACCACGTCGATAGAATGGTCAGTGATAAATTTTCATACATAGCAGGACATCGCATGCCACGAAGGCCACCTAAAATGTGAAGAGACAGCTGGTGCTCTGCCTTCTAGAAATGATTTTCGCAACAAAAAGATCCAAGATCTACTGCAAAAAGAAATTCACGTGTCAACAATGGCCTTGTCAAACTGTCAACAAAAAAGGATGAAGAACTATCAAAGCGTTCCATTTTGATTTTTCTAATTGAAAATGGAGTTCTACGAATTGAAAATCAACAGCAACAATAAACTTATGGGAGTAGTTTCATAGTGTTACCATATCTTTGTTCAGAGCTGCTGCCTCGAAGGTCAAGATAACCACGATGATCACCATTTTTTTAAGATAAACTTGAAAAAAGAAGAAGTCTATTACTTCTACGAGTATATTGTATTAAATTATAGATCTGGTGCATTTTTCTATAAATTTATATATTAAATAGGAACCATTTCGTATGGGTCATGGACTCACGAAAGGTAAATCAAAGCTGAAAATGATGTAAGAATTACTATTTCAGGTAGTACTTTCGGCGTGCTCGTCCTACTTCCAGTCCCTGTTCCTGGACCACCCCTCGCGGCACCCGATTGTGATCCTGAAGGACGTGCAGTTCGCCGAGCTGCGCACCCTCGTGGAGTTCATGTACAAGGGGGAGGTCAACGTGCAGTACTGCCAGCTCTCCGCCCTGCTCAAGACGGCTGAAAGCCTCAAGGTTTGTTCCTCCTTCTTAAATTTAAGCCCTTGAAATATGAGAAAGAAATTTAAGACACAAAACAGAAATTAAGAAACGGATTATACAAAACAGACTAGATTTAGTAAGAGCTATCGAAAACAAAATATGAAACCTCTAATTGAATCGAACTTATGCAATGGAAAAGAATTCCATATACAATTCCCTTTTTCTTGATTTCTGTGGATTAATGAGTAGTTTTTATGTTAAATCAGTTAATGATTCTTTGTAAATTGAAAATTTCTTATTTAAATGTTCTTTTTTGGAGCCGTGTGATTATGGCAGTATTTAATTTATCTTCTTTTTAAGTGGAATTTTTATTCTTATAACTGTCCGAGATATTTTGTGAAAATCGGGAATAAATTCACTAATACAATCAAACGTGTGCCAGTGTGTGACGTAGGTATATTCATTCTAAAAAACCGTTATGGGTGAGAAGCTACGCTATTCACGTCTCACTCTCACTCTACTTGGGTATATGGGAACGCAAGAATAGAATCTCAGTTAGCTCGCTTCTCTCGCTTCAGTAACTCGCGGGCATTCGTTTGAGGTGGTCTCTTCACCCGTTTTGTGAACGTCGGCCGATGTTTTTTTTCTTCATGTTTTCAGTAATTAAATTTAAATTATTATCCCTTTTGACTTCAAATTTAATTTATTTAAGCGATTGGCTATGAATATTCTTATTTTTTTCAATTTTAAACCGCTCATTTTTACATGTATGTATATTGATGTGTATTGAATACACAGCACAGGAAAGGAAAGGTTATCACAGTATTTCTTAACTTTTTTGAGCTGTGATCCAGGTTAGGATATACGAGTATGTTTTAGTTTTGCGACCCAAGTAAGGAATAAAAAATAACACATGTAGATTATTTTAACACTTCCTACCCTGTGATGGATAGCGAGTGACCAGGATTAATATTTTATTTGATTATTTGACGTTTTAATACTTAATAAAAATATTTTTATAGCTAATTACAAAAAATAACCTAGCAGATTTTGCATAATTTTGATTTAAAATATACATTTTTCACTGGACGCTTAGCGTCCAGCACCGCAGCTGGCGGATTTTTTTAGCACAGTAAGGCAAGTGTTAATATCAGAACTTAATGATCCTTAGTCATAATCTAATATTGTTTGAAGGATCCTTCTCATACTCAGCCAGCAAATACTGAAATGAGTGGCCCCTGCCCTTGAAAGAGTGCGTTGCACCTTTAGAAATGCTCTGAAATGTTACCTTCTAAATAGTTTTTTTTTTGTAATTGAAACTCTTATTCGCTTTCTCTCTTTTCGCTGGCGGTGAATCGAGGGTTGTGTGTATTTTCTCTTCTCATAAAATTTTATATTACAATTTATTTATTTTCATTCTTCGTATTATAGTTTATATGTATGAACATCATTTTCTATTCGTGATTTTATTTTGATAAAATTTGGCCTCTTATCAGCTTTTCTCTTTTTTCGCTGACAGCTAATCTGGCGTGGTATTTGTGGGTTTCCTTTTTTTATTTTTTCTGTCATTTATCAATTTTTCATTCTTTTCTTAATTTTCTTAATCGTGTACAAGGGTATGGGCTGAAAAACAGCTGAAGTCCTCGCGTCCGCGTTCGTCCTATATTGGTGTGGTGTGTCTCAACCGGGGGATGCTATGAGATGAGCCCAGATATTTTGATAGGATATCTCTTAAATATATTTTCTGCTATTTATCTTGAGATATACTCGTATGTGCAATTTCGGAATGTACATATTTATGTTACTATCAATAAATCTCTATTTATTTAATTTTGTGACTTTCGACGCACAGTGGCTCGAAAGGTTATTTAAGTGATTTTTGTACATTTGTAACGTGTTCTAACATATGTTAGTATGCAAAAATATTAAAATACTAATTATAACCCGTCAATATTGACAGAAGCAAATCAATTTTTTTTCTTCAATATGACGCTGTGTCTGTCTTTGTGCTGTTTCATGTTGTCATCGTGTTTCTGTTTCTCTAGAGCAGGGGTCACCAAACTTTTTGAGAAACGGGCCGGATTGAATTTTTTAAAAACATGGGAGGCCGGACGAAAAATATTCTTATTGAAATCCTATTAGAACATTAGTTTACATTGAATGTGTAAACAAATATAGTTTATGTTGGAAGTTTTATACTGAATCACAATAGAAGAATCGTTGTCGTGTATTCACAACCAAATCATAAAATGTTATAAAATTAAAATTTCTTATATATACTATAATATTTATGAATAAAAGTCGGGGGCCGGATGAAAAAGTTTTGAGGGCCGGATCCAGCCCGCGGGCCGTAGTTTGGTGACCACTGCGTCTAGAGTCTCGCTTGATCGTTGTGATTGACGCGATCGTCTATTAGTTTTAGTACCTGCAGCTCTTTTTGCAGAAAATTTATCATGTTGATCTGTAATTTTATCATGTTGATCTGTAATTTTATCATGTTGATCTGTAATTTTATCATGTTGATCTGTAATTTTATCATGTTGATCTGTAATTTTATCATGTTGATCTGTAATTTCATCATGTTGATCTGTGATTTTATCATGTTGATCTGTAATTTTATCATGTTGATCTGTAATTTTATCATGTTGATCTGTAATACTTTAAATTAAAACTTTGTCTTGCAGGAACAATCAAACAAGATTTAAGATTGATTATTTTTAACGAAATAATATGTTTCGGGAATTAAACTAGAAATTTTTAATTATGTAGAATTTTAATGAAACGAAACTCATGACAGAGTGTAACTCCTATTTACAGAAAATTTTACATAAACTATTAACAACAACATTTTAATTTATTTACATAGCGACATTATAAAGTGAGATGATATGCGAATCTAATAATTGAGCGTTGATATTGTAAATGTTAGAAGAATCAAGCATTCTCGGTCATTTCAAACAGCTTTCTCGCTCTAATATCCATATTTTTTCTGTTTAACAGTCAAGTTACATGTTCTTTATAAATACAGACGGTCCTCGACTTTCGCACATAATTGGTTCCTGAAAATGTGTGCGAATGTTGAATGTTCGAAAGTAGAGGGATGTAAAAAAAACATCAAAAATTCTATTTTGAAATATTTATTTATCAATAATAATATTTATTTATCAATAATATATTAAAAATATGTATTTATCAACATACATAATTAAGTTAACGAGGCGTGTTTAAGTGCTTTCAGGTGTTTTCTTTATAAACTTGTCAAGAGTTAGTTGAATACCACCCTTTTTTTATTTTTTTTGATAAAGAGTTCTATAACATACTGTGTTTTTCTGAATTCGCCTACGTACTTGAGATATACGTTCTCCATTGGGACCACATTCTTCCATGATAGTCAAAAATTTGTCAAGATGCATGAAGGCTTCGTTCATATTTTTTATTGTCAAAGTCTTGACGATTTTATCAGCTTCTTCTTCCTCACTTTCATTGTGTATTTCATTTAACTCTTGTTGCTCAATTAAGTATTCATTTGACAGAGGTACTGAGTGAGATTCAATCAACTCATTAACATCTTCGTTGTTGACGTCCAAGTTTAGTTCATTCATTAGGCTAACTATTTAATCTGTGATAGTTTCCTGAGTTCGGTTGTTAATGTTTCTTATATCATAGATGAATACACACCATCACGTCGTTTCCTTGCTGGACTAGGTAGAGAGGAGAGAGCGCCAGACTTTCCTATCCCGATATATATTTTTCGCCTCTTCCACATTCATACATCTCATAAAATTCCTACGATTTCACTGACTTTTTACATTTCTTTCTTTTAAAATATCTATCACTTTTATCTGCCTCTATCACACCTTCCACTTATATTTGCACTACATAGGTGTTTTGTCAGTCTTTCTTCAGTCATTCGTTTCACGTGCTCAAACTATCTCAGATTACTCTTCTTCATCTAACTTAACACATTTTGGGTTTGTTGCATATCATTTGTCGTGACCCAAGTAAACTAGGCATTTGCTTGTATCTTACTGAGGATAAATATTATTATATTAACTTTGTTTTTATCATTTTAGGTCAAAGGACTGGCCGATATGACCAACTTAAACTCGGGCGCAGGAACAACAGAAGTGGGTGGAGGCGAAATAGACTCTCTCCAACCCCAAGATCTCACTCCATCTAGGGTAGCCGTCGAACAACAGGCACCCGAAAGACTCGTAAGAGAAGACACGAGTCCTCCAAGAGCATCACCTTTGATGCACGTGCGAAGACCGAGGCACGAATTTAGGTATGAACCCAGGCAAGAAATTAGGCAAGAATTTAGGCACGAACTAAGACCGGACTCTAGGCACGAATCAAGGCAGGAACTAAGGCACGAAACAAGGCACGAGCAAGAACATGAACCGGGAGGGACAGAGATGAGGCACGAAATCAAGACAGAACTGCGGCACGAGCTGAAACAAGAACCACACCAAGAGCAGATGACGAGAGACCCAGGGGGGAAGGAGGAACCTCCCGACGAACCAATGTGGACCAGTTCACCTGAAGATGACATGTCATTACATTCAAATTGTGGACATAGTGATAATTTAGGTAAGGAATTGAATATGTTTTGATTTTTCAATTTTATAAGAAATCTTTTAATATATCATATTTCTTATCATCTTTATAAATTATATTGTGTTGTACTACACTTTCTTTGTATGCAGTAACATCTGACTGGTTTATTTTCATATGCAAATCTCTTACAACTAACCGGAAAGGTGCTAAACAAGTTTAATGTTTAAATTAGTCTGAAACCCATTTTAAAACACCTAAAGCTGAATGTGTTACTATCACATATCAGAAAATCTATTAGTATAAAGGTTTCAGGCTATTTTAAACATATTTATGGTTGCATGAAAGAGATTGTTACTTGGCAATATACCTATCAGGTATAACTGTATACAACGAAAGGTTACTACATACAACAGATTATTGGTGAAATAATTTAGAAATGTTGTAACCATAATTGGGAGTCGTATACCATGGAATGACCGAAAAATGTAGGATAGGACCAAGTGAATACAATTTAGAAAAAAAAGGAAATGTAAGTAGTAAAACATAAAGGACTGTATGATATACATGAATGTGTAGGAAACGCATGAAATGTGTCGCGATGGCAAAGTTTGACACCCTGTTTTCTCTGCCTGCCCCAGCAGATAAATTGTGTGGAAGTGTGTTTTCGTACGTATAAGAAGTTTAATAGATTCGATTCGTGTGTTAAAAGTGCAAACATTGAACATTTTATGAGTTTTCATGTTATGGTCATAGATTGAAGTGTGGTGAAAAGTGGGTGTGATGTATGGGTTAACCTCAGAAAATCTGGAGCAGGTTAATGAGTTATATTATCTGGGCAGTAAGTTTACATGTGATGGGCGAGTAGAAAGGGACATTGAAAAAAGGGTAGAGGGAAAAGGTAAACGTTGCAAATAATGTAATGTTTTTACAACCGCGCTATATCAAATGTAGCAAAAATTGTGATACTATATGTAATAAAGGTTCTTTCAAATTGAGCGGTTTTTTCATTAAAAAATTTGTAATTCTTGAATAAAAAACACAATTTGCTTTGATTTCAAAAAAACTTTTTATTGGTCATAGAAGTATAATGTATGACATTTAAACACAAAAAACAATATCCACCAAATGGCCACCTCTTGCAGCTCCACAGATGTCAACTCTTTTGTCAAAATTTTCGATGACATTTTGGCATAATTGCGGTTCTAGCTCACCAATAACGCGAATAATTTCGTCCTTCAGCCCAGGAATTGATTGGGAGTCATTCTTATAGACCTGGCTTTTCACGTAACCCCAGAGAAAATAGTCCAACGGTGTCAGATCACATGATCTTGGTGGCCAATTAACATCGCCGTTTCCGGAGATTACAATACATAAAATAATTCAACAATTTGAACGCGTTGTTGTATTGTATACGACTCCATTTTTATAAATGTCATACATTATACTTCTCAAATGACACAAGACCCAGGCAAGTTCGCGACGCCATCGGTGTTTTATCCAAGAATTAAAAAAACCGCTCAATTTGAAAGATCCTTTAGTATGCTACTGGTGACATGATTTTTATCCTAGACAAATTGAAAGATCCTTTAGTATTCTACTGGTGGCATGATTTTTATCCTAGACAAATTGAAAGATCCTTTAGTATGCTACTGGTGACATGATTTTTATCCTAGACAAATTGAAAGATCCTTTAGTATGCTACTGGTGACATGATTTTTATCCTAGACAAATTGAAAGATCCTTTAGTATGCTACTGGTGACATGATTTTTATCCTAGACAAATTGAAAGATCCTTTAGTATGCTACTGGTGACATGATTTTTATCCTAGACAATTTGAAAGATCCTTTAGTATGCTACTGGTGACATGATTTTTATCCTAGACAAATTGAAAGATCCTTTAGTATGCTACTGGTGACATGATTTTTATCCTAGACAAATTGAAAGATCCTTTAGTATGCTACTGGTGACATGATTTTTATCCTAGACAATTTGAAAGATCCTTTAGTATGCTACTGGTGACATGATTTTTATCCTAGACAAATTGAAAGATCCTTTAGTATGCTACTGGTGACATGATTTTTATCCTATACAAATTGAAAGGTCCTTTAGTATGCTACTGGTGACATGATTTTTATCCTATACAAATATAAGAAAAATGCCGGGAGCAACACATACTGATTTATTGCTGTTATCACATACCGATCTATTGGTGATGTTGACTTAATTAAAAGCTTTTGACATCAACAACGTGGGTGGACTCTTTGATCAAGGAGTAAATCAATCACCAAATTACTTATGACAAGGAGCTAACATGTTTTTGATTTCAGTTATTTGAGTTTCACAATATTGCATGGCCTATTGTTAGGAACCTTGATGAATGGAAGTGAAATTTGGATTTGGTAGTAGAAGGATAAAAGTTGGAATAATGATTTTTATGATATATGCGTGCATTGAAAAAAATGTGGAGTGTCAATGTATGAAAGAAAGCGGAACGAAGACATCAGAAATGAATGCATGGATAAATTGGATGTTTTAAGTAAGATTAAGAAAAAAGCTTTTTAATGGTTTGGACATGTGATGATGAAATAATGACTAAGCGAGTATACAAATCAGAAGTATTAGATATGCGTGTAAAAGGTAGACTGTGGGAAACATGGCTGTATCAAATTAACTAAATTTTAAAAGGCGGTAAAATGAGAAATATGAACAATAGAAGTGTGCCTGACGAGATGCATGAATAGAAGACGAAATGTTTGTGATTTGATACAAAAGTTCAGAGACCTGTTCTCTCTGTGGAGATATGCGCACTAAGAAATATTTGTGAAGTGTCAATGTATGACGGTGGAACTAAGACATCAGAAATTAATGCATGGATAAAATTAACGTTTTATTTTACGATGAAAAAAAAAGCTTTTAGATGGTTTGAACATGTAGAGAGAATGAATGATGAAATAATGACCAAGCATATGTTATATATCAATAAGAAGTGTAAGGTGTACGTGGAAGAGGTCAACTGAGGAAAACGTGGCTAGATCAAATGGATTAGTTTAAAAAAAAAAGGTAAGTGAGAAGGATGAAAAATATGAAAGAAGGCGGAATGAAGACATCAGAAATGAATGCATGAATAAAATGGATGTTTTAAATAAGGTGAAGAAAGTAGCTTTAAGATGGTTGATAGATATGTGGATAGAATTAATTATAAAATAATGACAAAGAAAGTGTATGTTACAAATTTGATGTCTAAGGCAGCGAGGAAAGCGGTGCTGGACTAAATGGTCCAGATTTTGAAAGAAGGGAAAATGAGAACTAAAAATATTAGAAGATTGTACATGACGAGATATATGAATGTGGAAGAGGCGGGAGTTGTGTGTTTGGATAGAAAAGTCAATAGATCTGCCTGCCCCGCAAGGGACACTATGTACGATTATGTATATATTAAAGAGCTTTGAATAATTAATTGAATATGATATGAAAATTATTTGCAGGTTTAAATATGAGTATAAACGTGAATAATAATACTCCAGGTCTATTAGCGCCGAATCCTTTAGAACTGAGACTGGGACTCGGCAGCTTAAGGAGTTTAAGTGGGGAGCCCATTGCAGGACCATCTGGTCTCCCACCAGTTCAACAAGTCCCACTGGTAAGAACACTCGATTACTCTTGTACTCGGTAATAATTTCTTGTTTACACGTGGCGAGTAAACCCATACCTCGCTGTATGGAAGAGATACGTTCCCAAAAAGTCATAAAACGAAATTCTGTATATCAAATTATTTTGTTTCGATATAAATTCATTGAATATGCGTGACATGCTCTATTAAGGAAAAATCAATGAAATATTCAAGTGAAGCGTATTCTCAAAATCGCAAAAAATTGTTTGCATTACAAATATATGACATAATAATTCATTGTAAAACTATTTGAAATCCTTAAAATCGCTTAAGGTCACTTGATTTGTTGTTTAAAATCGAATCATAATAATTAAAATAGTTATTCTAGTTTAAAATATGGGCATGATCCTTTTTGAGTAAACAATTCTACTTTAATCTTTTTTGATTGAAAAGGTCTGGGACATGACGTTTTTTGTTCGATTTCAAAAATATTTTACAAAACATAATAAAAAAATAATTGGGTAGAGTAATTTATTTTTATTTTGATCAAATAAAATAAGTCAAGTGTTACAAAATAAGAAGAAATATTACTATAAAACTATAAATATATGTAGGTAGATAAAGCTGTATAATGATATTACACTGCACGTACGATTTAAAACTGACAGTTGCCGGTGAACTGGTATGAAGTTAGACACAATCGGAAAGCTATGATTGGTCAATTCGGACATGATATTTTTTGATTGGTTTAAAGCCTGGACAAGATTCTTTTTGAAAGAAATACTGTTTTTTTTATTGGGATTTTAAGATGATTTATATGCTTTTTTGTATTAAAATGTTAAACGGCTCCGTACCATCGATAAGAAAAAAATCTGCTTTATCAACTCATTTTTTGTATCCGATATACATGATCTTTTTTTAATGTTACCTCCTCAAATACTATATATAGATTTTTTTACACATCTACTTCGTAACACTGGTTACCCCACAATTGTTCCAAAAAGTCATGTTTGGCCGCTACTAAGCTACAGCACAATAATAAATTCAGATGACAAAAGGCATCCAAGTAAAATCAGTTCAGGAATCGAACTTGAGACACCCGAGTGCTAGACCAATATTCTAAATATTGAACCATGGTATCGATGTTTTAAGATAATATTTTTAAAACCATGTTACTTTTTGTGAGCTCGTAAAACCTATTTAAAATCAAAGAAAGATATTAAAAATATTTCGTGGTAAAAATATTATGTTTCAGTACACTGGTATTAATTGTTTGATGTGATTATAACAAACTACGAGTATATTAAATACAATAGTTAATACGAAAATTCTGCCTGTGTATTGACTTTAAATTCAGTGCCGAGCTCGCTGGTTGAGGCGAGTGCACAGTCGTCCAGGTATATAATTTAAAAAAAAAATATTGTCTTTTAAAAAACATTTTACGAAACCGCGTTTAGTTGAAACTATAAATAGAAGAATAGATTTATTAACGTTTAACGTCATATTTTTTTATATAAATATACAGTACAATGTATCTTAAATTTATTAATTTCAATATTTTACATAATTATAAACAAGACAAACGGTCCATATCAACAGTTTTACCAGGCTCCTTGCATGTTCTGAAACTGCTGACCAGTGCTTTTTTTTTACGGTGGAGCGCAGTGAAGCGGCGCTCCACCACCTTTTTTACGGTATACAAAAAGCTGGATAAGATGTGAGCTCCGGCACTTTTAAAAAAAAAAGTACTGTCAGTGCTTTTTTGCGGTGGAGCGCATGGGAGTGGCGCTCCACCACCTTTTTTACCGTTTACAAAAAAAATGACGAGAAGTGAGCTCCGGCATCTTTTTTTTTTTTAAAAAAAAAGCACATAACAATCTAACAAGTCAGAGCTTCAGCCACTCGTGAGATTTAATAACTCTCAGTTAAAAAATATGTATTAGCACAATTTCATTGAAACACCCAAAAGCTGGGCATATTTACATTAAAATTATCTATGTGATTGTCCCAGCGCCGCGACCCAACAAATATCAAGTCAACGAACTCGCCTGTCATTCACATTTTAATTCTTACTTAATTCATGAAGTGTTTTTGTTATATTATTGTCTATTGTCGTTGTAACTTTTATGTACGAGTATTCTCGAGTATTTTATCATTGCCTGTTTCTATAATTTAATTATAACCTAAGACATGTGTTTTTTAATAATTTTGTTTAAGTGTTATTCATGGTATTGTTTATGTTTTCAGTCATTAAAGAAAGAAGTCGACTGGAGTCGGACACCAGAGGAGAAGAGTGGCGGAGAAAGTTCCTCAGATTACCGGCATCCTATACACGAATCTGTAAGTTCTTTTTTCTGCATTTCTTTTCCTTATTTTTATTTATTTATTTTAATGTAATCGTTGAAAAACTTGTTGAGTAATAAAAGTAAATTTAAAAAAATTACAACAAGAATTGTTTCGCAATTTTTGTTGCTATCTAAAACATTGGAAAAATATGCTTGATAAGTATTATATAATATAATATAATATTTAGCATGGTATTTTGGTATTATTTGCTTGTTTTTGTAGCGCTCTTATTTTAGTGCATGCTTTTTATAAAACAGATAGGTTTAAAGTATTTTTGAAAATGAGTTCGAGCGAACTTATTTTAGAAGTCAGTTTGTCGCAAAAGTCCGGCGCATCATCAGGAGTACAGTAATGGCAGGTGTTGCTCGCAGAGAGGTGTGTTTTTGTTTTATTATGTAATATTTGGTTGCATGCTATATCGATGTGCTATGCTACTAAACATTCGTTCCCTTTCTATGCCTTGCTGTCAAGAAGTTGACCTTCGTTTTTTTGGCCATGATTGTTTTTTTCATATATATTTTATACATATATGTATATTTGATTTCTGTTTAATTTTACTGAAAAATACCGTGCCGGCGCGCGCTATGCGGAAAGGTTCGGTTTCGAACTCGACGCAGGTTCGAATCCCACGGTTCGATTCGCGTGAGCCACCCCGACCACGGGAGCGACTAGCAAAAGAACCGGTTCGCGAAGCGAACTATTGTTCGATACGATACGGGAGCGTTGTTCGCGTTGCTAGTCACTTCTGTGCGTCACGCTGCGTCCCCTACACTCTCTCTCTCTCTATCTCTCTCTGCCAAACAAAAAATGAGCGTCAACTTCTAAATTTTTGTCTTTTCAAGAAAAAAAAAACATTCACACTGTCCAAAAATTTTTAACTCGATATCTTTTTAGAGTAGTTCAAGTAGTTAAGGTTCGTCAAGACGAACAAATACGGAAAAGAAGTTGATGTTCTTTTTTGTTGGTTGCAGGAGACATTTGACGGGGGCAGCGCGCGCGAAGGTGACGGACGGGTGTTTCCCTGTATGTACTGCGGCGCGGGGTTCCCGCACCAGAGCAAGCTGACGCGGCACATCCTCTCGCACTCGCTGGAGACGCTCAAGTACCGAGAAGCAGTTCTTGGGCGGGCGTTGCCGCCATTGCCGCTGAACGCGGGCGGGCCGGGTGGACCGGTCGGTCCGCCGCTTTCTCACATCGGTGATGATCCACCCGGCGCGCCTTTGGATGTAGAGCTAGTGTCCGTCGAACCTGGAAACGTTGTGCTTTGCAAGTTCTGTGGCAAGAGCTTCCCGGACGTGAGCTCGCTGATCGCGCACCTTCCCGCCCACACGGGGGACCGCCCCTTCAAGTGCGAGTTCTGCGGGAAGGCTTTCAAGCTACGCCACCATATGAAGGACCACTGTCGTGTACACACCGGTAAGTTCAACTTGTTTCATTATCTTTCTGTTTAATTTTCCTTGAACATTCCTGCGCCTATTCCATTAGTGCTTTCTCCTCTATTGGCCCTTTTTTAGATACTGGATAAAATATGTCCACTATAGCTGCACCCTCGCTTTACAAACTTCCTTTACTTCTCTTCTTGATGTTTCAACTAAACGCCATGCCTTTCTATTTCAACTAAGATCAAAAACTTTGATTTCGTCTTTAAGCCTTACAATTATTTCTTGATTTTCAATATTTCAACATGTAACAATTCAGTTTCAATATTTCAACATGTCAGCACTGCATGGTTTGTTTATTTGGTTGATTATCTTTTAAAATAAATAGATGCACCAAAAATGAATGAATCAATTCATTTAAACAGAAATAAACTTGCATTCAAATAAGAATGTTTTATCCAACTGGAAAATCTAGAACCTACTTTTTAAGTTATTATTTTCGTCAATGTGGTGCATTTTACATTTGATCATAGTTTCCATTAGGCAACATTCATGTTGAGTTCTCAGTATGAAATGATAACTTCTATCATCTTCTCGAGATATCATCTCCTATCGGAGATTATCTTTATCTTGTTCACTGCTGTCTGGAACAACTCAGCATAGCTGTATGCAAACCTTTTCCACAAGTTTTTAAACCATGATCATATCTTGATGATCAATTGTGTTATATCTGTACCTATCTGTGTGTGACCGAGATACTGCCACTTGCGAATCTTCACAGTTTAAGCAGTTCTCAGTCCTTATACTCGTACATATGCGCAAGTGTTTCGGCATTTGTAACACGATGCATCTGTAGATCCACATCTTAAAAACTTCAATCATTTGTGATGTTTCCTGGCTCAGTGTCCTTGCCTCTATTCTATAGAGGAGAGTTGAAAATATTATTTTCTATCACCGAAAATAAAATGATTCAGAATGTTTCTGCATCTTATCTCTGTGCTTGTCAACGGTTATTATTTCCCATTCTTTTACCATTTCTTCCAATCCTCTTCCAATACCAAATGATCTATTTTCAATTTGTTATTAATGAATTACTTTCAATGATCTCAGACAAATGGCTTGTGTTTCTTCATGTTTTGTTATGTTTCAGGTGAGAGGCCATTTCGGTGCGCTTTATGTGGAAAAACATTCTCTCGATCAACAATCCTGAAGGCTCACGAAAAGACGCACTATCCTAAGTACGTGAGGAAATTCCTGTCACCAAGTCCACTGGACACGGAGGAAGAAAGTCCTCACTAGTACCCTGGCTGATCTCCATTTCTCTTTGTCTTCAGCGGGCTAGAGACAAACGACAAGAGCTACCAATAAAAGGATGACATCTTCCTTGAATTCAACCAAAAAGAAGATGTCTTTAATCTTTTCATACAAGGAAATAGATAAATTTGTTGTGAAATAGTAACTTTCAATTTGGAATTGTTTTCAATCAACCGCTGAAGTCTGCCAATAAGTTACAATGTATCGAGTGTGTTTAATTGTTTTCTGAAGATCACATTGTTTGCAAATTTTCTCTTCAAAATCTTTTTTTAATTTGTTTAATTTTTGGTAATTTTACAAATCTAATTTAAACATTTCACATGATCACTCCTGAATATCTCAATTCCTAGTGTGAAAAGATTATCATCCATCTTATCAGAGCTCTTGGACCATTTTTGTCTTCAATCCGCTAGAAGTAGACGAGGAATATCCCCACTTGTGATGTACCTGCTCTGCAATGCTGGAAATGGAAGAGAAGTTTATCTAGTGCCGCTTTGTTTACTCACCATTTGCAGTCAGCGCCCAGCGCAGTACCAATTGTGTCGAACGTTATTGTGGAATTTCTGTGAAACTTTCACATTTACTATATTTATTTGATGACTTTGATGTTTTTAAGGATGCCAAGTATCTGATACTTTGATCTATTCCTGATTATATGTTTTAGTATTCCAAAGGATATACTTTTTAAATCCTTGAGAAAAAATATTTTTGGGAACTACTAATTCATTCTAAACCAGTTTACATTTTTTCAAACTCAAAATTATATCACTTTCTGATGTTTTAAAATTTTGCTTGAAAATTTTTATTAGTTCTAGTAGTCATGCAAGGAATTTAAGCAAATCCTGTAGAATACTTACCTGCTTACCAACCTGGATGTTGCCTATTTGATTCCCACTGGTAACATTTAAAAAAAAAAAAAATATATATATATATATATATATATATATATATATATATATATATATATATATATATATATATATATATATATATATATATATATATATATATATATATATATATATATATATATATATATATATATATATATATATATATATATATATATATATATATATATATATATATATATATATATATATATATATATATATATATATATATATATATATATATATATATATATATATATATATATATATATATATATATATATATATATATATATATATATATATATATATATCAGTCTAGCTAGTTACTGGTCCAAAGAAAGATGTAAGCAAATCTGCCAAGATGATAGTCCACAACAGTATTTTAGTACCAACTTTGATGTATGGGAGTGAAACGTAAACATAGAACAAGATTGAAAAGAGCTGAATAAATGCTGTGGAAATGCGTGCACTTAGAAGAATACATGGGGCAACAATGTATGACAGAATATGGAACGAAGTTATTAGGGATGAATGTGAACTTAAGGCAGATGTGTTGAGTAAGATGAAGAAAGAATTCTGCAATGGTTTGGGCACATCTAACAGATTAATGAAGAAAGACTGACAAAACAAATGGACAGTGCAAATGCGAGTATTTAGTTAACATATATTGTATATACATAATAGTGTATTGATGCCCACCTTAACATATGAAAGTTGGACGTGATAGAAGAAAGATAAATGAAAAAATAATGCTGTGGAGTGGCATGCACTAATATAAACTTGTGGAGTATCAAAGTATGAAAGAAATTGGTTTTAAGACATGGATAAAATGTATGTTTTAAGATAGATGAAGAAAGGATGTTTAAGAGCGATTAGACATATGGAGAGAATGAATGAATAACTAAATGATTATACAAGTTCAATATGTGCGTGGAAGAGGTAGATGGAGAAAAAGATGGCTAGATCAAGTGATGGCAGATTATTAAAGAAGGTAAGGTGAGAAGTATGAATAAAAGAAGATTATGCATGTCGAGATGTGTGAATGTGGAGAAGACGAAAGTTGTGTACTTAGATAGAAAACTTTAGTTCTGTTATTTCTGCCTACTTTGCAAGGGGTATGGTTTAATTGTATGTACGTAATAAGCGCGTCAAGTATACAATGAAAGTTTAATACAATTTCAAACTATAGTTATTTATAAATTTACAATTATATACTATACCACTTAAATAAATAATAAAAAATTACACATCAAAAGTGTGAAATTTTGTATCAGATTTTTTGCATACTTTAAAAACATCGGTACAATGTAGGGGGAATATCATCAATTCTGGAGTGTGCCAAGGGACAAAAATTTTGTTTTTAATATCGGACAAATATCTAAGCGCCGTTTCTGTGAGTCCATCATCAAAAATCTATGGCGCAAGTTTAAAAAGTAACTGTGATCTGAATCGATATATGTTTAATAATAAATAAGACATATTAAAGATATGAAAAACTGTTTTGTTAAAAAAAAAATATGTCAACGATACGATTTTATTTGATGGTGTAAATGGTTCCAATAGATTGAATTATTGTTATAATCAAATAGATTAGATTATTGTTATAATCAAATAGATTGAATTATAACTGGTGTGCTCTGGTGTGTATGTTACTATTCAATATGTATATGTTGCTGTTTTGGATTCGAAATAACAGTTTTTTTTTTCAAATCATTTTACATATAGATGAAGTTTTTTAATATATTATTCAACTTTGTTATTTTTTTTTATTTCGTCTCGATTGTGATATATTTAATGAAATGGTAAGACACTCTTTGAGTCACACTGTGAATTTATAAAAAAAATGACACGCCCCAATTATTGACATAATCTCACCTTTATCTAAATATTTCTCCAATCGTTATTTGGAAATAAATGTGTAACAATATCAAAGAGAAAGTTTTTTTAAGAGATTAATAATTGGGTATGTTATTTTAATTAGCTGTTATTGTTTTTTTTTTATAAAAATTAGCATCCCTCAAAAAAATAATTAATTTCTCTATCATTTTAAATGTTTTCACATTCATTAATACTCTTCATTACTCTGTTCAGTTAAAAAAAAATTATAATTTAACTTATGTATGACCTCCGTGATCCTGTTGGTAAGTTGCCTGTCTTTGCGTTACCAGTTTGGTTTTCACTAAAGGCATCTTTAAAATATTCCTGGTTTATTATAAAAACTTGCCTGTATACAATCAAAGAGTAATGCAATACAATACAATGAGTAACAAACGATACCCATCATGGGTTCAAGCATGCTGACATGCTTCCATACATTTCATTGTATCTTTAAGTTTATAAATCAAGTGGTCTATATCTAAGGTATCTGTCAGAAAACACTTTGCTGATACAGTTTTATTCATGTCTTTAGGCTACAAAAGTGGTGTGTTATAGTTCGGAAAATCTAGGATGAACCTTATGACAGTTTACAAATTTGCCCCAATACAACTTTGTAACGATGTTCAGTAATTTTAATTATTTTATCAACTTTAATATAAGCCTCGATTATAATAAATAGCAAGTTATTTAGGTAAATACATTACATAAAACTAACAATAATGACAAATTAATACATCTTGTCACAAATTAGCAAAAATGTGGCAGTTTGTTAAAATCAAATAATATTTGGTGACGTTTGTCAAAAGTCACTACGTTAGTCTGCATTGGCTAGGGATGGGGTATTCGATAATTGGATTTTCAAAAATCGATTTTAATTAAATGTTCGTAATTAGTATTAATTCATAGTGGATCTTTGCCTATTTTAAAGATATATACAAATCATACAATACATTAGAAAGTCAGTATAATGAAAATTAGGAATTAAAACGTCAGTTTAGAGAAAAACAATTGTTCGATTTGTAAAAAAAAAAAAACGATTTTACCCCATCCCTTTGTGACAAACGTCGCACGGTTCATCCTAGACTTTCCGAAGTATAGTGCATATCTTGATGAATGGAAGTGATGTCTGGGCATTGAAAAAAGATTAATAAGAACAGAATAAATCTAATGGAAATGTGTATCTTGCAAAGAGTATACATTCATACAATGTCTGATATAGTAAGAAATGATTGCATTGTTTGTTCGAGACTGGTGTTATATTTTCAGTAGAATTAAAAGAGGAATTATTTAGATAGTTTGACCACTTTGAGCGAAAGAGTTGCGAAAGGTATGTAAGAAATGAATAGCGAGAAAGAGGTAGATCGAGGAAAGGAAGGAAATAGTTGGAGAAGTTTTAAATGAGAGAAAAATAAGAAATATGAGAAACAAAAGAGATTTGGAAGATGCAAAGATTGAAAGTGTGGATAATCAGACGTGAAGTACTCTGTGTTTATGCCAAAAGGGATGTGACTTATCTAGTGTACTACTTTTATTGACATGTTTTGTATCTATTATTAAATTCATGAACTAAAAGTCAGTTTGATAGTTTTCTAACTTTCAATTGTGAAGATGTGACAGTTTTTTATTCGCCTGCAGTAGTTGTTTGGGCAATGAATTGCAGCTCTTCTGAAATGTTCTAAAGAGTATTGATGGCCACCATTTAGTAGATGAACTAACAAGTTTTCCTTTAACAAATTTCGGAATATTGAGAGTATTAATTAATGTGAAATATATCTTTCTGTCATGTTTTTTTTTTCACTTTTATTTTAACTCATAATTCAACAAGCCTTAGATTTTAAAAATTGTCAATTTAGTTTGATAATATTTTCGGATTTTGTAATTATTAATCCTAATACTTATTTGGCTCAGAAAATTTAAATGTTTCGATTAAATCTCATCGATAGATGTTCAACGTGTATATTTTTGGTTTGTTAAAATTTTAATTAATTTTTAAGAATGCTGTGAATGCTTTAAATTTTATGAAAGTGTTTTGGTAACACATTAAATCTAACCAAATTGATCTTTGTTTTGGAGATGTTTTGTTATTTTAATCTTACCTCTATTACATCTCCAGCTTGAGAAATCGAGAAAGAAGTAATAATCAACACAAATCATTAACATTTTCACTATTGTAAAATGAAATTAATCATCAATGAAGAGTAAACTCAACCAAATGGATGCAAACATAATAAAGAAATACAAATCGAGATGTTTTGAAATATTTCAAAGATTTCCTACCTCAGATGGTCAAACAACTTATATAGAGCTTTATTAAATCTTTCAGTCACTTTCCAATCCCAGACTTCTAAAATTATACTGCACACAATCTAAAAATCTCTGTCTCGGTCTGCTAAGTGGCCTTTTTCCATGTTGTTGGGCTTGCATTACGAGATCAGCTTACATGGCCTATCCCTGTGTTTCCCAACGTGGGGCCCACGCCCCACAGGGGAGCAATTTGATTTTTAAGGGGGGCAATTTGAAAATTGACTCGTTCAGAGTTTAAGTTAACCATATTTCTATATTGTGGTTCACGAGCATGATACAAGTATAACAGATATAGCGATCTGGATCGCAGCTAACTTCACTCCACTGTCGCGTATACGCCGTGACGTAATACGCGACAGTGGAGTAAAGTTAGCTGCGATCCGGATTGCTTTATCTGTATACTTGTATCATAGCTCACGAGCACAGGCGTTTCTTTGTACTGGCAACAATGGTGATCGAAATCTCACAGTTATTGTTTTGGGGACAGTTTTAAAAGATCCATCATTTAAGTTTCTTTAATGAACAATTCCATTTTTGAATATTAAAAATGATGTATATGTATATGTTACGTAGGGGTTCCATGACAAAGTGGCTGCGACAAAAGGGTTAAAGTTTAACCCTTTTGTTGCGGCCGCTTAGTCGTATTTTGATCACTTTGTCGCGTCACCGTTAGGTAGAGGGGGCATAAGAATTTTAGAAAGGCTTAGGTGGAGCATAGCACAAAAAACTTTGGGAAACACTGGCCTATCCAATCTTCCATATCTTTGGGTGTTCAATTCAGTTCGATCCCACCTTCACCCACGCTGTTACGGGGGACAAAATAATTCCCTATCCATCTATCTTTGGGGATCTGCCTTGTGGTCAGCTGTCTGTGGGGTAGCCATGAAAACTTATAAAATAAATTTAGGTCTCATCCATTCTTTGATTGCGATTCTGCCAAAAATGTCTCCTTTGTCTTTTCCATCTTACGATGTCTTCGGTTTTGTATATTCTTTTTATTACCGTATTTCCAATTATATCTCTTAAGTGTTTTACACTAAATGCTAGACCTTTATTTCTGATATTCTGAGGAATGCCTCTGCAATTACATTGAAAAATACAAAAATTGTTAACATTAAAAAAAATTATATAAAATAAAAAAATTATATATATGCAGACATATATACACACAAACATACACGTATATTCGAAGTCACTTAAATACGTTGATGAGTGCTTTCTAACGCGCTCAATCTTAGAAGAAAATTTTCTTTTATTTTTGGTAATGTGACATGAAATATGTCAATATCCGAAGCAGTCCCGTTCAAAAAAGTTAAGGCCGTTTCAACAGACATAGCAGCTGGAAGACCCGTTCTTGTGTATGTTGTTGAGAACAGTTCTTGCCGGCGCAGTCTGGTGTAATTGTTAGGAACATTTAATGCTAATCTTTGTAGTAATGCTGGACAGTTCACAAGTTTGACAACGTATACCAGGAGACACAGATCTCTTCTTATGCTCAAGGGTTCTACGTTAGATTTTTTGAGAAACCTGAAATTGTTTTATGTGGCATTATTAAAAGAATAATCAAAGAAAATTCGTTTCAACCTCTGTGGCCTAGTTGGTGAGGCACTTATCTCCTAACCCGGAGGTTGTAGGTTCCATTCCCATTGATACCTAATCTTTTTAAAACAGTTTTCAGTCTTGTCACTTAAGGTTTCTTTAACATCTTTCTTGTTGGTTGCGAGAAATTGCCAAATGACACTAAAAATTTTCATCATATAAGGTGTCAAAATTCCCTGTGAGTATTGATAGACCTACTCCGTGACTCGCCTCCATCTACTCTAGTTCTAGGCAGTTCATTGCCAATTCACATGTTCTTCAATGTATTGTCTTTTCATATACTTCTCAGCCTGCCAATTTGACGTTAAAGGAACATTTCTGAAGGCGAGACTCCTTCATTTGATTCCCGTGTTTGAATCCTTGAAATCTTCCAATCTACGTTCAGAGACTTATTTGGTCAGGGAAACAATATTTTGATACGTTTTTATGCAGAATTTTAGAAACATATCGTCAATCTTATTCTTTGTGGTAATAAAATCCTTATTCGAGGATTGATGCTGCGTTAAACAATATTTTTTCATTTATAATACTAAACGAAAATTGTATTTCACCTACATTTGTTATGTTATGGATCAACTAATTTAAAAGCTTACCGAGCCAAAGGCTTCTTCATCAGGACCGAAATGATAACAATCTTTTCTTGTATTTTATAATACGAGTATATAAAAATACAATTGTTATCTCTTCATTTCTGACAAAGAGCCTTTGTAAGACGTAGGCTTTTAGATTAATTGACTTGTAATATAAAAAGTGTTTTTTTAAATACGAAGTGTGTTTAGTGTAATAAAATATGCAATCTCACTACAAAATCAAGCCGTTATACTCGAGAAAATATATTTTCAAGTGATTTTCAATCATAGAATATTTTATTTTGTCATTTTAGTATTGATCTGTAGTCAAGTGTTTTCCTCCTCAAAAACTATTTCCAACCATCTCTTTTTATAGTTATCATCTCATGTTTCGTTTTGAAACCAATGAGAAATATTTAAGTTATGTAATACAGTAGGTTTATAACTAGTGAGATTTATCCATTTTGCTTGTTTTTCGTTTGAATATCACAATTATCAATTGATGATTTCGTTTGAATGTCCACCACATGGACGATTATTACTTCTTCTTGATTTTAAATAATGGTGCTTATGATTGTGGTATCCATTGAGGTATTTGATATTCTCTAATTGTGTGATATATTGACTTAAGTGTGTTGAAAGATCTCATCATGAGACAAGTAAGAACAGTCTCTAGTCGTGAAGGCAACTGTTTCATTATAGATACTTATTTCTCTTTGTTTTTATTTTTCTTTGACTTCTTCTAGTTTTTGTACTGTGAAAATAGACATTCAAAGATGTCGTTTAACTTGCATTTCATTATCAATAATTATCATCCTCACGAGCCACAAGGTAATGCGATAGACCGTTTTTCTAGAAGAAAAAATCATTGTAGTTATTGTTTAATATTAATCGAGAAATAGTGGCATAACTAAAATACAAAGGAATAAATAAAAATTAGTAACACAAATTCGCGAATTTTTTTTATATATATGATTTACTATACGGATTCGAAACATCTTATATTTTTCTTTAGAGTTTTTATATGTTGCCTTTTTTCAAAACTTTTATGGCCTCCGTTGCTCACCTGAAAGAAAATTGAATGTAAATCGGGTGGCTTCGAATTCAACTTCTGATGGAACCTTAAAAAGGTTCTAGTCTTATTTTTGTATTGTATTATTACACTTTCGCCGTATACATTACAACCTGACTTTAAACTTACCTTAAGTAAAAATCAGACTAGAATCTTTAAAAAAAAAAAAAAAGGTATTCCAATGGGAATCACATCTGTAACCCCCGGTTGTAAGACTGATGTCTTATCAATTAGGCCACCGAGGTTGTTATAATATTTTTCACATATTTTTTTTATTTATTTATACTTTTAATTAAATTTTCATAAATTTTTGTCCAAGTAAAAATGATGTCCAAGTATTTAAGCAAGAAATAAAATTTAAATAAATATTTTTAGCACATACTATTACAGTTTAACCTTATTTTGAAAAAAATTAACATTAAAAAACACTTAGACTCGTTGAAACTATTTATAAATTAAACAATTGTTTATTCGTGAATCTTTTGTCATTGGATCAGAATAGATTCCATCCCCTAGTTGTCGGTATGTTAGTTATGCCATTAGAAAAGGTAATAATCTTACCAAATCACCCCAATGTGAGTTTATTTGTTCCTCATTTGTAAATACATTTATGAATAATGCAAATGTATGTTAATGTAGATGACTACATAAATTTTCATTTTTTTATTTCATATTGCACATTATTTGTATTACTAGTTTAATAAATTATAAAACTATTTTACGTAACAAAGTAAACTTGTTTTTTTCCTTATTTTGTAACGCTTTACATTACTTTTGATTGGAAATTTGATAAAAAAATCGTTTGTCAGAGGGATTCTTTGATATTTTGTTGTTTGTAAATATAAAACAATGTTTAATTAAATTGTAGCAAAATTTCTTATCAAAACTAATGTTTAAAATTCTAGGTAAAAAAAAAAGAAAATTATTTAGATCGAAAAAGCTTCCACTGTTCTCTACGGTAGTGAGAAATTGTGGGACACGTAGGGTAGAATTAAATTGTATTAAATTTTTCTTATATGTTTAATTTTTGGCAAAAATATCAATATTAAAAATAGCAATCATTCATTAAAATATTTGGAAAACTTAAAAAAGAAGGTTGTTTGGTTTTCGTTACTGCTTTTTTTTCAAACCAGCTCACATTTTTTATATATATTTATTGTGCAGAAGATCTGCAAGCATTTTTTTTAAATTATTATAAATATATATTTTTTTTATTTTCACTTTTAGAGTTGAATATCAATTCCAATAGATAATAAAAAAAATATCCTTTAGGGAAAATTTTATCCCAAATGCGACATACATATCTTTTAAAACGTTTCTTTTTCAAACTGATTTTGATAATTTTGTAATTTATCATTAGTAATAAAATGGTTGACATTTTTTTTAATAAAAATATTGACTAGTTTCAACAAGTTTAATTTCATAAATAAACTATCAAATTTACAAATCAGGAAATCTGTAATTTTTTTAATTATTAGTAAATGATGTTAATCAAAAAACACGTTTTTATTGACAATTTAGGAGAAAAAGTAAAATTTTCACAGTTGTTTTTATAACCGATTCGATTTAATCTGGTATTTGAATATTTCGTTAAATTTATTTTTATTTCTTGTTTGTGTGGCAGGTGAAAAGATCAAATGATATTTTTATCGAAGGACTGTGATATACGCATAAGGATGCAACACCTGGGAGTATTTTTAAAGAAAAACTTGGGAGCAAGTTTATTTGTAAAATGGTTTAGATTAAAAAAAAAACAATTAAATTAAAAATTTAATATGTTATATTGAAATCTTAATTCTCACTATTTATTTTATAATTAAAAAATATTTTATTTAAAATACTCGTAGCTATTTTTGTGATTAAGAAATTAATCTTAATAATAATACAATTTTGTTGGCAAGTAAAAATTTTATAGAGAGCAAATGTCTTCAATTTTATTAACTTACATTTCTAACGAGATGTATACTTTAAAATTGCTTGGAATAAAATTTGACTTAAAATAAATATTGCTTGCTCCCTTGATCTCAAAATGTGATGAAGTCGGTGTAGTTATAATCTACATAAAGTGAGATTAGACAGTAAAGTACTTGTAAGAAATTAATATATTTCTTTGAGAAACACTTGCATGTGACTGGTTTGAGAGAAAAATCGATACAAAATGAAAAAAATAACCTTTGTTTAATAAATTTTCTTCTCGATAGAGCCGAGTTGATACACAATGCTGGATAGTTTCTGAACGATTAAAATTTAACTATGTTCGGTATATTTTGTACAGAATTAATGAAAACATAATTCAAACTGAAAACAAATTTTTTTTTTCAGAAAATTTGCAGAATTGTGCGTTAATTTATATTTCGCTATGCCAAACATTAATAGTGGGACTTAAAAATATCAGTAAAATCCAACATTTTTATGTTGTTTTAAATTCATTAACATTCCAATATATTAATGTATTTGATACATGAAAGCATTGCTCCAATAAAAGTTCCCTAGATTTTCCAACCATTTTATTTTTTTGATACAATTAATTAATTGTTTTAACCCTCTTGCAGTAGATTGAAATATTTTCATATATGTGTCAATAAAATGAAAAGTTACTTTCTTTTTTATAAAATATGACAATTTTCTAACCGTGTCGATCAGTATAAGGAATATTTTGTCAAGTTTACAACAAATACTAAGATTACAGTTTGCATTCATAACAGCTGTTTTCAAGACTTTCAATAAATTTAAATCTTTGATTATATTTAGTTCAAAAGTTAAAACGGAATACTAGTATATTTTACTTAACTATAATTTGTTTAATGACAATCAAAGAAGTATAAGTAATAACTGTGATTAATTCCCAATGTTTAAAAATCTTTGAAAATATTCTTGATGAAATAGTTTTCACTGAAAGTATTTTTTTATGAATGAATGCCCTATGACTGTGGCTAGTGTAAGAAGGTACAGTACAAAATTAGCTATTAAAGTTACTTGTCATTGGTGCCACCGGAGATGACAATGTAAGCTAATTTGTAATAGATATATCCTGCTGTATAGAGGGCATGAAGCTTCAGTACTTGCAGTTTGTCGGCATCTTTTTTCTTCATCGGGTTCATGATAAATAACAACAGTTCTACTGTAGTAAATTATTACTTTATAGGGACTGCAAAACAATTCCATAACTCTTTTAAATATTTAAAAAATCATAAATTATAAAAATAATGTATGATTATTAGATGCTACGTGACTTCTTATCAATCGTCTTTTATATACTTTATTCTAAATGTTTTCAGTCCATTTGATGTCTAGAATCTCGAGGCATTTAACTAAATTTTATTTGAACTAATTTCCAAAAAAAAAATGGAAAATTTCCAATGCAAATTGTAATCTGTGTATTTGAACTAATCTGAATAAAAGGAAGCCCAAAATATAGACATTTAAACATTGTTGACTACTGATCGAGTTGGAATGTCTGTTTATATCTAAATATTATAGAAACATGAATATTTTCTTTAAAATGCACTTACAGTCGATGATATCAAAAGGTAAAGCCACCTGGAATGCTGTATTCGGGTCATCACTTAGACCCACTAGTGAAAAAATGTTTTTATTTGAAGGGCTGCACTCTTGTATTTCCTTTCCCTGCGCGTTAACTTTGTTACCATTCAAAATATAGAGCAATATGACACCTTTATTGATGTTCCTCTGTTTATTTTAAGAAATATATTAATATTTACAAATAAACATAGCAATAACTAAAGAAATAAAAGTACATTAATATAAATAATAAATTATCATGATTTGTACCAGTTTTTTATTACAGATAGTTTTATAAAGATTAGATACACACTTTAAAAATACTATTTTGTTTCCTAATAACGTTCAGAGAAACTATTTATGACTAGCGAATGAAATAGATATATTTATACGTATTGTAATATAAATAGAGAAAATAGTATATTTTTAGGAGTATCCTTGAAGCATCATTTTTCAAGTTGAAACTGTCAACCCTCAGTGCAGTTATTCAAATCTTAACATTTGTCTGTTGTTAGCACACATAGTGTTGTCTCACTCCCACGCTGCCAATTTGCATTATACACTGACCTGGTGTACCGTCTTCACGAGGTTGTCAATTATTTTTACCTTTCAGCGATTTGTGACAACCCTGTTTCCTGTCAGAAAATAATTTTGTATAAACACTATTTAAAAAAAATATCACTGTTATGTTTAGTTTCTTATTATTTTATTTATAAAAATGATTATGGAAAAGGTTTTCAATTTTTCAAAACCTAATATTGGATGAATAATTTATAGGAAATATTTGATAACAAACACAATTGAACCACTTTTACAGTTTTCTCTACATACAGATTAAATTTTGTACTTTTATTATATTTCAAAAATAATTTGATGCAAACTGTATTACACTAAATTTGAAATCTGTGTTTATTATTTATTTCATTAATACTACAAAATGTTGTTTGAATAGTTTTCAATACATTTTTTATTTCATTCAACATAAAATAAAATTACCTTTAATTATTTAAACTAATTATTTAAATAAGAAAATCAAAATATATCTACTAGTTCGCTTTTGGTATCCTGAAGTAAAGTTCATCTTGGGCATTATCGTAATAAATTTTATAATTGAAATTGAAATAGGAACATTTTTACCAACAAAAGTATTGTTCAAAAATAAAGACAAAAACTTTTTTATCAAATTACTTATTTATATTTTTTTTCATTGAACTTGTCATGGAATAAAACTTACGTATGTAATCCACAAGTAATAAATTGAGCTCACAAAATAAGCATACTGCAATTCTCATATTGTGGCAACCTCCGTGTTCTAATTGATAGGATATTTGTCTTTCACATGGATTTTCAATGCTACCCATAATAGGGTATCTATCTCCGTCTCTTGTTTAGAGTTTGCCGACCTCCGTGTTCTAATTGATAGGATACTTGTCTTTCACATGGATTTTCAATGCTACCCATGAATATGGTATCTATCTCTGTCTCTTGTTTAGAGTTTGCCGACCTCCGTGTTCTAATTGATAGGATACTTGTCTTTCACATGGATTTTCAATGCTACCCATGAAAAGGGTATCTATCTCCGTCTCTTGTTTAGAGTTTGCCGACCTCCGTGTTCTAATTGATAGGATACTTGTCTTTCACATGGATTTTCAATGCTACCCATGAATAGGGTATCTATCTCCGTCTCTTGTTTAGAGTTTGCCGACCTCCGTGTTCTAATTGATAGGATACTTGTCTTTCACATGGATTTTCAATGCTACCCATGAAAAGGGTATCTATCTCCGTCTCTTGTTTAGAATTGGTCGACGAGATTGTGATATGCTCTCAGTGTCTGGTAGTATTACCAACAAGTTACAAAGACGGAGAGTAAATTGTGTGCTTACTTCAATAGTTCATATGCATTAAAGGAACCAAAAACAATATAGTTTCCGAATAAATAATACAAAAATTACCACCTTACTAACCACCAAGACTTGTTGGGTTTTATACCAACAAGTTACAAAGACGGAGAGTAAATTGTGTGCTTACTTCAATAGTTCATGTGCATTAAAGGAACCAAAAACAATATAGTTTCCGAATAAATAATACAAAAATTACCACCTTACTTACCACCAAGACTTGTTGGGTTTTATACCAACAAGTTACAAAGACGGAGAGTAAATTGTGTGCTTACTTCAATAGTTCATGTGCATTAAAGGAACCAAAAACAATATAGTTTCCGAATAAATAATACAAAAATTACCACCTTACTTACCACCAAGACTTGTTGGGTTTTACTTGGAAATCTTATCCATCTGAATTTATTGTTTTCCTAGCACTTAGAAGCTCCATTACATAAAAGCTTTGACATTTCACACACACAAAGAGAGTTTTTTAACTTATTATCCATAGGAAAATTACAAAAAATAAAGAAATTTACTAAATGAATAATTATATCAGAAAAAAAAATTTAATTATCATTTAAATTTTTTTAAGCATTCCTGAGGTTACCGGTGTTATGAAAAATCGCTGTATAAATTAGTCATATATATGTACAGTATAAAATATAAAGCTAGGTAGTTAACTTTCATGTCTTTTCGAAAAAAGATTTTTTTTTAATTTTTGAATTATGGTTTTGTTGGTAAATTTTTTTGTACCGTCAACTCCGTTTGTTTAACAAGTATTATAGTCCAAAATTATTATTTTTTACACAGTAAATATTGTAAAAAGGAAAAAAAATTGACAACCTCGTTTAAGATGCACACTGCGTTTCTAAAATCACTGGTTGATGTAGTGTAACTTTTTATAATATTGCGACCACGACGTGTAATATAGAGTGCCTCTTGCCTATATAAGACTTACTCGAAGGCTGCAAAATCACGATTAAGTAATAAGTAGCGAAATTTAATCACCATTCAATAATAATTATTAAAAATAAAACTACTTATGCAAAAATAAAATTGTAATGTTTTGAGATATGATATGGCATCTCGCAGACACAAATAATACCTTTTTTTCTTTTCTTTTTATGAATAAGAAAATTACAAAAAAAAATAGAAGATATATTTTCAAAATGAATCAACAGATTTTGAAAACTAGACCAGAAAAATAATAGTAAATTAATTATGACATTTTAAATTTTCTTTTTGTACAATCCATTAATTTTCTCGTTTTTTTTGACGTGTTAAAACTATAATAACGTAATTTTCATATTTACCATATCTCGAGCTATATTTCAATTGGATTGTGCCAATTATAAGGGAATATGTATCGCATTCCGTTATCTAGGTATAATATTTACAATATTTTCAATCATTTTCTTGTTTAAATAAATTCATGTATCCCCCGTCTTACGTGACATCGCTATAGCGTAGATGATTTACATGCAGCGTAAATTATTCAGTTTTATAGTCAATTTTTAAGAAAAAAAAATAAAATCATCAACCTACCTATCCAGATCTTTCAAGACATTGTGTAGGTTTTCTAATTGAAAATGAAGATATATCTAATTGAAATCATCAACCTACCTATCCAGATCGTTCAAGATATTATGTAGGCTTTCTAATTGAAAATAAAGATATATCTAATTGAAATCATCACTTGGTTTTTGAAATCATCAACCTACCTATCCAGATCTTTCAAGATATTATATAGGCTTTCTAATTGAAAATAAAGATATATCTAATTGAAATCATCAACCTACCTATCCAGATCTTTCAAGATATTATGTAAGCTTTCTAATTGAAAATAAAGATATATCTAATTGAAATCATCCATCTACCTATCCAGATCTTTCAAGATATTATGTAGGCTTTCTAATTGAAAATAAAGATATATCTAATTGAAATCATCAACCTACCTATCCAGATCTTTCAAGATATTATGTAGGTTTTCTAATTGAAAATAAAGATATATCTAATTGAAAATAATGATAAAGCTTTAACTTTGTGGAACACCATACTAGAGTATTAAATGATAAATTACTGTGTTTTTCCAAAAAATTTCCACAACCTCTGTGGCCTGGTAAGGCGTTTGTCTCCCAACCCGGAGGCTGTGGAACCCTTGATTTTTTAAAAAGGATTCTAGTCTAGTTTTTACTTAAAGCTTCTTTAACGTTTTTCTGGTTGGTTGGGAGATATTACCACATGGCAATAAGCCCGCCAGGTTGTACTTTATACAACGAAAGTGTAATACAATACAATAATTACATTTATCCCCGCTAGACATGTTTCTGCCTCCTGTTCCATGGCTTCTTCAGACAAAATGATCCCGGTTTGTTACGAAAGTAATGCTTAGGTCAGATTAGTGTCATGTTACATTGGAAGTATGTGTGATCTATTGACCCAAAGGAAAAATTTAAAAAAATGTTTGCATTCTTTTGTTATTTATTACGTTTTGTTTTTACTTATAGCTTTGTGTATGACTTTTTCTGTTTAAAAAAATAATATATATAACAATGAATTTAGAAACATAAGAAATACACAAAGTCATAAGTAAAAACAAAAAAGTAATAAATAACAAAAAAATGAACCCTCTAAAACATTTTTCCTTTTGGACAATAGACCAAACATACTTCCGATGTAACAATATTACACCAGTCTGACCTTAAGTACTGTTCTTATAACAAACTGGAATAATTCTACCTGAAAAGAATCTTGAGACAGGAGATAGGTAATTAGAGGAATAACAGAATAATTTATTGTTAAATGTGTATTCGAAAATAATTTGTTGAATTGTTTTTTAAATTAATGAAACAATCCATATTTTACCTAGAGTAAAAGCAATTCATTTGATGCGTTTTTCAAGCAATGCGATTTTTTCTAGTACTATTTAATTGCGTAAAACGAGGGATATCTGCAGTATGAAAAAAGGACGGCTCCAGTCCAGTTTGATTAAGTGAACCGTTCTTAGCATATTAGTCTTGACTTGAACAAATTTTGTTCGGATTTCTTTCAGATATCAATATCGAAGTATCTGTTAAAATAAGCCAATCAAATAAAATTATTCAACACTTTAATGCGAAAAAAACCTACAAATAAACTTAAATTAAAGTGACAGGCTTATTTCGCTTTACAAAATGTCCAACATGTCAGGATAGTTGGCTCATGTTAAGTATTTACGTATTAGTTAGTTTTCATCTACAGATTGTAAAATATTTTGCAATATAAGCTTAGTAAGCAATATATTGACTACAGTTTGACAATGCTTTTATAAAGCGAAATAAGCCTTTTACTTTGAAATTTGTTGTGTTGATTTTTACACATTTAAGTGTTAAATTTTGTTTAAAAATGGATTCTACAATAAAAATACCAAACCAATTAGTACCAGTTCATATTTGAACTTAAATTTTCATAATCAATCATTTAAACGGATAAAACATGAAACCCATGATGTTTTGTTATCAGAAAAATAAAATTTAGATTTAAAAACGTCGAAGCTCGATAAGGAGATTATTATACATCAATTTTAGAACTTTCGGTTGTTATAATCTGTATTAAAAATATTTTCCCTATTTTTGTACTAAACTTCTGAAGTCAACCTTCAAGACAAAAGCAATAAATGGTACCTTCTCTATGATAATTTAAAGAAAATCTAAATAATGTAAATATTTTAAAATGAACACACTAAATTCTTGTTATTTTAAGATCGATTTTTTTTCGCACTTGGGAGGTCAAGTTAATTTTCCAGACCAATGAAGATTAAAGAATCATTCTTGCGTAGCTTTAAATAATATGAATGTGTTCTTCTGTATCCGACTCTAAAAATTTAGTTCTTAAAATAACTAGAGTGTATAATATTGTATTTTTTTTTAATTATTAAGCTTGGCACACACTGTTATAAACCAATGTTTAATGTATGATTTAATGTAAATGTCAGACTTAAGACAGTTTCAATGAAAATTTATTATTATTTAATCGTTCTTAGAGATAGAAACAATAAAAAAAATTATTAAGCTAAACCTAGAATAACTCGTTTTACTTTGTTCATAAAGTAATAATTTATTTTTTATATGCTGAAAATTAATCAATCAAGTATTGGATTCAGTGGTGTACCGATGAGGGTAGGGGTCAGTACAGTGTCCCTAGCCCAGAGCTCAAGTTGTCAGACTCTTTTTTATTAAAAATTCCAAACAATGCATTCACTCATTACCTTAGACATGGAAACTACAGTAAAACTTCTTGAAATTTGACACAATGATCTAAATGATTACTGTTTCAGTATATTTCATAATTGAGCGCATTTATCATACATTTTGTTAAATATCTAAAATATATGTAACACACGTGAAAAATTTAAAAAAAAAGTAATATGGTTTATGTAAGAAACATATTATGCACAGAAATTCATGTGCAGGCTTTGTGTTGGCAATTGAGCTTCCTCTTTATTCCCATACAACACTTTGTTTACATTTTGTGTAATCGGGTACCGATTTTGTATTTAGATCCCGTGCATAAAAGACCCTCGCTACGCCACTGTTAGTATTTTTTTTTCTCAAGTTATTTTCTCGTTTACGGTTATAAAAATAAAATATATCAAAATTTTTAAAATAAGATTGTTTCTCATTTTTTGTCTAATTTATACACAATAAAATACCTTAACCCTACAGTGCGTAATGATGCACATATGAATCAACCAAAGTTTTTCTAAATATTTTTGTGTTGAGTGGTATAAACAATGACTCATGCGCTGTTACAAAAGTGATACAATAATCTCCATGCTTTAAAACCACATAGGTTTAATAGAAAACTGTTTTACCGGTCAATTTGCCAGTTGAAGTTTGACTTGTTGCGCGCGTAGATGACTTTTGTGATTTGTTCCAGTTTGAAATCAAATTACTTTATTGTTGGTGATCAAGGTAATCTTATTTTTTTTTCTTTTATTCTTTAGTACATATGTGTAAAATAAGTGAAGTTAAATATATAATTTCATTTATATCATTATATCATATAATTAACTTACAAATGTCCAGTGATTCATATATGAACCTTGCTCTTTTTTTTTCAAATATAAATATACAATATAAAAACAAAAAAAAGTTTTATTGTATATTTCATGTTCTAGTACATATTTAATGCATAAATATATTTTTATTTTTGAAATAAAAAAAATTGCGCATTGTAGGGTTAAGTCAGCCACTATGAAAAGTCATAAAGAAAATAGAGCGCCGTTAAAGTGTGTGTCAAGCCTTAAAAATAATAATAAAGCTTACTTTATGTGGATTTTCATCCTTATTTTAACAGAAATTTCTTCAGAATCTGTCAACTTTATACGTATTGCATTAGTATTTATTTATGTTACATTAAAAATTATTTCACTTCATTTTAATTTTGTTAACAGTAATTATATTAATGCAGTGTAACAAATGGACCTATATATGCAAAAAGGAACCGACTCGCATTTTACTTGTTCTGAGATAATTGAGAAAATGTCTTGCAGTTTTATATGAGCAAAATTGAACGAAATAAAATTATGACGGAATTCAGCAAAGATATACCATGTTTTTGCATTGATATTTTTGTAAATAAAGAATATGTTTTTTCAATGTTTCAAAAAACACTTAAAAAATAGTTTTGTGGGTTGGGTCTTTTTTACAAATAAAAAAATCCAATGGTTTCTAAACTTTTTTATAGTACTTTTAAGTCTTTCTATGTAAATGAAAAATAATGTATTTTCATCGTAATAAAATACTGTAAAACTGTTTGAAAACCATTGTGATTAAAATAAAATGTTATTTCAACCATTCATCTACAAATACAGTATAACGAATAAAAATATATTTTTCACTTATTTGAATAATTTGAAAGTGTGTTCGATTTAATATTTTCTAACTTGAATAAAACGTTTATAATTTGTACCTTGATTTGATTATCGCATTGTATATTTTTATTCCACATGTTTAATACAAAAATTAACTGAACCTGAAATAAATAATGAAAGAATCTAATCAAAAGGTAACCAATATTATTTTTAAATAATTCATATTTTAAATAGCTGCCTTACTTAAGATATGTCTTAAGATGAATTTTGTAGAAAAACTTATTTTTCTTGTCAATATTTTTACTCCATAAGAGTTCCTTATGGAGAATATTGTTTTTATGGAGACAGACAGGGATTGATTGCGATTCACCAGAAAGACCATTGCTAAGTAATATTTATAAATATATATATAATTTCTAAGAATTATTTTAACATTCGACATTATATATGTGTTTCACTTAACAAACAGGTACTCGTACATGAAAAATAAATTACTTTGAAATTTCGTTGTTACACATTGTTAAACAACAAACTTGATTTATCCAAGTATGAAAATATATTTTTATTTGAATCAATGTTGTGTTAACAATTCTTAATAGTTATAATTTATAATGATTTGTAAATATGTATGTAACATTTCCAAAAAGCACCTCGATCCCATTTTGCGGAAATTAATTACATCAACAACGTATAATTTTTAAAATAAATATTAGGGTGACAAGAGTCTTTCACATAAAAAATATACATTCTTCTCAATATTCTTTTTTTTTTGTTCTTTCATTTTATAAAATTTCAAATAATACGTACTTGAACGTACTTGTGTGTTGAAAAATGTATGTGTAGAGTTATATACAAAAAAGACACAACATGTCGACAAATATTCATTTCAAATTCATTAGGATTAACTTTAAAAGTAACTCAATTATAAGTTTGTAATTTATTTTTATCAAACACTATTAATTCCACTTTTTTGTGACGGTATAACCCTACCGGTTTCAAGGCTTTCACCTCATCTTCAGGGGAACACAATGTGCTCCCCTGAAGATGAGGTGAAAGCCTTGAAACCGGTAGGGGTATACCATCACAAAAAAGTGGAATTAATAGTGTTTGATAAAAATAAATTACAATGTCTTTAATCCTCCACAACCTTAATGCCAATCAATTATAAGCATTTATCATTTTGATAAATTAATTGAAGAAAATTAAATAGCATTTCCTAACGACAATTAACTATCTACAAAATGTAACTTTTATTTTTTAAAATGAAGAAAATATAACTTTTATTTTGTAAAATGAAAACTAAATGATCTAAAACATTTAAAGGGGTTAAAACAGTTTTCCTGTTTCGAGGTTTAAGGAGGTTTAATTTAATGATAGGAATTAAACTATTGTCACTTTAATTGTTTTTTTTTATTAATTTCATACGAAATGAATTAAACTTGGAATAATATCCGCAAAATAATGCTATTTTGGTTGCTGTATTTTTTTACAAATATATTATGTTCCTTATAGTTACAAATAATTATTTATTTTAAATAGTAACATCTATAAAAGGTGCACAAACTAAAGATTCCATATTATTATGAATAAAATAAATGTAAAATATTTATTTTTACTAGTTCAAATCGAACATTCAAATATTAAACATAATATTGTGGTTAACTTGTAGTTGGGCTGCAATTCGTTATAATTTGGAATGTATAAATATATTAGTTTTTTTAAAGATTGTTACAGTTTTGTTTGGCGTTAACCATTTAAACATATCTTGTTACAACATTTAAATTACATTATTCGTGTATACCTTCTTTATATTATATATATAAAAAATAAAACTTTCAAATTCCCTTTATTCAAATATATATTTTTGTTAACATTTTTCGAAATAATCATCAATAAAATGAATTATATAATTCATGATTCTTTGCTTTTAAGTTATAAAATATTATAAAATGAATTATTTTTTATGGGTTATAAATATTCTGTTTCTTTAATATACGCTCAAAAATGAATAAAAACAATGATTGTTTTTTTTTTCATTATTTGCTGTGTTAATTTATAATGAATGCATAATAATGTCAAAGAAAGTTTTGAAGAAAATTATAATATTCGGTTTTTACATCCACACCTTGAAACAAAAACGTGCATATCATAGCTGTAAAAATACAATTTGACAAATAAATGCTATACAAACCACTGGATATTTTAGTTTTTCTTTCTAAAAATTAATCCCTCAAAAATATTGGAATTGAAATATTTTTACTCGGAAAGGTTATTTCCTTTCCGACTCGTAAGTTAAGATAATTTTGAATATAAGTGTATTGTAATTTTCCTGCCATCACGTCTGATCTAATCTCTTTTAGTTTATCATCAGTTTAAAAATAAAGTTGAATTATTTTAGTTAAAATAATTAAGCAAATAGTCTCAACTTATAGTTCTCATTTATTATAATAAATGAATAAAATTATTTTTAGCGAAAAACATTTTTCGCACTATAAAAATTAAAATGGGGTTTGGGAGAGGATACAATGTAACTACATTTGAATGTTTTGCAACAATAAATGTGGAAAAATACCAGTTTTTATTTTAACTAAGTAATTTTTAACAAATAATATGATTTGATATTCACATATCAATTTCAATTATTTCAGTACCCAATTCGGAATCAAGAAGGTCTAACGAATAGAAATATAAACTATGAAATTTTAAAATTACTTTCTTAAGATTTTATTTTGGAAGCATATTGGAAGTCTCATCATAGCTTTTTTCTTTGCTTCAAATATCAATATGTTTTAAGCATAAACTCATATAGATTTTTCTTATTTTTAACCAAAATCCTCACATAAAGAATCTTACCATATTATTATATGATAGATAGATATCAAGTATAATTTCTGTAAATCAGGAAAACTCTATAGTTTATAATATTATTACTTAAGTTCAACACTGTCAGAGCTTAGGAGGTGACAGCAGATGGTGACAGAATTTGCGTAAGAATGAATGTTCTTTTTTTCTATTTACATAATATATAGCATTTTTACTGACCTGTCAACAAGACAACTGTGAAAAGATGAACATTGGTAAGTTGGATCTTAATCATTTGTATTATTTTGAAATTATTTGTTTTGTATCTTTACATCAATTAATGTTTTGTGTCTTTTCATCAAATAGTGTTTCAAATAAAACTAAAAACTTAATAAAGAACATAAAAAAATGGATTTTTATAGGATGTCAATCCAAAGGTTAGTTTATACATTTTTAATTATATTTTTTATGTGTTTTAAAATGCTATGTACCAATGCATGTTTATTTTTTATATTTAAACAATATACTTTAAAGCATTGTTTTTAAAGTTTAGATACTTATAAAAAAAGTATAAATTGTTTTTGATTATTTAATGTTTTAAATTTTTAGCAGTTATATTTTTTTGTTATATATATAATATATTGTAAATCCTCTTGAGTTTTCTCTCGATTGTATGTATTATATATTGTATGTATTATAGTTATATTATATACAATACAAGCTTATTTTTATTGTTGTTAAAATAATTTCTTCAAATCGATTAGGCACTCTAAAGGTATAGAAAAAACCAGCTGGATTATGTTGGGAAATCAATCTCAAATCACCATGCGGAATCAATTTCAATTACCCAAGCAAAAGAAAAAGAATATTTTTTCCAGCCACTGTTCCAACGACCATATCAGGCTGCTCTGTTTACAAATCAATGGGTCAACCGTTGTGTAGATTTATGTTGCTAATAACTGGCCACCACTTAGCTATTGAGGTTAATGATGGTATATCTAATAACTGTCCACCACTTAGCTATTGAGGTGATGGATGGTCTATCTAATAACTGGCCACTACTTAGCTATTGAGGTTATGGATGATCTATCTAATGACTGGCTACCACTTATCTATTGAGGTTATGGATAATCTATCTAATAACTGGCCACCACCAAGCTATTAAAGTTATGGATGGTTTATCTTATAACTGGCCACCACTTAGCTATTGAGGTTATGGATGGTCTATCTAATGACTGGCTACCACTTATATATTGAGGTTATGGATGATCTATCTAATAACTGTCCACCACTTAGCTATTGAGGTTATGGATGGTATATCTAATAACTGGCCACCACTTTGCTATTGAGATTATGAATGGTCTATCTACAATAATAACTGGCCACCATTTAACTATTGAGGTTATGGATGGTCTATCTAATAACTGGCCACCACTTAGCTATTGAGGTTTTGGATGGTCTATCTAATAACTGGCCACCACTTAGCTATTGAGGATATGGATGGTATATCTAATAACTGGCCACCACTTAACTATTGAGGTTATGAATGGTCTATCTAATAACTGGCCACCACTTAGCTATTGAGGTGATTGATGGTCTATCTAATAACTGTCCACCACTTAGCTATTGAGGTGATGGATGGTCTATCTAATAACTGGCCACCACTTAGCTATTGAGGTTATGGATGGTCTATAATTTTTCAGCTACTCTTGTGAGACCGTTTTCAGTAAACTTTTGTTTAATTTTTCACAAAAATACCTTAACAAAAAATTGGAACCAAAGATTTCAACTGCATTAAATCTCTTCCACTGTATCAGGCCTTCGTTAAACATTATAGAACCACAATGACGACCATCATGACCTATTTGGTAAGAAACATGCCTTCTATCCCGGTGATTACAGACTTAATTCCTAGTGGAACCAAAGTTATTCCAAAAAAGGTTAGTCTGATTTTCACTTAAGAACTTTTAAAACATTTTAGTTGATTGTAACAGGTTGCCACATGACAATAAACCCACTAGGTTATACTGTTAACAACAAAAATGTAATACAATACAATCATTCATGGACGTATTTTTTCCATCACATTCAGGTTGTTTCTCAATTCTTGAAGTTACTGGATTAATGAAGAACTGTCACACTCTAGGAGTAACTGACTCGAGAAGGGACGCAGCTGATTGGTCAAATGGTGTCAGGCAGCCGAAACTCTGTGAAGCCTTGATGATACTTGTATTGACGTTGGCTTACGAGTAAGGTGTATTTACATAGGATGAGTAAGAAAGCAAGTGTTCGGAAAAAAGCCGTTTCTTCTTTAAAATACGAAGTTAAATGTGTGTGTTGTACTTATTTGAGCAATTATGTTTCAGTTGACAGTGGACAGTTCTCCAGGGTCGAGTCGCAGCGGCACTCCATTGGGAAGCTGGCCTGCCGCTCTCCTTGCCATGCTACAACGTCGAGCCCTGCACGCGCTACTGCCGCCTCCCGCTTTGCACCGGCCCTTCCTCGAAGAGCCGCCCTCTCACCGCTGCCCAGCCTGCTTTGCCGCTTTTCCTTCAGCCTGGCTGTTAGAGCGTCACGTCGCTCTGCAACACCCACCTGGGCCTGATGAAAAACCCTTTGTATGTGAGCAGTGTGGTCAAAGCTACCGCTATAGGTCAGCTTACGTCAAGCATCGAGAACAAAACCATCGCGCAAGACTCCCAGCGGACAAATTATTTACTTGCGATGTCTGCGGAATGCAGTTCCGCTATCTTAAGTCGTTCAAGAAACACAGACTCAACCACGCTCTCGAACGCCTTCACGGAAAGAGTGAAACTCGCTCAAGAGACTTCAATGATCATGTCTCTAGCACCAATGACGCACTTGTTGGACGTTCTGGTGAAATCGACTTGTCGATCGCGACATTTCGTCGAGATCCTTCTGTGACTGATCCTGACGACTCGGAAACAGAATTCCGAAGAAACAGGTCTGCAGAGATTGAAGATGTAGATCAAGATGATACAGTAGATTCTTTAGCTCCTACCAATGTATCCGAAAACGTAACGACAGAAGGCGAGAGTGAAAAACAAACTACCAAATCTCCAAGTGTTGGAAGTGTTCCTGATAAACCTGAGACTTCTTTTGCTAATGTCAGCTCCCTGGCCGATAGTTCTGTAGGTGATTCGGGAGCTGGGAGCAGTGGATTGCAGCCTGATAGCAGTGAAAAGGCTAGAGAATTAGCTCAAGAAGTTAATGCATCCAGGGAAGCATTGATTGGCACTGGATCTGAAGCGTCCTTGTTAAGTTATCTGCGTTCGGAGCCACTGGACAGACAGCGAGAGCGTCGCTTTGCATGCCCTTTTTGCGGTAAGTGTGTACGATCGAAGGAAAACCTCAAACTTCATGTCCGCAAGCATACTGGGGAGCGCCCTTTTGTATGTTTGTTTTGCGGGCGTGCATTCGGTGGCAAGAGCGACCTTACGAGGCACCTGCGCATCCACACGGGAGAGCGACCCTATCACTGTGAGGCGTGTGGGAAATGCTTTGCCAGGGCTGACTACCTCTCCAAACACCTCACCACGCATATACACAATCCCCGTTGACCCAGAGCCCCACCACGAAACTTAGACAAACCTTATTAACTCATTGTTTCATCATACAACAAACACATCCCATTGACTTGGAGCCTCGCCACGCAACATATATATCCTGTTGACTTAGATCTTCACTACCCAACATACACAACCTGTTGACTCAACACGCAACATATATATGTCCCGTTAAATTGAAGTCTCATCATCTAACATATCCATCTCGTTGACTCTAAGTCTCACCACACATATATTACACATCCTGTTACGAACCTTAATTCACATTATGTTGATTTGGAGTCTCACCACACACATTTACACATCCCGTTGACTCGGAACCTCACCATACACATACTACAAATCGCGTTGACTCGGAGCTTAACCACAATATACTACACATCCCATTGACTCAGAGCCTCACCACAAACATACACATCCTGTTGATTCGGAGTTTTGCCACAAACATACCCAATCTCCATATGCTCAATTACTTGGAGTCTCACCACGCATATACACACTACACTTATCAATTCAGGGTCTCACTTCTGGCTTGTTCTGTCTGACTGAACCCAATTTAGTGTGGTGCCTTCACAAGGTTTGCTGATTTTGATAAAAAATTTAACATTTGCATTGTTGTTTAAGTATTTATCCTGAAGCTTTTTATGTGTTATGATTTACTCGGTTTTGATCCGATATTACCGTGACAAGATCCGATGTTACTGTGACAAGATCCGATGTTACCGTGACAAGATTCATATTTAAATTGTGCTTCCTCATTCCAAAGTATAGATCTCGGTATATTTTTTAAATTATAATTTTCATAAAGAAAATATTGAAATATTTTTTCAATTAAGAATTTCACATACTACAATAGTTATTATCTTTGATGTAACGACGACTACCGTGGCCTAATTGGTAAGATGCCTGTCTCCGTATCGTAGTTCCCTGATGGTTTGAAACTAAGCAAATGATTTCCCTTTACTCTCTTGGTCCGGAGTCATGATGAATACAGCACTCAATGAGGAACTAGTAATCTTTTTGATTTGGTCTATCCGCCTTGCTGAAGACCATCATCTTGCTTGCCATCCCTCAAAACTTCTAGCTTCTTCTTCAAACTGTCTTCATCTCTTCTAGGCTATCTGAAAATATGACAGTATTTTTCTCCTGCATATTGTTGATAGCTTTTTTTGACTTGTATGTCCTGTACAATGAACACATTGGTATATTTTGCAGTCAATATATACCAATGTGTTCATTGTTCTCTTTCTTTCGATGATTATTGTTATATTATCAATGAAAATTTTAATGAACTCTTAAAAGTTTTCTTTATGCTATTTCAATATTTAAAGTAATATAAAATGTTTATCAAGAGAAACTCCTGTAATTTAAAGTGATATGAAACGTTCCATTATATTATTGGTTTAAAAAAAAAAACAATGATTTTATGAAATTAATAAAAAAATTAGAATTTCCCATAAATTTATTTTATTTGAATATTCAATATATATGCAAAAAGGATGCACAAATTTTATTATTTATTTGAAATTTGAGAAATTTCAAATAATCATCTTTCATCTGAGAAAATATTAAGCCAGTTAGTTGAATAAAAATTTCATGATTAAAAACCATAAAAAAGATATATTTATTCAATACAATCCCATCTGTTTTGTTTTTAATAATGTAATTATATTTTTTGATACAGGCGAAACATAAACTTGAAACATTTTTATAAACAAGTTTTTCACCAAAAAAAATTCCCACTGAAGTAATATTTGTGTCTTGGTATACTATTTATAATAGTTGTTACAAATCCCACTAAGGTAGTATTTGTGTCTTGGTATACTATTTATAATAGTTATTACAAATCCCACTAAGGTAGTATTTGTTATTACAAACTCACATTCAGTTATTACAAACTCACAATTTACCCTATTACTAAAGAAATAATTCACTTCTCAGAGAAAAAATATGATTAAGACGAACTTGATAAATATTAAATACGAGTATTGCCATTTAAAAATACACATTTTCAGTCTCACAAGGAATTTATAATGTATCTAAAACAGTGCATTTAAAAAAAAAGGTGCCGGAGCTCACTTCTTGTCAAGGTTTTGTATACGGTAAAAAAGGTGGTGGAGCGCCGCTCGCAAAATATTTAGATTAAAGGTTGGATCCTTTTAAGTGTATTAACATTTGTCTAGATTTTTAAAACAATAGATAACCAAAATTTAGTCTAGCACCCTTAATACATAAAATTAAGTAATTTGTTTTCTTGTCACAGTAACATCGAATGTTTATTTATATAATATAGATCTTTTACTTTACTCATATTTAATATTCGTGTACAAAAGATAAAAGCAAAATAAATATAATACTTAAAAAGTAATGCAAAAATACAAGCAGCGCTCAATTTTATCAGCAAAAAAATGCTGCTCGCGGGATGATCAAATTTTCCAATCAAATGTTTATTATAAGTCAATTGAATCATTATATGGTATTATGTATAACACTGCTCGAGTGTGTTTTTTTATACAAATGGGAAACAAATTTATATATTTATTTATAAAATGGTCAAAATATTTTTTACACTATCTTTATAATAGAGCCATAGTTACGTGTCAAACGATGATATGTTCAATATTTACCTACTGATCAATATGAAATATACATACATCAATCGATTTTAAGTTGCCTTAATATCTCACCGTCGGTTGTTTCAATAGTATAAAGAGAATTAATTATTGTTTTTAAAAAAAATATAAATATGTAGACGAATTGTAAAATAATTATAATCAATATCTGTGTTAGTTATATTTTTCACATTTTGTGATAATATTTTTAATATATTTTTCATTAATTACCTATAATTGTCACATTAAATCTTTGTCACCTTATTACCTCGAATAAACTAGATCCAGAAAGAACATAGGAGTTTTACCTAGTTACTTCCAAGTTATTATCGATATTACCAACTCGAAATAAAAAAACAGAAATTATTAACAATAATACGTTATATTTATCTAATTTATTAAATATTACATCAAAAATCCCAAGTTGAAACAGAATATACCAAAGAATATTAAAAAACATTTTCTTATTCAATAAAAGAAAAAAAACGTTACACATAAGAATGATAAAAAATCAGTAGAATTTATAATAGAAACATTAAAACAAATGGTTTTTTGAAGTTTGTTAGAAAGATATTTAAAAACATAACAATTATTAATATTTATTAATTACAATTAATTAATCATCCTACAAAATGCAAATTGTTTATCAATTTTATAGTTATTTTTTGAGGCAATCTGATAAGTCAATTATTTTTTTCTGAAGTTTATTGATATACAATAATCTTCATTCCTTTATATCAACTCTTCTGGAAGGTATCATAGCTTTTATTTTCAATAAAAGGAAACAACTTTATATGGGATGAAATTACTTTCATAAAAAAATGTAATCACTCAAATTTTCATATCCGTGAAAATTTGAGTGGTAACATTTATAATATTGTTTATTACTGTTATAAATAAATTTTTAACAAATATGTTGATGAATTATATAAAGCACTGTGAACCATAAAATGTAATATTTTTCATCATTTTTTAAAAGTTTATTTTCAATATTTTTTAGATCAATTTTGGTTTTTAATTATCTGTCTTTTAACTTTCGAGATGGTAATTCAATTAAAAATATTGCTTCAAAGTACAGAAAGATGTCTACCATAAAGACATCTTCAGAGTGGCGAAACAGCCATAATTTGCAATATACATTATAAATAGTGACAAAAAATGCAATACTAACGGGTGATAAAAAAAAAATATGAAATGAAATAAATAATAAAATAATATTTAGTCAAACACTTGCCTATATCCCTTAGAATATATTTGGTGTCTGTTAAAATAATTGGTGTTTTCAAAATTTTCCTCGCTAGTTTAGATGCTTTTCAAAAAAATCTCAAAAATGTTTTGGAAATTTCCGATGTAAGTAATATTCAATTACCAAAATTATTGTACTAATATAGGTTTTTTAATAACGTATTATCGATGTTTAAATTTAGGTATTTTCTCATAAATCTTGATCTTGTGTTTGTATTTATATACACCTAGTGATTGTAATAAAATACAACTTAAAATAGGGATTGCAAAATTGGTTTTAATTAGTTGGAAAAAATCCTACCTTTTTATTCCGTTGTTCATTATAAAAAATACCTAACATAGTTTTATAAAAAATACCTAACATGGTTAAAACTTTATTCTCTCATTTTTATAAAATAATATTTATAAGCTGTCGACAGATATTCTTTAAAAGTTGGATTGTTTATTTGGCAATCTACATTTTTTTTTTCAAATTATTTCTACCTTCTGAAGGTGAGAAAAATTTATTATTATATTTTGTAAATAAAAGGTTTAAAGTTTATTTATTTTTAATAACAAAGATATTAATTGTTTGACAGTTATCAGAAAGGAAATATTTATTTTTAATAACAAATATATTAATTGTTTGACAGTCAACTTCAGAATAAACACTAATACCAATAGAAGGAAAAAATAATGTATAATACTTTGCTCTCATAAAATTGTCATAGATGTCACTAGTTATTTCATGCTTAACATATTTCTTTATTCTTGTCATTGGATAATTCAAAGCTAAATGTTATATTTTCAATGATTTTGAGACTTATCAAATTCAACTTGAATTTTCTTCTTCATCAGATGCTTAATGCGTGCGAATCGTGGTCTTCCGCTATGTTTGAAACTTGGTGCACCTTCTGTCTCCATTCTTCTCAACCCAGGGCCATGCAGAATGTAGCGTTTAAAAAACATCTTGTTAACTCCTTTATTTAGTCCGTCCATCTTGGAGAGCTTCTTCTTGTTAATTTTCCTTCAACTGTATCAATGATCACCTGCTTCTAAAGATTTTTATCCTTTCTGGCAACATACCTTAAATATGGTTTTCCTGCAAGTTGTCAAAAGTCTTTTGGTATTTCTTAATACTTAAATGATAGAAATGTTAGTTTCCCATATATAGCATCCGCCTTCAACACCTTTGTCATATTTCTTTATTTTTTTATACTATTAATTAAAATGAATATTGTGTTAATTTGTTTGAGTTATTTCAAATGAAATTCTTTTTCTTAAGTGAAACTTATAGTCTGGAGTGCCTATATCATCAGGAGTGCCTCTCTTAAGAAATTGACACTCCGCTAGGCTTCCTTCCTCAGGGAATACTGCCTGCAAGTGTTTCATGCATTGCCACATAGGGAAGACTTGTGTTATCCTTCCTTTCCATGTGGCCTTGCCAGCGTTTTCTGTGGTTTCTATTCCAACTCACAATGAGCTCTAATTCGCATAGTTATGAGATATGGAGTTTCTAGCTCTGTCTTTAAGTGTTTTGCTAACAATATCTCAGGGTTTTTAAGTTAGTTCTGAGAATACTTTTTGGCTTTTGTTGTATCTGTTTTAAACTATTCTGTAAATCAGTATTGACCTCACACATGTTTTGTCAATTTTTACCTTACTGTTTATTCTCATTTATTTGTTATTTATAATTTTTTTTATTTATTTACACATGACAAGAAATAAACGAGTACATAATTTGCGAAAAAAAAACAGGTAATTTAATTTGGACATACAATTTTAACGGATCTGGGTTTGTTGCCTTTCGTTTGTCGTGTCCCCAGTAAACTAGGCTTTTGCCTGTATCTCACTGAGATTGTTATTTATTGTTTATTAATAACATGTTATTTATTAATAACATGTAACTTGTTATTTATTAATAACATGTAACAAACTCTATAGAAAGAATAATAAACATTTTAAATAGTTACGTAATATAATTTGGATTTTGCAATCCCTAATTAAGAAACATATTTCTAGTATCTAACAAAAATATTGAAAGAGTACGCGGATAGCGTTTAAGTGCTGTGATTTTAATAGAATTGAAGAGATAGGAAATCTAATTGGGTGGCGATTTGACATCGAAGTACTAAATAGAAAAATGATATGTTTATTATTTATATTGTAATATTACAAATACCTATGTTTAATATAATAGATTAAGATAATCTCTCTGTGCCAAATTGATGTACCTCATTAAGTGTATCGGTGTAATAATTTTAATTAGCCCTAGTAAGTGTAATTTTGAACTTGTTATATTGTTATTTAATACAGAATTCACTTTTACAGTTTTTCGTGAAATACAGATATTCTCAGATTTATTTGCACTTTGGAAAGCTTTGATTAAACAAAAATATTATTACTGGCAACCACCGGAAGTCTATGCTGTAAACCTGAGCTATTTTCGACCTACCTCCGTGGCCTGATGGTAAGACACTTGTCTACCGATCCGGAGGTTGCGGATTCGATACCCGTTGGATCCAGATTTTTTTAAATAGGATTCCAGTCTCGTTAACACTTAGGGCCTATAAAAACATCTTTCTGGTTGGTTGGAAGAGATTGCCACATGGCAATAAACTCACCAGGTCAAAAAAACTCACCAGGTCTTATACAAAAACCTTGATCTGTCAGACTCATCATCCTGTTGTGTTGCTCATACCTGATCATCGTGACTTCTATGATACTTGACTCCTCTCCATCCATCTGTGTACTACGCAATTTGAAGAATAGTTGTTAACGGTAGTCCTGTTGCGTCTTTCATTTGATTAGTGCAATACATTGAGACTCTTCCTCTTGTGTATTGATCTTTTAAGTTTAAAATAAAAGACTGCAGCAAATTAAACCTGCTGATAGTCTTGGAAGTTAAACCTACATGTCTTGAACTTTGTGTTTGATATATCACGATTGTGTGCATGCTGAAATACAACGGCTTGCATACAATAAACCAATAGACATACAGGCGTTTTCCATCCACATGATGACTGATCTTCAACTCAATCACGAGGGATAGCCTATGGTATAAGTTTTTATAGATAAAAATTATCAGTTATTGAATTTGAAAAGGTTTTGGTTGTTACAAATTGGAAAATTGATTCGTTGTTTAAAATAAACAACCTTTCAATCACTTGAGAAAGTTATGGGGGATTTTGAATTGTTTACGGACTGGACATAGCAGATATGCATACAATACATTCTGTATAAGTGGGAATCCAGCAAAGAATTATAAATATGGCGCTCCTCATCAGACGATCCGATATATTGTTGATGAGTGTTAGCCCTTCCCTTACTGTGTTAAAATTGAAACGCGTTCTCCGGTGTTGGGTAGTGAGTATGCGGTCAAAAATTAGCGATTTTAAATCGGAAAAATAAGAACATTCATAGATAATCCCCTTAATTAATTATAATTGAAGTTAAAAATTATAATAATTGAGATTTATTTGCTGAAAACATTAAAAAACCATCTGGCAACGCTCACGGAACGGGCGTAGATCTAGTCTCGTTGCCAGCCCAACAGCTACTGCGGCGCGGCAGGGTTGGTGGCTAACTCGGGCGTGGCTTACACGTGCGAGGTTGAGACAATCGAGCTCCTCGCTATTCAGTGACGTATGCAAAAGTGAGATGCGAATAAAGTGTCGCGCTTCCTGCATACTATTCACCTATCGTCAAGACGAGGCACTCGCAGCGTTTAAATGCGAATTTGTTTTCGATCTTTACAAAACACCTACGATGTAGTCGATAAATTCTGATTATTATTAATATTATTTTTTAAATCAATGCGTAAATATATTATGGAGGAATACCTAAAATCTTAACCTTGTATTTATTATGTTTATAGAGATATTTATGGTTATTAGAAGCAACGTGTAGAAGATACCCAACACAGGGAAGGAAAGGTTAATGAAGAGCTCTGGATCCTAGTTAGTAAGATACTGATCTTCCACCTGGAGGTTTTGGGTTCAACTCTTCATTGGTGCCTAAAAAAAAAGGATTCTAGGCTGGTTAAAGAGTTCATCTGATAACAGTGCTAGCACACACTACACATGTGCAAGTATTATTGTTTATTTGCATGCGGTATGTACAATATATTCCAGCATGTACAATGTCGAACTGTGAGTTACTTGCCTACTAAAGTAAAGGTGTTAACCTGAAGTCCCTATTATTACAGCCAAAGACAATAATGTAATTCAGTTATACTTTCCAACATGTCCTCGTCATCAATCCGGATGTATTCAGGGATACCATATGAATAAATGAAAATTGATGGTAATGTGGGACTTAATTAGGCAATATGAACAACTGTTAGATGGCGACCCACTGTTTGTTGAATGTCAAACAAACAATTTACATTTTACATATTAAAGAATCTTAAATTACTTAACAGGAAAGGATCGAATTTTTTTTTAAATTAAAATATATTATGACACACTGTCGACATTTGTAATCTAGTTAGTAAGATGCCTGTCTTCTAACTTGGAAGTAGCGGGTTCGATTTCCATTGGTTCTTTAATTTTTTAAAAGGAGTCATAGCTGATGTTTGTTTCAGGCGTGTTTTTAGAAAGAGATTGCCCTAATAAAGGTAAAGTCGAATATTGTTTTTTTTTCTAAGTAAAATATACTTTGTACATCAAGAAAGTCTAAACTAACAAAATAAATTTACATCTTGAAGCAGACACAATCTCAGAATATCTGTAGGTTCTTGATTCACATTAATTATTACAATTTTATTTTTGTCAGATTTTTTTTGTAATTAAAACAAATAGGTTATATTTTGAAAATCTAAGAGCGAGAGATATAGAGACAATGAAAACGCATTATCATTTTACTCCAAAAAATATTTATGGAGTGACTTTTACCGAATCTAATTTCACTTAGCTGATTTTTGCATTATTCTAAATAATGATTAATTTTTATTATTCTTTTAAATTTTGTGTTTATTTTTTAACATTCTAGTATTTTATCTAAACCTTGAAAAAAAGATTAGAAAAGAGTTACAGTTCTATAAAACAGTTGATCACTAGACTTGTACGAGTGTTGTTACCTTTATATGTAATACAGTATTGTCAACACGTATGATAACGAATTGCAAGTTCCTCACCTACTTCAGTGATTTCAAACCTGAAGACTCAATTAATGGGACTAATTTTATCTCCCAGCGACACTTTAATATGTCTGAAACACCAATTCAGATATGTTGAAGTATTAATGAATGAATCTTAACCTGAAAAATTACTATCATAATCAAAAATTATTTAAAGTTTGTGAAAATTTCATTTGAAAGTTCAATTTATCAATTTTAATAACAATGACCAAAAAAGATCCAAATTTAATTTCTTTCCACTTATTGAATATTTTACCATCTCGCCGCTCTCAGATTTTAAATAATTTTGAATAATCAAAAAAAAAATAATTTCTTAGTAATCACATCATCCCTGACTGATGTATTTTTGAAATAAAGCCTTAATTCGAAATAAGAATTTCATTCAATAACCAATTAAGGTTTTTCTCTGACAAACAAAATACAGTTTGATAACACTTTAATTCCACTGTTCCTAATTAGAATAAAATCAGATATCTTGATTTGAGAAAATAGCAAATGACCTAAAATAATCGTTGGGAAGTTGAAAAAGGTGATTAAAAAAAGGAAAAGTTTCAGAGTTGAGAATCCTTGAATATCCAAGATTTATTGTGTGATCAGTGCTTCTCAACATTTCTCAAGTCAAGATAATTACATGTATTATTAAACATTTTTATGAAAGTTGGTTGATCGGCTTCTGAACCTTTCGAAGATTTTATTTTCAAAAATCATCAAATCATTATTATCCTGAAAAAGATTTTTTTGTTACATTTAACTGAGAAAATAGCATAAGTGATTTTATAAAATAAAAAAAAACAGGTGTAACTTCCATATTGTATTTTTACTTCGTATTTGAAACAATATCAATTAAAATAATATACAACGACTTTTACACATAAAGTTTCAATTGTTTTATCTCTTTTAGAGTCAATTATTTAATATTTAAGTATATTCTATAGTGTTTTTAAATTAACAAGTTTGTTCACATCCAGTTTATGGATAAACAAACTTATTTCTACACAAATATAATAAATCTATATTTTTATTTACACAAGTTCAAATCAGAGATTTGTTTTAAATTACTAATGTCTTCGGGTTCTTGAAAATACAGAAAATAGTTAAATGTTATTATAAAATTCAGATCATTACTGTTTTTTTTTTACGTTATTTTTTTATATAATATATTTGAAACAAGAACAAATCTATTTGAATTTAAAAAATATATTAAAGTAACTTTAATTTTTTCCTCATTGTATCATTTACTATTTAATTCATTATATTTTCCTATATTCAAAAGTTATTTAAAATAAAATGATTTTCTTTTTCGATTTAATCATATAAAAGTTGCATTCTTTTCTGATGTAATTTTTATCAAACTTCTTAATTTTTCGATTTAATCATATAAAAGTTGCATTCTTTTCTGATGTAATTTTTATCAATCTTCTTAATTTTTTTCCATTTAATCATGTAAAAGTTGCATTCTTTTTTGATGTAATTTTTATCAAACTTATTAATTTTTTTATATAATCTTGGCATAGTGATGGTATTGTTTATTATTCTTTTTAATATTTGTTCTCGGATGAAATTGAATAAACTCCATGTTATAAATTATTATTTTTTAAAACAAAAAATTGAAAAAAAAAGCACACTTGTATAAAATTTGAATAGCAATATACACGAAAAATTCCAAAAAATATATAAGTGTTATATTGAGTATAAAAAAAAAATAAAAACATTTTACACTGCTGTCTAGGTGTGAATATATTTTCTATCTAAACACTTTGTGATAGCTTCAAGCACATAGAATAAAATCATCGAATTTTAACAAAAGAAAAGGTTATTCGATCGATTTTTCGCCGTATTTGTTCGATGTTGATTATTGATATTATCTCTATGTAGTTGTTATTTGGTGTTGTGGTGTATTTTTAGATAAAAAAAATAATAAATTAAAAAATAAGATGCTGCCGCTAAATGTGTTAGGTAATCAAAAAAAATTATATAACTCATATTACTGTGTAATTATAAATATTCAATTTTTCCTATCTAAGTATTTGTGTCATATTTATATTACAATATACAATATCTAATTATTCGTGACAAAGATTTTTTTAAATTTAATTTAATAATTAAAAAAAAAACAACTTTATTATATTTTTTGAGATCTCGTCAAAAAAATAAATGAGCAATATTTAAGAAAAGAAAAAAAAATCTAATAGTTTTTTTATTACCTAAAATAACATTTAATTGAATCGAAGTCCTTTAGAATTATTCTTAAATACGTTATAAACCTAGTTAAATGAATTTTAAAATAAACAGCATGTTTCACTGAAATATGCTTTTACATTGTGAAATTTGGTCAATACATATATATACAATATATATTTTGTTGACATAAATAATCTTTTGCACCAGGACATTTTTTAATGATTTGAATATTATACACAATGAAAAATATATTTTTATCACAATACCTTTAATAATTTTTCTTCATATGAAAAGTTTAAGAATAAAGGTCAGAAGAATTATTGAAGTCAGTGACTTATTCAATTTGTTTGATATACAATAAATAAAAAAAAGCTTTCATTTTCATAAATATTCAGAAAACATTACTGAATATGATCTGTCATGTTTTCAACTGTAATGCCTTCGAAACGTTGGCCATCTTTCAAATAATGGCAATAACTTTGAAAACACTTATGAAGGATAGCAATTGAAATATTCAAACATTCTTTTATTAATTTATTCTTTAATATACATAACAGGTGTTGTGTTTTATAACTCTGCAGTTTAACATTTACTTTAGCATAAATTAAACATTTTTAAAAAGAAATAAAACAATGCAAGCACAAATTAGGTATAAGAAAAATTTTGTAAATTTTTTAATGTGAAGTGAATATTGTGAACTTTTTGATTGCCAGTAAAACAATATTTGGGTGTATTTTTCTTAAAACCAAAATCGCCAGTGTAAATAAATTGTAGATGTAATGTATGTAAGTTTTAATCAAAATTAATGTTAAATTAATCAAATTAAATGTGTATGCATGTTTTCTAATTCACAAGATCAATTCTTGAGCACAATATGAACAGCATCTTATCTTTTAATTATAAATCTTATAAAAAATCTGATATGGATAGAAATATTTAGATATCAGCATATTATATGTACTACAAATTTCCATGGATATTGGTGTCAAATGGAATATTGTCATTTTCTCAATCTAAATGTTTTGTAACCTCACTTGCAATTGTATTCCTTTAAAGATTCATTAGTTGCCTTAATTCACAGAAAAAAATATTGAATCTCCAAAAAAATCATCAAGTTTTGATTTGATACAAAAATTATTTGAACAAAAATAAATGAGTAACGAACAAAACTGAAAGATTTTATTAAGCATTATTTCAATTCTTAAAACAAATTATTTTTCAGCTCGGTTTAAAGTTTAAACTATATATTTATAACCACTTAATAAGAATTCAATATTAAATTTGTTCTCATAATTTAATCACATTTTTTTACAAAGTTACGATTTCATTTGACAATGGCAATATTTCAATTATTTATGAAGCTAATGTCGAGAAATGTCAGTTTTTTTATTGTAAAACTTATTGTTTATTGGGAAAAGTATTTGCCAATATTCATGAGAAAATTGAATATATATATATAACTGTATTACGTGTATGTGCCGCATGATTTTCCTTGGAGAAACATGTCTTTTCGCAATTCAATATTGTTAGGCGAACTTCGGGAAAATGAAGTCCTTTTTATGAAATTGATTTAAGTGATTGATAATGATTGTGATAATAAGCAATGGGTTTCGCAAATGCTTTGAACCATCGAAATATTATATTTTTATACATCGCAGTTTTAACATTTTTTAAACCTCAATAATAGTCAATAGCCAATAGCCAGAACTAAAATATTTTTATATCAAATTCTCATTCGGTTCAAACTAAAGTGGAAATGCTTCAGAACAATTGATTAGATGTTAGAAAGTTGTCACATTAATCAAATACAATTCATTAAACATTATTTTTTTACCAACTCAGGATGTTAATTAAAAACTATGCTAATCTTTCTTAGTGTGATTTTGTTTCAAATTTTTTCATCCCTTACTAGATTTTGTTTTGGTTCTAATAGAAATAGAACCTGCAATCCCCGCATTGTTACATGTGCATCTTATCACCAAAATTTTATAGTGAATTTTTACATCTTGAGAGATTTTTGTAATCTTTATTTTATAAAGTTATCGTTTATGTTTAGTTTTAATAAGTATGGAAATTGAATGCAAAACATAATAATTTTTATACAGTTCTTGTAAGCAAAAAAACATAGGTAAAGCATATGTCAAAATGTCAAGTAAAATTATCTTTGAAACGCTTTTATGCTTGATTAAGCACAGGAGTCCTTTTTTATCCCCAGGGATTATGTTCCAAGACCCCCAGTGGACGCCCGAAACCATGGGTAGTACCAAACCCTATGTATACTTTTTCCTATACCGATAATAAATTTAAATCTATAAATCAGACACAAAAAGACATTATAACTTAAAATAAATAAAAAAAAAAAACAACCATTACAATATGATATTCTGTAATAAGTTATGTGAATGTGGTCTCTCTCAATATATGTTATTGTATTGTACTCAGCCTTCGTTTGGTGATGATTTAATAGATGAAATGAGCTACTGTGAGCTTTCTGATATGTTGAAATTTTTCAATTAATATTTTCAAACCACAGTTGATTGCAGGTGACTGAAGTCATGAAAAGCATAACCATGAAAAGGGAGGAATACTGTACTTTAAAGTAAAAGGATTTTATTTTATATTTGTCATATATCAATATGAAATGTGATTTTAGTCTTTGGTTACATAAAATAATGCTGAAAGATGAAATACGGATCATTAGATTTTTTCATTTCTATAAGCAATATTTTGATCACATTTCAAATCAATTACAGAAAGATGCTTTCTTCAGGAAACAGATTTCTTGTTATTTTAACATTTATGTACCATTTATTTTATCTAAAATAAATAAGCTCAATGTTCCTGAGATAAATATTTGCGTAAACCCATTGTATGGTCAGACTGACTTTATTTTAAGATTAAAATGATGACCCGTTTGAGTAGGCAAATTGTGGAAGTTAGGATGACTATTTTATTTTTTAATAAATACTTTTGTATGTGTTTTACATTATTACATAAATATACAATTTTATATTACTATTACATATGGATTCGGATTGGTTATTGGTGCTAACTAAAGAAATGAATTGTGATACAGCTGATTTTAGGATAAATGGTGTGTTTTTAAAAATAGCCCATAATTTATATTATAATAATAAAAAAAGGTTTTTATTTTTCTATGTTATCATTATAAATCTGATCATTTTCTATTTTTTTTTTGTATTATCTTCGTTATTCATCAATATATATTTAAAAAAATCATATTTAGGTTATTGCAAACATTTAATAAACCATTATTTATGTATTGGTGGAAATAACTAAATGTAAAATATTATATATACATACATCATTTCATTCCATTGGTATGCACTAACTGGTTAATGATCAAGTGATATTTACACACATTTACCAATACTTCTACAGTGTTTATTAAAGATTTGAATACACTTACCTATATGTTATGCTTTATTTATTTATTAATATATTTAATATTATTTTGTCAGTAGCCGTGACATTAGTGTTAATTTATTTGCAATTATTCAATAATTTTATATTGCAAATTGTTAATAAGCTTTCAATCAATAATTAATAATTTTATTTTAACAATATATCATCAACAGTGGCTTAGCGAGGGTCTTCTGAGAAAAAAATTTTATACCTCTTTATACAAAGCTCAGCGTTATATAGTTATAATGTGAACACGTGTATATGCATTTCAATGCATACATCATAATATTCTTTTTATAACTTTTCCCATTTGTGTCACAAAAATGCATTCAATTATGAAATATTCTAAAAAAGTGATTATTTATTTCAAAAGTTCAAGTATTCTAAACAAACTAGTATAAATACTAGTGTTATTATTTCAAATTTCAAGTAGTATTAACTGTAGTACTTATTGTGAATTAAAAAAAAAAACTTTTGGTTCCTGGCTTTACGTTACACAGTCCAGCGTCCGGGGACAATGTTCCTTCTTGCCCCACTCTCGTTACGCCACTGATCACCAAATATTATTTAGCCCTTCAAGATGTAAACGTAACCATTTTTATGTTTTAATTTGGAGCAATTAAATAAATGAATTGCAAATGTCAAAAAATACATTTTTATAAAATAATAGATTTTTTAACATCAAATTTATATTACTTTGTACAGTTGTATTTTATGAAATCAATTTTCTCCAAAGAAGATCCCCTATGGATTAGCACCGGTTCAGGTGAAACAGATGGTAAAATTAGTAACTTGGTGTTAAAACTGGGTGATAAATTTTAGAAAATATGAAAAGTAAAATTAACTGTGAATTCTGGAATTTCGAGAAACATTGGTTTATTTTCTGAATATTGACAATTTCTGAATTTCAAGTTATTTAAAAATTGTTTTGCATGTTCAACATATGCTTAAATCGTAATTATTTTGCTACAAAATGGTTCATATTTTAGATTGTTTAAACATACATTTTTTTTACAACTGACTGAAATATTTTTTCCTTGAAATTGTTTGACTTAATTTGCCTGTATATATATATCTACATACCTACCAACATTTTAATGAAATTATCTTAAAACTAAAAGAAAATTTAAGAAATAGGTAAGTACTAAAAATTTGTGTTAGCGCCACCAATTGATATATTTTTTTGTGGGGTTATCATAAATTTTGTCAGCATTTTCTTTAATTATCCAAATTCTGGTTAGGACGTTTTATCTGAAAGGGTTTTAATACCATTAGTTTTAACTTTTTAATGTTGTTTGTTAACATTTAAATTTTGTTTGTTGTAAGTAAATTGCACTAATGTACATTTAGATTTATGATTTTGTTGATTTATAATTTTTCAAGGCTATCTATAAGCACTATCTCTTCTCATTTTTCAAGATAAAACATTTCTATTTCAATTATTAATTTTTTTAAAGTTTTCCTTTTAATATCAATCTGGTTCTGCTATATATTTCTTTTTTAATAAAAAAAAGTTTTGTCTTTCCACCGTTTCATGACAAAGTTATTAAAATATATCTACAATCTAGTTAACTTAATCCACTCAATTTTTTTTTAGCCTATGTTCATGCGCAACGAATGTCTTTATATATTCCAAGTGTTCATTGGATTTATAAGTTTAACTGGAGTAAAGAAAACATCCGTAGAAGCTAACCAAAGATATCTTTCGTTTTCAAAAAAACGTCACTTGTCGAAACCGAACAGAATGAAAAAAATATAGATTACCTAATTGAAATAGAAAACTGTGAAAAATTATTTTAAAAAGAGAAAAGTTTCATTAGTTCGACATATTCATTTAAAAAGCTTGAAGCAGAAAATATCATTAATTTATTTTTGAAAGCACACTTACCCATACAGGACAAACTTTTTTTTTATGAAAATATAATTGTTTAATTGACTCTTCTATAAAATATACAAATCAAATCCAGTTTGGCGTAATAATAATTTAATTAAATTCTTATGAGAAAAATTGTACTCATTATTTTTTTCCTTTGAGTTGTATTTTTTTTTATATCTGTATTTAGAAAAATATTGCTCAATTTGGCTCAATATGTTTTTCTATGGAAAACAATATTTTACAATAAATAAACAGTTCTAGGTACTGTTTTGATTAATTCTTTTATCTGTTTCAATGAGAACAATTAAAACGCATACTTAATTATATTGAAAAGTATTTTTATTAACATTCAAAAGACATTGAATTTATAACTTATCTAATAAGAAGGTTGAATTTGATGCATTTTAAGGAGTTTGTTAATATCAGGCTCGATTTTACTTAAAAACAACCGTAAATCGCCACGTTCAGTAACATGGAGCCGATTTCTCTTTTTAGTTACCAATGTTGCTACAGCACTAAATCCACGTTCAGCTAAATAGGAAGATGGGAATGCTATCAGAAGTCGTTTGAACAATCGACTATAATCCTAGGTACAGTTGCAAAATCGGCTTCTGCAGCCAAAATTCTTGGTAGCCATTCTTGAATTTATTTCCCTCGTGCCATCTCAATGGCCCCCTAATTTTCTCTGGGTATTCTACTGCCCCCCTGAAAGTCTCAAACGCCCAAAAGGGGGCATTATCGCCCACGTTGAGAATCTATGGTCTACATTATCTCTGGGTTCAGTTTTTAAATTGAATTTGACACAATTTTCTCAAAAATATTATTGTTTTATATCATATAGATATTTTTCTGCTTGAAGCTCTTCATCTCATTATAATTGGTGATATATTAATTAAAATTAGCATGCTCATTTTCATTCCAAAGCTGTTAAATTACATACAACATAAATAATTTATCTATAGTTTTGGGTTGCCTTACTACATTATAAGCAATCTTTTGTAATAACATATTATTAAACATGACCTAAGTTGAAGGGTAGTCGGAGGGGATGGGGAGGTTTAGGATGGTTTATATTACTGAGATCTCAGAATAACATTTGTTATATTTCTTTATTCTCCATACTTTTAAGGAAATCTTTACTAAAAAAAATCAATCAAGGAAAAAATTCATTTTAAAAGTTACGTTAAATATATTTGAAAACTTACAGGTTTTTATAATGTATTAGGATTGACTAGATTCAACGTGTCAATAGGGTGCCATCCTCATGAAATTAGTACTTCTGGGAAGCTGATGACTTTTAAAAAATATCTGTAGCAACTGTCAAAATTGCTTGTTGTTGCCATGTCGTTTTGAGTTATAGCACTCTCGTTCTCACTCGGAAAATAACTTTGATTTTTAAATGACAACTTAAAATTTTTTTTAAGTAAAATACAACAATTTGTATATAAAATCATTTTTGTGTTTTTTCTTGAAAAAGAATGCACATTTAAATATTTAAGAAAATTTCTTTGAACCCATCCAAAAAGGGGTCATTTATTTTTTCAATTGAAAAATTTAACGAGAATTTTAATTCAAAATTAAGTTAATTTAATAACAATTTAATTTTATTAGAATCTAGTATATCTTCTCTTAATAGTAAAAACCGTTTTAAAATACAGAAGTATTTTTTTGAACCAGTTCAATGAAAATTGAGTAAATTCTTAGTTAACTCAAGATTTTCAAAAATCTGTATCTTCAAAAAAGAGTGTTAAGTATTCAAACACTTTTATCTTAAATATTTCGCTTCTTTTATTTAATTGACATCACATTTTTTATAAAAATAGTTTGCAATAATTTTTTTCGAAAATTGTCAAACGTAATTTTTATTTTCAAATATGTGGGATTTAATTTTTTTTGTTGACTATCTATTCTCATTTATTATACACTATAAATAATGATTATTTCATTGTTCATAAGTAAAATGAAACTTGAATGTAAGTTTCATAAACATTTTGAACTTAAGTTGAGTCTTAAATAATTTGTTACAGGAATAAGTTACAAATAACTTTTTATAAGATTTGTAAAGGAGTTTCTATCAAAATCGCAACTGACTTCTACGAATATAATTTGGACTAACATCTGAAAATATAATTACGAAGATTAACTAAAGAAACTTAGTTGAAAGACAAAATAAGTATTAAATCAAAATATAAGGATTTCTTCATTCAAATAATTGACATAAAATTTGGAAATGGTTTCAAACTTTATTGAAAGCTAAGAAAATATATTATTTCTAAAAACTTTTTGAGAGATGCTACAATGAATCAAATAGAGTGACTAAGGTCACTTAACGGCGCCATAGAAATATATTCTTTCATTATTATTTCAACAATCTTTAGATAAGACAATGGATTCAAAATAAAGAAAGCGGTCACTATATGGTATTATATTTCTTGGTTGATTTTGCTTTTTAATTATCTTTTATTTCAAACTCACATATTTTAAAATGTGAGTTTTACTTAACTTGATATGTGTAAACAGGAGAAGTGAGTGAATGGTGTTTGAATAAAGCAATGAAAAGAGGGAAATTGACTTAAAAAAAAAAATTCTTTGAATAATCATTATTCAGACATAATTTTAAATGTTTCACTTCCTATCAATGTGTATTTAAAAAAAAAATTATTTATATTATATTCATCTTCTAATCGTGCAATAAATTAATGTGTGTCGTAGAAATATCACTATAAAAAATTATAAGCCAGAAATATGTGTGCCGAAATCCTTTTTTTTATAAGCAAAAATTTATTAAGTAAAAAATTATACATTTTGAAAAAAAAATAGGCTAAAAATAAATATTGGTGTTTTGATAATCTTAAAATTAAAAAAAAAAAACATGTGTAGACATTTTGGGACATATTTCTGGCATATTTAAGTAAAATTATTTGATTTTTTGAAATAGGAAAATAATTTATATTTCACAAAATAAACCGTTACAGAAGTATATTTGTTGGGATTTAATTTCATATTGAAATATATTGTTTTATGAAATAAAATGTTGTTTTCATGAGATTTTTTTTTCTTTATTTAATAATGAATTTTATTATTTTATTTTAAACCCTTCCTTATCCAAAAACAGATGTGAGATTCAGTTTTTGTATCAGTAATCTCGTCAAGGATTCCCTCGCCATTCCAATGTCAATTCATTTGAAAAGTGAAGCAGTGCCGCAGTTTTTATTTTAAGGGAGCGATCCATTGCACACCCGCAAACAAATCAGCCACACCGCTGTACTGGATATGATGACATACCAAAGTGAGATGATTGGAGGAAACCATCATGTTTTTCTCTTTTTCAAAGAATAAATATGACCAAAGTTATATGCATTATATATATATACCCTATACCCTCGAATATTTGGGGGGAAAACGGCTATATCATTCAAGGGGTGTAGCACAGGGTTAGGTTCGAACTGGCGACCTTCCACATGGAAGTTCAGTGCCTTACTAAGTGGCTATACAACTCAGTAATCTGAAAGAATAAATATGACTAAAGCTATATGCATTATATATATACCCTCGAATATTTGGGGGGGAAACGGCTATATCATTCGAGGGGTGTAGCACAGGGTGAGGTTCGAACTGGCGACCTTCCACGTGGAAGTTCAGTGCCTTACTAAGTGGCTATATAACTCAGTAATCTGAAAGAATAAATATGACCAAAGTTATATGCATTATATATATACCCTATACCTTCGAATATTTGGAGAGGAAAACGCCTATATCATTCAAGGGGTGTAGCATAGGGTTAGGTTCGAACTGGCGACCTTCCATATGGAAGTTCAGTGCCTTATCAAGCCGCCATACACCTCAGTTGGTGGTCATAGTCTAACAGTTAGGATTCACTCTTAGCAAGCAGATGACCTAGCTTCGATTCCTGGCAGATTCATTTTTGAAATCTTGAACCGTGTTATCTCTGATTTTGTTTTGCTTTAGCTTATCATAAATTCTTATAAGGCTATTAAGCTGCCTAACAAAAGGCTGTAGCAGATTATACTTGCTGATTATCTCGGAACTTTAATATCCTTGCCATTGAATCTTTGGGTTTGATCTGTTAAGATTCTGTGCTAGTGCAACAGCTAGCATACTTTAAACCAATATACACACAGGCGTCTTCCATTCACAAGGTGACTGATAATCATACTCAATCACGAGGGACACATTATCTAATCGTTTACAAAAGCTTTCAAGAAGTCAAGTTCTTCATCTATTCATCAAGTCGTGGAAAACATCAATTTCCGAAAAGTCATCCTGTGTACGATTTGGATTGCTCAATAGTTCTTTTCCAGAAAAAGCGACTGAAAATAGCTTCAACTGCCAATTACATTAAACTGAAGGTTGTTGATATTGGAGGATTTGTTATTTATCCTGTAAGTTGTTTGCATATGTGTATACATGTATGGAGATCTCTCTTAACACTTGGGGAGTGATAGTCTTGTGTACCAAAAAAAACCTGTAGTGTTAAAACTGTAATGTTAATAATTAGTGAGTAATAGCCATATTCAGGGCCATCTCAATAACTGGGCTAAAACGGCTGCATCTCTAGGGTGTCACGAGCCGGTGGGTGCCAGCAAAATTAGATGGAGAAATGATAAGAAAAAAAGCTACTATTCCATATACAAAACAAACCCAGAGGATTCTGATGAGAATTTTATTGAAGAATGTTTGCATTTTAAGTATGTAAATGTACTACCTGATGACAATGTTACATCGAAATCAGAGCTTTGCTTAAAAACCATAATCAATTCAAATATTTAATCTACATTGCAAATGTAGATAATGTATTATGAATTTGCATCAGTATTGTTTGCACTGATTGTTCAAGAGAAAAGCCCTTTTCTCTTTTGAAGAGAATAATAAATTTCCTTTTTTTCATTAGAGTAATGTTAATTGAATAATTTAGGGATTTTAGTGTTAGAATCAGATACAGGTAACCCCCGTTTATTGCGACCCCGGTGAGTGTGGATTCGTTATAACGCGGTATTTTAAACAACACTTGTCCGGCTTTGACACAATCCAGGAATCGTCATAATTTGTAGTTGCACGAGCGAGCTATCTTTCTTTTTCGTTCACTCACATAATACCCATGTACATATATACGTAAATTCACGACCGCGAGTGAGACACAATAGGTAGCTATCAGAAACATGGACAAAGCGTGGAATGAAGTCACCCAATATTGTATGAAGAGCGTTTGGAAAAGGTTGTTCAGAGAAATTGATGATCAAATGAATTACGAAAATGATATTCAAAATATCGTCGAAGATATTAAGTGTTAAAATAATCGAAAAGGCCCTTTCTCTTCACAATCAGTGCATGCAGTTGTTAGAAGAAAATGACGAAGATTATGAGCGAGTGAGTGCTGTAAAGCGGGGTTGTAATGGCTTATTTGACGGTTATATACAAATTTTACACAATAAACGTAGAGAGTCCAAACAAGGAAATCTAGATTATTTTTTGCAAAGCGGAAAAAAAAAATAATGAATTATTTTTTATATGACATCGTTATTTAATGTTTATTTTAAAAATAAACCTTTTTTAGAATCTTAAAATGATTTTTTTTAAATCCCCCGTTGATCGCGGAATTTAGCTTATCGCGGCCGTGTCCGGAACGTATCTCCCGCGGTCAACGGGGGTTACCTGTACATTGTAATATATTAATCTAAAGGCTAAAATTAATTAATTAGCAGAACAGCAACTTAGAAATGATTATTTTGTTTTGGTTTCTATGGTCATATATAAGAGTTCACAGCCATGATTCAAGAAGAAGAGATTTCTATAGTTTTTGACCGATATAAAAAAGATGAGACAATATGCATATGTACATATTATTTATGTTGATAATAATATACAGGTTATGGGGTGCTGAAAAAGAAATTATAAATTAGTAATTGCAGCCCCAACAAATGGTACAAAGTTGAATTATTTTGGGGCTGGGGGATCATGGGTCGTTAAAATTATGGATATTCATATATTGCAGCGCTGAACATAGGTTGTTTTATCGATTATAATCTTCATACTCGATAATGGGTTATGCCATTACCTTTCTCAAGTGATGGATAGCTTGTTCGGAGTTTCGGTCCGATGGTAGGACACCTTACTCCTTCATCGGATAAGTTCTGACTGTTAAGATATTTATTGGAAATTTTTGGATCTTTTTGGGAATCGGGAAAGGATAGGTTTGTGGTAATTGTTTTGATTTTATGAATGATTATGAGAAATTATAAACGATTAAATACATATATAAATATGATGATATATACATAATATTAAATACAAATATACATAAATTTGTGTCGTCACACACTGTTTTATATTGAATGGGTGAAAAAAAAAAAAAAAAAAAAAAAAAAAAATGAAAAAATGAATTGTGAATAAATTATAAGAATGAATATAGTATATGTAGATAAGTAAATGAGTGGGGAAATGTGTGTGACTTTTATAAATATATTAAGGTGTAGAAAATGTTTATTGAAGGTGAGAAATGCGGTTGCCGATGGGGGTAAACTGTCTGCCGGAGGAATTATCGATGATGGGGTGTTCAGAGTGACAATCGGGGGGTCATTTGGGGGGATGATTAGAATTAAAGAGGGGGGGGGGTCGGGGGGATGTTTCGCAATATTGATTTCGGACGAGTGTGTCTGTAACTGGTGTTCGCGTTGTAGTTATCTAAGGCTTTTATGACTGGGTTGGGATGACGGGATATAGAGCTGTAGAACCTTTCGGCCAGAGCGCGCATATGTTCGGGGATAGTATGTAGTTTGGTATCTGCGTGGAGTCTTGAATTACGGACGATGTAGGGTGCTTTTAAAATTATGCGGAGGGCTTTGTTTTGAATGATCTGAATGTGATGTAGCGTTGTTTTCTTCGCGTGGCCCCAGACCGGAAGGGCGTATGTCAGTTGCGGTCTGACGATCGCTTTATATAGGTGGAGTTCAGTGCGCGTGCTAAGTTTGCTGTATTTACTGATCAAGGGAAATAATGATTTGAGTGTTCCGTGAGCTTTTGATTTGATATTGAGGGCGTGTTTATGCCACGAGAGTCTACTGTCTAATGTGAGGCCTAGGTATTTTACGTGTTTTGACCATGGGACGCTCTGGCCGAAGAGTTTAAGAGTTCTGATGGGTTTGATGTATCTGCGTGAGAAGCGGACTGCTGTGCTTTTGGTGGGATTTATTTTGATCTTCCATTTGGTGCACCAGTGCTCCAGAATGGGAATGAAGTCTTGCAGTCGGTTGTGGGATACGGACTCATATTTCGATGAAGAGAGAAAGGCTGTGTCGTCAGCGTATTGCGCGGTGATACAATGTGTACGTGAAAATTGGGGCATATCGCTCGTGTATATGTTATACAGGATAGGGGACAACAGTGCACCTTGGGGCACACCTGCCAGAATGGGGCGAGGGGATGAGTTTATACCGTCTATTTTGACGGAGAAGGAGCGATTTTCAAGGAATGATGCGATGATTTGCACTAGTCTGAGGGGAATACCTGACTTGTGCAGTTTGAATATGAGTCCGTTGAGCCAGACTGTGTCGAAGGCTTTCGCCACGTCTAGTGAAAGGAGGGTCGTGAGGCCTTTGGAGCTGAAGTATTTGATGATGTGTTCTACAACGCGAAGAAGCTGATGGTTGGTAGAGTGTAATGGCCTAAATCCGTGTTGCGAATCTGGGATGATGTTACGTGAGTAAGTTTCTAACGAGAGACGTTCTAGGATTAATTTTTCGAGCACTTTACCTAGAGTCGGGAGCAGACTGATCGGCCTGTAATTTTCAGGGATAACGTGGCTTTTACCCGGTTTAGGGAACATGATGACGTCGGCGTTTTTGAATGGGGTTGGAAAGAATTTATGTCGAAGGCAGGCATTGTAAATGGCGGTAAGGGCGTAAATGGCTTTTTTCGGAAGTTTTTTCAAGGTGAGATTATTGATTTTATCGGGGCCGGGGGCTTTTTTGTTGATGAGATTTTTTATGATAGATTGAATTTCTAACGGTGAGAAGAAGTCTGTGGTGGGGGGGGTTTGCTCATTTAATATGTCGGCAACTGCGTTGTCGACCATTATTGAGTGAGATTGAAGATATTAGCTAGAGAGTCAGCAAAGGTCTCTGCGCGGTCGCGAGCAGAGAAAACGGGGCCATTTGGTCCTTGAAGAGAGCTGGGTCGGGAGGGCGTATTTCTAAGGCTACGCGTTAGTTTCCATTTGAGTCCATCATTGCATTCGAGAGACTCGACGAAGTCTGACCATTTGTCATTGCGGAGTTGCTGTAGGAGGTGTTTGATTTTTTTGACTAATCTGTTGTAGTCGGTTTTGTAAGAGGGGACAGCTGTGTTTTGCCACAACTTTCTGGTTTTGTTTTTTTCCATAATCAGTATTTTGATAATATAATGTGACCTATATATTTGGAGCAGGAATGCAAGGAAAAATTCAAATATGAAACAAAACTTAATTAGGTAAATTGTATTATAAAAAATATGATTTTTTTATTCAGACATATTTGAATTATCAACAGTGTCGCTTGAATGATTACTACTCGATCATTTATGGCATCTTCCTCTTCCCATAAAATGTCTTCCTCACTCCCATCCAGATTGTTGGAAATGCAACAGTTCTTAAAACCTTTTTCAATAGAAGTGTCACTAATCTTTGCTGGTTCAGCTTATTGCCACTATTGCTATTAAATGTCACCTGTCATTCGCCTTGCGAGACAAATTGCATATACACATTAATTTTTTTTTCTATCTGGTCGATCTCATCAATGCAACCAAAACACGCATAAACTGTGCGTGCGATAGGCGAAAAGGCTTGGCTGTGTGCTCTGCGCTCATTGGACACGGCATAAACCTCGAATATAACGCGAATGTTATATTTGGAAAAATATTTTGAGTAAAAACTATCGCCTTATATTCCGGCTAATACGGCAAGTTATTTAATTAAGCAAAATAAAAAGTTTGCAGATAAAATTGCTTAAACTTATCATGAGTGTCAGGTGAGTAGATCACTAAATAATTAAAATATTTGAGCTATCTGAAATTAAGCCATTTGAAAATATATATTTTTTAAATATTTAAGAAAAATATTACAAAAACAATACAAATTAAAAACAGGTTTCCTTATCTGATATCTGAATAATGGATTTAATGTAGATATATCTGGAACACAAGAATTTTACGATGACAGTTAGAGGGTAAGTTTGTAATACAAAATTTTAACATGCTGCCGGTTGGATTAAAAATGTTAAGAAAGAAAATGGAACAAAAGTTTTAAGAAATTTCAAAGTATATTGTACTACACTTTTGTTGTATACAGTCTTTTCTGGCAGGTTTGTTGCTATGTGGCAATCTTAATGAAGTCTGAAGTTAAAACCAGACTAAAATTCTACTTATTCAGGCTGGAAACTTTTGGATCTTGGTGGTATGTCCCAAGATATTGTCAAAAGTCTTGTGGTATTCTCTAATATTTTAATAATTTCAACTTTATATATTTTTCATGGTTGATTTGCTTACAGTATTTATCGGTCAAACAGGTGACAACCGTGGAGTAAATAGAAATTAATGCCTGAACAAGCAATAACTGACAATGCCATGTTCTTATACTGACATGTACTTAAACGTCACAAGAAATAAGTGAATTTTAAATAAAATCTATTTTACGTGAAAAATCGTTAAGATTGAGCGTTTTTATAGCTTTATTTACAAGAAAGTATGAAATTAATATGTTGTATAAAAAATACTATAATTTATACAACTTAGAACATATGTTACTACAATTTATACGTCCTTTACCTGATTTTAATTAATTTATTAAGCCATATCTTCGCCACATGCAACAAATTCTATTGTCAACGCCATCTGTCAAAATATATGTAAAACATTAATATATTTTTTATAAACGTTCTTCTTTTGTTACAAATAGCATAGAGAAATAAGAACTTTCCAAAAGTCATATAAAAGTTTCATGTATTTTTCATAGATGTCCTTAATAAAAAATTTGAAATTACGAATGAATTTTAAAAAAACCTTAAAAAAGTCAAACCCCACAATGTGGTTGTAAGTGTATGATATATAGCAACGCAGTTATCTCTAATTCGTAGGAGCAGTAACAGCCTTCGAGAAGTTTGCTTACATCTTCTATATTAAGAATATAAAATAACGTAGCTTTATTTTTTTGTCACCAGGAGATAACAGTGCACTAAATAAAAAAACATTTAATAATGTTTACAATGATTTTATATAGATGACACTTTGAATATTTATATAATTTAATATTAATAAAAACAGATGCAAATAACTTGAAAATAAATTTAAAGGTTGATACAAATGCCATAATTAGGTCATTAAGTTTAAATTTAGGTAAGGTCACTTATACCTTATATATGTTTAGAAAGACTTATTTATCAAATTTCACAGTGAGAACAAAGAATAAAAGTTATACCCAGATATATTTTTTGTGTTTCACTTTTTTAATAATTTTTATTTAATTACATGCCCAAATCATCTCAGCGTGCTTTCTCCATTTTATTCAACACATCAGCGTTAAGTTCACATTCATCAATAATCATTTCGTTTCGTATTCTGTCAAACATTGTCATCCCGCGTCTTCTTCATAATGCACGCATTTCTACAGCATTTATTCGGCTCGTATCTGCAATTTTTCTCATCCAAGTTTCACTCCCATACATCAAAGTTAGTACCAAAATACTATTATCGACTATCAATTCTATTCGATTTTGATACGGTCCTGTTCTCCATTTATTTTTATTACTCTCAAAATCAACAATGATTTTTACAAAATCTTGAGTGAAATCATAGTATAAATAGGCCAAAACCCATACGATGGTTGTCGTCAAAGAAAGAATACGAGAATTGAATTTCGAATACAAGAGATCGAGAGAGGAATACTTGGATTCTCTCCGAAAGTAATTCGATATTTGAATCTCGGTAGGTCCGTGATACTGAACGAATTTTAAATACCTAGCTAACAATTTTTGAACCGGTGTAAAAGGGGACGATGTATAAATGATATATATAAACAAATTTTACATTTATGAATATATATTTTCATAAATGTAGAATTTGTTTTACTTCCGTGAATATTTCACAGGTTGCAACTAGTTCAACCTTAATACTCGAGAAGAATCCAAATCTTTATCATTTATTTTTACCCTTATTCAGATAAAAATCTTATTTCAAAATGATAAAGAACAAAATATAAATTTTCATTTTACAATTTCATTTCAATCCCGTCGACAAAACCAGATCTATTGTTTTTTTTAATCCACTTTGTACTTCTCATACTGCTAGGCGGTACCGAGAATATATCAACAGTGGCATTCAGTTGGTTCAATATCTCAGTACCACGCGTGACTGAGTGTTTAGTCTTTTACTTATCCCAAACCATAATCTAACACTATTCAAAGGATCCTTCTCATACTCAGCCAGCAAATGCTGGAATGAGTGGCCCTGAAGGAGCGGGTGAATAGTTGTACCTTCAGAGATGCTCTAAAGTGTTATCTTCTGGGTGGTTAGTGGGTTTCTCAGTGGTTAATGGGTCTCTTATATGTTTTTTTTTCTTCTTTCTTTTCTCTCTTTTCGCTGGTGGTGAATCAGGGATTGTGCGTACGTGTTTGTGCATTATCTTCTCATTCATTCTTTTAAAACTGCTTAACTATTTCAATGTATTACTGCCTAACAATTTCAATGTTGTTTCAACTTTTTCATTTCCCATTTGTCATTTTGTAAAATTTGGACTTCTTTGAGGCTTTTCTTTTTTTCTCTTCTTGCTGACAGTTAACCTGAGGTGGTATATGTGGGTTTACTTTTTATTTTGTTTTCTGCCATAAGTTTTTGTTTTTTTATTTATTCTTTAATCTAGATATGCGGGGGTGTGGGATGGAAGCCCCCCGATGCCCTTGCGGTCGGGCTCGCCCTACATTGGTGGGGTGTATCTCGGCCGGGGGAATGTTTGTGGGATGAGTCCGGACCTTTTAATGTCTTCTCTCTTGAATGTATTTTTTTTTTGTCATCTATTTATTTTCTGTGTTTTTTTTTATCTTCTTGTTCTACGTGTTCAAGGGTGTGGGCTGAAAAACATCTGGTGTCCCCGTGGCTGGGCTCCCCCTATATTGGTGGGGTGCATCTTGGCCGGGGGGATGTTATTAGATGAGCCCAGACCTTTTGATAGCTTCTGTTTTTTAATGTATTCTCTTTTAATGTGTTCTTGAAATGTGTCTAAAATTTATTATGTACATACTATGTTGCTATCAATAAACCTGTATTTATTTAATTATTATTATTTATATTCGTCCTGTAAGTTAGTATGTAGAACAGAGGGTGATTCATTGCAAGGCTATATTTATTAGGTTATTAGGTAGGTATTTATTGTATGTGTATATACCAGAAAGTGATGGCTTTCCTTTTTGCAAGTTTTTCTTTTCCGAGTAGCTAATGGGGATAATCATCAAATGCAATATTTATTGAATGTCATCACACATGAATAGTAGTGCAAATACTCTATCTGAGGACCTTACGGGTGCGAGGCAATTAAGAAACCACCATAAGGCTCATAATAAGTGGTGTCCCGATGGCTGTATCCATGTGTTCCAAGTTTTCAGCTCTAATTCTCCAGGAACCGACACGCTAAAATTCCAGAGAACCTTCAAGGGGGTTGTGTGTGGTCATAAAACTTCTGTATGACCTCCTTCCACCATTATGTGTACTTTATAAAAAAATCAAGTGTTAAGTTTATGGGTTAAATTGAAAAAAGAAAAAAACAAATTTCAGGAGTAACTTCATGTATTTTTTTTATACGTATGGAGTAAAATATTCATGCCGAATTCTATTCAATAATATCTATAATGTATGTATGTATATTCATATATATTTATATCTTCTAAACATGAGTTAAAAAATAATTATGTCGCCTCTTATGAACAATATTTTGTATACAGTTACATAAAATTTTTATTCTATTTTCAATAAAATAAAATAAAATAATTGTAAATATTATGACTTTGGTAGCGTAAAAAAAAGCTTAAAATGAATAAAATAATAATATTTTATAATACAATTTTCTTTTCTGGCAATTGCACATCAGAATTATTTCTTTCACGAAATTATTTAAGCTAGTAACGTTTTCTTATTCCTCGTATAAAATAAAATTATAAAATAATTAATAATTAAAACTAACTAGTAAATAAAATAAAAACTTATTAATCATAAAAATCACATTGCGTATCGGCGCTGAAAATTTACAAAATGCGCGACACAATATTGATTTTTTTTAGTTATTCTTTGGTCTGTCTAGCTATCGGACTTAAATTATGTAAAATTAACAGAAAATTTAAAAAAATATATTTACACAATAATATAGATTTAAAGTTTGGGTGTAAACAATTCAAAAGTAATGTATTTTCAAAACAATTCATAATTGAATCTAAATAAATAAGATATTAAAAAAAAATCCATACAATAAAAAATATCAGCAATGATAGTTTGAATTATAATCAAAAAATGTAAAAAAAAACTGTGTTAAAAGGTTTTTACAATTATCTTTATTTTCATCCAAACTTTTACAATTAATAATAAATAAAATATATAAAATACATCCTCTGGAACTTGAAATTATATGTCTATATAAGTTAACGAAAATTCGTTGTTTCGAAAATAAATGACATGAAGGATTTTCACTGTCATTTATTTATTTCCATTATAAGATGTAATAATATATTAGACACCTATTCATTTCAATCGTTGTACGTTTCGTCCTTACTTTCTCAGTAAAAAAAATTCTCACAAAATATATCAAATTCAATCAAACGAATATAAAAATTATGTTGAATAAAACAAACGTTTCAGAGAATGTATTGAAAAATAAAATTCATGTTGTCAAAATATCATTCTTTACGTTTCGTTGCTTAAAATTTTTAAACAATAAAATATATAACAATGTAAAATGTCGATAAATTCTATCATTTAAATGCATATAAATTTAGCGTGAAAATTTTTCGTTGTTTAAGAAACCTTTAAAAAAATTTTTGTAAAATATTTCATATCAAAAACTTAAAATAATATATAAAAAAAATTACGATGAAAAGTTGCATAAAATTGTTGTACAGCCTCGCTAATATAGTATATATGGTAAGCTGTTTTGTGCAAATTGTACAAAACAAGTAATTTTATCTAATTGCTAAAAATAAGATTTTTTTTTGTTTAAGCTTTGCCAAATTGAAAATTATTATTTTTTATGTACTCGTAATAAAATAAACAGGAATACTGAAAATATTAAAAAAAAAATCTCAATACTTTTTGGCAAAAAAAAAATAATGAATTATATTTATTTCATATTATACTTTTAGGAAAAATACTATAAACCTAGACCATTATTTTCATTATCTATATTATATTGTTATATATAAGTTCCTGAACGTATTAAATTTGAATTTTAAGGTAGAAATTCATACACTGTTAATATTTTCAAATTAAAATGTGGAAATTTTAACAGACGTTTTTGACTTGGCTTTTAGGCCTACTTATTGTCATATACATTTTTGTTATATCAATTATAAGTATGTAGATATATAAATATAACTTTAAAGACATATATAATAAACTATGCATTTAATGTTGTTTTATATCATAATCATTAATCAAGAATTTATAGACTAATTCAATATACTTTCGAAACATAACTTTATAATATTTTTATTTTCGTAGATATTAATATTTGGAATGACAGAGTAGGATGAATGATTTTAGTTATCTTTTTTTTTTTATTAAAAATCATTTATCACGTGTTTTAATTCAATTTAAGCCAAAAATATTTATTTGGACACCAAATATTTGTTTACTGATTGAATGACAACGGAAAAGGTTTATATTTGTGTGTTTAGGAAATTTGTAACAAGTGTTTGAATTTTTTATCTATCTATTATTCTGGGCGGTTCTAGAAGACACCTTCTAAGCCCTCCGCCTATTAAGCAGAGTGTTTCTCAGTGGCCTTGATGCTAGAACGAATGTTTCACTTCCAACTTGTTTAATTTCATATTAGGCCTTTTAATATATTATTAGTATGTTTGAATAAATTGCCATATGAAAATTGCTCCATCAGGCTATGCGGAAAAAGCGGAAGTGTAATACAATATAATTCATAAGAAAAAATTCTTAAAGCCTTTTTGGAAGAACTACACAATATTCATAGAAATGCATTATTGGTAATTATCCCCTCTATTACCTCCTTCATGTTATGTATCAGTCACCGTATACATGTTTCAACTGAACAATTAATTACTTATGATAGAAATAAATTTTGCAAAAAAAAAAACAGTATTTGGATTAAATTGTCACAAATGATAAATGATTTTTAAAAAAATACAATTAGTAAATTTTATTTAACCTATTGTAGCAATGCTTTTTATATTGTCATTTCAAAAAATCCCACAATAATCATGGCGATTGTAATTATTTTACACAGAACCTAACAAAAGTGAAATTTTTTACACCCTTGTCCACCCATAGACTCGTATCAATTTTTGAAACTCGTTACATGATTAAGGTGAAAAAATTAATATATTTTATCGTTTAGATGTTTTGTGGAGTTTGAAAGGGTGGTATAAGATGGTGAAAGAATGAATTTTCATCCAAAGCGCTTATATAAACATGAATAGCATAGAGCCCCTTTTAACCCTTTCCACTTGGGCGTATTTTAAACGGCACTTTTTGTAATTTCTTTGTTCCATGATATCATTTTATATGGCACAAAATTTCACAGTAATGAAATAAATTACACATTTCTTATTTATTCTAATAATACATTCTACTTCATATAATTTAATATATTGACTTAAGATTAATATATCGGAATAATCTTTAATTCTTTAAATTTAAATAAGATTGAAATTTTTGGCATCAATATTAATAATACATAAGTTTTCTAGAAGTTACATTCAATATAAGTTTTATATTTTCCAATGCACATATAACATACGTATTATATTTTACAGAAGAAATATTTATACGTAAAGATTTAATAGTTTTATTATATATGTACGAGTATATACAAATTATTGACAAGTTTAAATTCAACTTTAATTTTTATATATACAAGCGGAAGAAATTACTTTTATTCCGCCGTCATTTGGACAAATTGGAAATATCATGTGAACATTTTAATTCATTAGGCAAAATTATTTACAAATTAAAAAGAAAATATTTAGGAATGGTGCTTCAAGCCATTAAACATTAAAATATAATATCTAAAATTGTAAGCCATTTTAAATATACTGCATTTATGGTAAGCATATTTTCTAAAGACGCATAAAATGTTTTTTCTTTCAATATCAAACATTAATGGTTAAATGAAGCTTATTTTAAACAATTCATTCAGTAATATTTGAATTGTATATATTTTTTTTATATTTCGTAGAAAGTTTTCCACGTTGCTTGAAGCCAAGATAAAGATAGAATAAAGGATTTTAAAGAAATAAAAACTTAGTTCAGAAACGTAATATTATAGTTAAATTTTTTTTTTCAATTGTTCTTTGGCACTTTTTATAAGAATTCACATTTCTTTTGTTTAAAAATAATATATACACAAGTATATTAATAATTATAAATGACAGCAATTTAAAAAAAATTTGGCCAAGAATTTGAATATTACTAAAAGTCAAAGCCTTCAATTCTAAATTTATAAATTTGGCACATAGTTGAGTGTTTTTCGAAACAGGTGCCTTGAAATAAACAAGTGATTTATCTAGTTTTTTAAATTAAATAGGTAACTTATATTCATTACATCTATATATATAAAATAAGCAATACTTAGTATCGTCAGATGGAAATTAATTTGAAACACAGCATTAATATTTGGCACTAGTGTCATTATAAAATGTTTACCGTTTGAGAATATCAAATTAGAAATGGTTTTTTCGTAAATTTTTAGTAAATATAAATTAAATATTTTTTTAAAGATGGAACTTGTTATTTGGTAGCCCCTGTGGTTAAGTTAGCATTATATCACACTGAGATTAATAGTCCGCTATCAAGGCAATTGTTATATCTCGGTACCTATGGCTGTATTACCAACACGTACTATGACGAAGAGCGAGTTACATGTCTACTCTAGAAGTGTTTGAAAATCTGAAGAAAATATTGTCTCCTCTTCACGCTGTTCAGCATGTCTATATCATCAATGCAAACATGTTTAAGAGTACTAGACGCTTATATTTTTATATTGGTACTTATAAGAAAACAAAATATGAATGTTAATTTATAGGTACTTACAAAACTAGTAGGTAGCTTATTACATTGTATTGCATTGCACTGTCATTGTACAACTTGGGAGGTGTACAATGAAATATGTTAGAGCTTTCGTAAAAACCAGAGAAGAAACCTTTTTAAAAAATTGGTACAATCAGGAATTGAACCACCAACCCTCAGGCTTATCTTATCAAATAGGCCCCGGGGGACTTATATATTTTCTAGCAATATTTTTTTCATTTTGGTAACAATAATATTTTTCATCACCTCGAAAAGCCATTACGAAATATATTTATTCCGATAAAATATATAAATTGATATATTCCAAGTTAGTTCATTGAACAGTATTACAAATAAAAAATAATATTGGAGTATAATTCACAGGTACCATATTTAAATATGATATATATTGTATTTAAATTAAAGTAACTCTTAAATTAATTCAATAAATTTGAAAACTACAACTCAGAAATCTAACGTTAAATCATTTATCACATCACATAATTTATGGCAAGTTTTAGAATAACATGTTTATTTAATTTGATCTGCACAATATTATATTAAAAAAAAATCAAATTATGTATAACAGTGTTTCAGAACTTTTATTAAATAATAAAAGAAATAATTGTTTTTGAGCTATCACATATTTAAGAATGACTCAATATTGAAAACATTTTGAATGAGTATTTTTTTTTATTTATAAAATATTAAGTACCGGAAAATTTTCATTTAATAAATCTATTTGGTATTTTTTTTCTGTTTTTCACTATCGTTCGATAAACAACAGTTTAATTCACAAAAAAATGTTTTGACAACGATTCAAAAGTCTTCATATTGAATCAGTATCAATTGATCATAACTCAATTTACAATTGCTTTTTTGAAATATATAAATCTTTGGTACATGCATATTTGGTGACACTGTTTTTTTTTTTAATTATTCAACTTTAGGTAACTTGCTTTTGACAATTATGAAAATCTATAATTGAATGCCTTTTAACCAACAAAAAAAGTTGTGTGTGTAAAAACATTAATATTTGGTATCAACTTTCAAATAACATAATTTATTTTAATCTTTGGAGATTCTGACTATCAAATATTATATCAGAATCAACGTTCGCTAACATTGACAATCAAAATACTTGATAATTATTTTTTCTTCATAAATATTTGAGAAAAGATTAATTGGGTTAATTTCTTTTATCAAGTTGCATAATTTCTGTCGATGTAATTGTTTTTATAATTACTAATATTTATTAATGAAACACTACAATTACTTTAATTTTTAAAGTTTTTTTTAAGGAATTCTAACTAGGCAAAGGCGGCGAAAATTAACGATATTTAAGATGTAACGTTTTCTTGAATTATCAAGTATTTTACATATTATTATATCTATATAAAACTATATATTTATATACATAAAATAAAAAAAATACTGTAACGAAAAAATAATAAGTACTCATAATTACAACTCAAATAAAGCCTTGAATTTATAATTACAACTCAAATAGAGTATTGAATTTATAACATATACATAAAATAATAGAAAACTATTATTAATAATTTCAGATGTAACAAGAGTCTTTTGCCTTTGCCTTTGGTATACAATTTTACCAATACATTTAGCAATTCGATGTCTCGAAGTCACCAAATCTTAATTCAATGGTCAACTGTCAGTCATTGAAATGACAGTGCATAAAAAGTCAACAGTATTATTTTGAACCTGGTGTAGAGAAAATGTGTCCATTCGGAAAGGGGTTGAAATAAAATAATATTTTTGAAAGTGTGAATGGAATTCGCGAACCAATTCTTTCTGTAAGGCCTCGGCCACACAGGAAGGAGCCTCGCTTGATGCTTAGAGCTATGTTGCGGGTTAGGCGACATATCCTAGCGAACCAACGTACCGCATACTATCGTAGTGGCCACACTGCACGCTTCGCGCCACGTTGCATGACGATTAGTCATCGAATGAATATCTTAGCGAACAGACGTGTTGGTTAATTTACAAGATGGCGGAAGTTTTAATGACAGCTGTGAATAAAAAGGAGCCTTTGTGGAACCCATCGAGCAAATTATAGAAAAATGTACCTGTAATAAAATCACTTTGGAATGAAGTTGCACAGAAATTAAATAAAGATGGTAAGTTGTAATGAAATTGGTTAGTTTTGAGAGTGACATCGTGTGTTGACTCAACCGCTCCCAAATGTCAAATGAATTTGTGCGAAGCACTTTGGTGTGGCCGGGCATGAAGTCACCTAGTACATGAGTCACGTAAAATTTAGCTTAGCACCTAACGAAGCATTTTGGTGTGGCCTCGGCCTAAGGGTGTTATTTAAGCTGATCTATTGAAAAATATGATTCTTTCTTCTTGAGATACTTTCTCCCATCGGAGACTGTCCACCATCATGGCGATCTTTACCCTATTCTCTACAGTCTGGAACAACTCACTGGAACTGCACCCAAACCAATTGCATGTGTTATTTTTTTTTTAGGTATTCCACTTTAATACAATTTCATGAATTGGATATAATACTTTACTAATGTAAGGTGATGCGAGTATCACTACAGGCTGATATCAGCAATACTCAATAAATATTTAATACATAAATTTTATACGTAATGGAGTAGCTTCAGGCTATCAAAAATCAACTTGCAATTCCAATTATCAATAATTAACACTTTGTCAATTAATCATCAAAATAATTGATAACATATGTTGACAAGTAGTCAACATCTGTGATTCTGACAGTGAATTTCTTTGATATAACTTCGAGTCCTCAAATTGCTGACCAATGTTGTCTTTTCTTACGGACTATGCTTCAATATGGTATACAGTGTTACCAATTTATTTTACAACAACGTTTGGCGATTGTGTCTTTGGATCTCCGGTGTCCAGTGAAGGTCCACGATGGGTCTCGCCAGTTGTAGGCTTACCTATTCTCTGTAAGGCTTGCAATAGGAGTACCGGTGGTTCATGTGCTGGCTGTAAGAGCCGGAGTGCGAGAACTTCTTGAGGCACTTGCAGCATTGGAAGGGTTTCTCACCGGTGTGGAGCCTCTTGTGTTCGGTCAGGTGGTGTTTGTGCTTGAAGGCCTTTGGACACTCGATACATTTATATGGTCGCTGACCTGTAAACATGGAAGAGGTTGTTAGGTTACAAACAACATGTTTGATGCAAGTAAGATGAATCGAGTTATCATTGAGGGTTATAGTTATTTGCGATGCTCTATTCACGAAAATAACTAAAATAAAAATACTTCCTCTCTCCCAATATCTCAAAAAATATATTGCTTTAACCTTTTCAGCATTCACGCATCTAATTAATATTGACTCGTGCATTTGATTAAACGGAATTTAGTTACCGCATGAAATTGCTACAAATTGATGTTTTAAGCTTATTTCACCAATTGAGTCACAATATTTTTGAATAGTTGATTAAATTTTCGAGAATATTCATTTGAAGAATATTTCCCCACTGTGTTAAGTATTCTTCAGGATACCGGAAACTATACACGATGCAAGAATACATTTATCAATTCAATGAAATGTGTTCTTTTGTTGAGCATTGATTCATTGGTACTGAGTGTTTTAGCTCAAAACGTTGAATATATGATACAGGGGCATGTAGTTGTCCCTCCTCTACCCACACTGAATAGATAAAAGGATTAGCCTTACAGTGCGATCGTACTCGATCGATCGGTAACCTAACCTTACAGTGCGATCGTACTCGATCGATCGACTCGTTAGAAAATTAGATATAGTAAAGAGCTGTTCCCGGAGAGGAGCTTTTCCTCTGCTAGCACTATACCGGAGTGTGAAAAAGATAGCGGCGGCACTTAATGAATTGAAAGAAAATAAAAAATGAAATTGTTAATAATCGGGTCGCACAGAAGGCTTTTTCAAGATTTAGGAATTCACTAGAATTGTGAAAATATATTACTTTAAAAAATCACGATTGAAAAATTTAGATTCAGTATTCAAAACAACACTTAAAAGAATGCACGAGGTGACGATGTATGACAGAATACGGAATTAAGTGTTTAGGGATGAATGTGAACTTAAGGCTGTATTTGTTGAGTAAGATGAAGAAGAGTACTGAGATGGTTTGCCCCTGTGGAACGAATGAATGAAGAAATACTAATAAAACAAAAATACAGTGTCAATGTGAGTGAAAGGTGTAGTAGATGAAGACAAAGGAAAATGTGGTTAGATCGAGTGTATGATATTTTGAATAAAGAAGATGAAAAAAAGTCAGATAAATCGTAGGAGGTATATGAGAAGGTGTATGGATGTAGAAGAGGTGAAGGATGTGTGGCGTGACAGGAAAGTCTGGCACTCTCTCCTTTCCGCCTACCCCGACAAGGAGACGGTGTGATGGTATGTATGTAAATATGCATTGGTTTTGAATATAGATAAGCTTTGAAACTTACCAGAATGTTCATATTTGTGTCTGGCCAAGGAGCTCTGCTTCACAAAGGTCTTGTCGCATTGATCACAGACGTACTGCCCTTCGGGTTCTTTGGGGTCCGCCAAAGATTTTGGACGAATCTTCTTCGAAGATGGTTCATCTCCATCAATTTCTTGTGACACGCGAGACTCTTCGGTCCAGGAACGTCGTTCAGATCCAGGACTCACACTTGAAGTCCTTCCGATGTCGGTATTCAGATGATGGTTTACTAACGGAGAGTGAGCTGCCGTATCGGGGCTGTAAGCTGTCAGCTTATCTACATGATTGTATCCAATGCTCGGACTGGGAAGCATCTTATATTGAGAAAGAGGAAGTCGTCGCATGCCGTTTAATGTATCGCAAGGTGAAGGTGAATGCCTGTAATCGGCTAATGACGATGATGAACAGTTGGAATGTTGATAGTTTGTATGAAATGGATGTCTGTAGGGAGTTGGACTCCGCGAAGACTTTTGACTTAAATTAACAGCTTCCTCTCCCGAATCGGAATGGACAAAAGACGTGTTACACGACGGCGATACTGACGGACTGGAAGTAGTAGAATGTGAACTTTTTTTGGTCGACAAATCCAATGGTTGTTCGGAGAAAGACAACGACTGGTTCATTCTGCGAACTCTGGCTCGATTGTTTTGAAACCATACTTGAACTACGCGATTGTCTAAACCGAGTTGTTGGGCAATCAGTTTGAATTCTTCCCGGTTGGGTTTTTGATTAAGAGCGTAATGTTCTTTTAACTTGGCTTGTTGTTCATCACTTATTGCAGTCCTCACACGAACTTTGCGTTCATTCTCGGAAGTTGGTTTTCCATCCGCGTCTTTACAATAATCGTCATCTTCACTTCCACTCATTCCACTGTTAGCAGACACGTGCATTTCCGATTCGATTCTATTCAGAGCGAGGGTTTCTGCCATCTGGGCGCCTAATCCTTCGTGCTTTCTAAATAACTGTCCACATAAAACCTGTTCATGCTGAACAAGTTCTGTTTTATGATTAAACGTCTTGGAACATCGAGAACACTCGAGAATCTCTTCAGGTTCTGATTTAACACTCACGATCGGAGGTAGCGGCGAAGGAATCCTCGGACAACTCACAACAGGGTGGGGAGACAACTTGTGCATGTTGGCTTGCAGCAAATGCTTAGTAACTGAGGCATTCACTGTTTCTAAAATCATGTTTAATCCTCCAAGTCCTTTGTCGTTTTCATTATTTGGAGTGATTCTTTCACTGTACGGAGCTGGAATGGAATTTGGTCGGTCAATAACTTCGTCAGGCTTTTCGTGCTTAACTCGGACAACTTCATCTTCTTCGATGTCCATTACAAGTTCTCTTTCATCACCGAGTGATGATCTTTTGTCATCTTCTTCATCGACCTCTTCAATCATGTCTTCAGGATCAGAATGACTGCTACCGGAATCTTTGGCGATTACTTCAGGTTCCACTTTACGGGGTAAATATTGAGAAGTGGCTATTTGTTCCAGAAGATGACTGAGAGAAGTGGGTAAATTATATGAAGCAATAGCCCCAGAGTGGTGCATAGGCATTCCTGGAGGCATATACAAAGGATGAAGTCCAGATGGACCTAAACCGTTTGAAGATGGAGGGAAAGCCCCGTCTCGATGAGTGATTGAAGCCAAGAATGCAGCAGCTGCCTCGTATTTGGGTAATATTGGCATAAACGAATTATTATTGTTTGGTGTAGAATTGTTGTTGATTTGAGGAAGAGAGACAGAATTCCTCTTCCTCGATGGACTTCTGTCAGGGTTAAGGGCAGGATTGTTGGGCCTGATGCGTCCCATCTTGAGGTTCATGACCAGGCACTTCTTGGAGGTCATGTGACTGGAATAAGATCCAGAATGGGAGAACTTCTTGCCGCAGTTCCCGCACTCGAAAGGCTTCTCTCCACTGTGGATGCGGAGGTGCTCCTTTAGGTGATGCTTAAACTTGAACGCTTTGTCGCAGTCGTTGCACTTGAATTTTCTTAGCAACGCGCTTTCGTCATGGCTGATCATGTGGCGCTGGAGACGATACACGTTAGCGAAGCTTTTGTTGCAAATCTTACACGACTGAAACAAAAGAAAAATAATATGTAAATGTTGTGAAACGAAACCAAAATTAAAAGATTAAATTTAAATAAACTAACCAAGTGGACCTTCAAGTTCGTCTCGGGTTCGTCTCCCGATGGTACCCAAAAGAGTTCCTGGTCTATTTATTTTACAAGTCTTTTAAACATTTTTTGGTTGGTTGAAAGAAAAACCAATATCTCGGCAAGTGGTATTAAATATAGGTTTATAACGGAAGTAAAATATAAAAGAGTGTATATTTCAAATAATAAAAACGAAGTATTTTTTTACCTTCTTAAGTTATTTCAATAATCAATTAATTGACACTCTCCCGTTACCTGTTTATATAATGTCCGCCTGGCAACTCGAAGTTTGCGGATTCGATTACCGTAATACTTTTTTTAAAAGTGTTTCAGCATGGTTCTCACTTTATGCTGCTTGAACATCTTAACGGTTGGGTGGAAGAGATTGCCAGAAGACAATAAACCCACCAGGTCATATTGTGTACTACGACGGAGTAATACAAAATAAAAATAATAGGTAGAACATTTATCAATTGATTGGCCTGCTTTGCTTTCGCATTCATAATCCGACCTTTACACTAAATGCTAAATCCTAACTATTTTTAAACTGAAGAAATAAATATTTCAAGCAAAATTTCGCATAAACTTGGTATACCACAAGGATCTAATTTAGGTCCCCTGCTATTCCTCATATTAATAGACGATATACAAAATTCCATAAGTCTCTCGACATGATTATTGTTCGCTGACGACTTGAAAATATTAAAAAAAATCGCTTCATAGGCACAGTTACACTGGACCTAGAATCTCTAGTTTCCTAGACTGAGCAAAATCATCTCCTGTTCAATATAAATAAATGTGTCTGTGTATCCTGTAGTCGATCATTTTCAACAACCCACCATCAGTATACAATACAGGGAGTAGAAGCTAATAGTGGTTGAGGGGTGGTGAGAAAGTGCTGCATCATTGCCGGACCTCGCAGTCGAGGATCCCCTCGCCATTCCAACGTCAGTCCTGAACAGCTTTCCCACGTCGATCGTGTGATCTTCTGTGAGAGAACAGCCCGATCCTGGATGCGTACTCCCTCCTGCAAATGCCACATACATATGGACCCTGCTGAGCAGCCTGGCCATGTTGACGCATGTTCGCAGCGCACAGACTGTTTTTCATACGTCTAGCCACTGAGACGCCATCAGCCCGAGAACATACTATACGTGTCATGTCACATATCATGGCTAATCATTCGCTCAGTTCCTGACCATCAGAGAATCATGACGCTCAGCCATGATCAACACGATCAAGAAAAATACATTTTATTTATGTTCATAATATTTACTATCGTACATTATTATTTTTTTTAAGTTCTATGAAAAATATAAACAAAATTCCTAAAAAAATATAGACAAATAACCTGTCTTCGTAATTGAGTCGATAAACATGTTGTTTTCCTGGAAAGTTGTTTGACGTGTTAATATTTTTTTTTTGTTGATAAAAATGTCGAAAGGTTATCATCGGTCACTAATTGTGAAGTTCCTTGAGATTATTCTCATAAAACGCGCATCAAGGAAGTCCAATAAAAATATTTTGATACCGAAATTCAAAAATATTTCCCGGTTAACAGAGCTAAGAACAAAAACGTACCAATTAAAATTATTACAATTTATTTAAATTATTCAATGAAAAACATAACTTTCCTAACCTGTTTCAACAATTTAAACAACAGTTTAAAATCCTACTAATATTGAGGTAAATCAGAAACCTTTGTATTCCTTTGAAAAATTATGAGAGTCGATACATTTTGGGAATCAGATTGGTTGTAATAGACCTAATAACCTAGGTGTCGGTATACTCGTATACAAAAGGCCGCATTGTGAAGAAACAAACTGGGGTCCATTTTTGTTTTATTCATTTGGTCACGGAATATTAGAGTGATCATAGTATAAACAGGCCAAAACCCATACGATGGTTGTCGTCAAAGAAAGAATACAAGAATTGAATTTTGAATAAAAGAGAGCGAGAGAGGAATACTTCGAAATTTTAATCTCGGTGGGTCCGTGATAAAAAATTATACTGAACGAATTTTAAATACCTAGTTAACAATTTTTGAACCGGTGTAAAAGGGGACGATGTATAAATTATATATATAAACAAATTTTACATTTATGAATATATATTTTCATAAATGTATAATTTGTTTTACTTCCGTGAATATTTCACGGGCTGCAACTAGTACTATTAAATTATGAAGTACAGAGTTGTTTAATAAAAGAAAAAAATGTGTAAATTTTGTATTAATTGTAAAAAAATTATTAATAAGTAACATAAAGCGTTATAAATAGATCGTGATTTTCCTGTCTTGTAAAGTAAACTACGTAGAAATACAATTCTTCTTTAATTCGTCAATGCATGACATCAATTCGCAACTCCTCATTTATAAAAATATAACTAATTACTGTTAAATAGACATTTGTTTTGAAAACCTTCCGATTGTCAAGTCCCATTTATTCGTGATTCTTTAAGGTTAGCTGTAAAACGGAGGTTTTTTTTTAAATTAAGTTATATATTTAAAAAAATCATGAAACACTAACTATGTCAGCATTGCATACAAAGGTATTAATGGAACATACGAATTTTCGCATGAGCTCGGAAGGCGGGTTCATTTAATACCATTAATATACGAACATAAAGTTCTGTTACCAGATATTTTTTTACAAATTTATAAATTCGTAATGGTTAGAATTAAATTAATTGTATGTTCATATAAACTTCTTTACTGGCTTATCTGTCACCTTTAATATGTCGCATTAAATACTAGTCATTATGTTTTTACAACTTTAAGATGTAAAAAAAATCAATATACTTTTTTGCAGTTAGGTTGGTTTATTTGTAGTCTAAGCCGTCTATATATACCACGATATTATCACAAACTGACTTGAACCACTGAAAATCGGTAGATAATTTTAGTTAAAAGTGACAGCGACTCAACTGTTATCGCAATATCGCGATATCACAACGTGGTATAAAGGCGACTTCACATCTCCTTGAAACTGTCGATTTACGACTGTCGTTTTTAGTATAAATTGCAAGAAAAACCTTGTGTTGAGGAATATTATTATTAAAATATTAGATACCAAATGTCAAAAATACATTAAATAATGAATAAAAATATAGCTTGTAAAATATTTTTATAGCAAAGAAATATTTTGAAATCGTGTCGGGTGTGGATTTACTAACGGTGGTCGACCAATCGAAAAATAGATCGAGGTTTATGTAAACAAATTAAATTCTTAGATACAATTAAAAATATATTTACATATTGATAAAATCGTTCTATAAGAAAACAAGTCATAAAATGAGATTTTTAATTGAGTTCTCTTCAGAATTCAATCTAAAAAAAAACGTTAAATACTACTAGGTAAGTCCAGAAAGTAAGTGTACTGAATTTTTGTAGGTAACAATTTTTTTTATTTAAACAAAAAAAATTACGTGGTTACCGTAGTACATATGTAAGCTATTTTTCGACATAGTCGCCATTCCTCTCAATGCAGGTGGTGAAGCGGGGTATCAACTTTTTGATGCCTTCCTCGAAGTAGTTTCCCGCCAACCCCTCCGTCCACTTCTCCACCTCCTCCTTTACCTCCTCGTCGGTTGAAAACCTTTTCCCATCCATGTGCAGCTTCAGGGAGGTAAAGAGATAGTAATCTGAAGGTGCTAGGTCAGGGAAATGCGTGGGATGGTTCAGGACATCCCATTTAAACGAGGCGAGCAGTTCCTTCGTGGCGTTGGCCGTGTGTGGTCTGGAATTGTCGTGCAGCAGGCAGACTCCCTTTGTCAGCATGCCTCTCTTCTTGTTTTGAATCACCCTCCGCAATTTTTTTAGGGTCTCACAGTATCTTGCAGAGTTGATGGTCTCCCCTTGAGGCATATATTCAATCTGAGATCGTCACGGAGCGCATTTTCGATTTTTTCCACAATTTCATCAGTCACAATTGAAGGTCTTCCGCTCCTCTGATCATCATGCACAGACGTACGACCGTTTTAAAACTCGCGACACCACTTGTACACACTCGAACATATATATTCATAGTTAAGTTAATATTTTTAAAGTAATAATGGTTTTTTTATGCAGGAGACTTGTAATTTTTTTGAATACTAGTTATGTTTTTAACCTTTATCGGATCTGCAATAAATTATTTGTGAGTTTATCGCCAAAAACTTAAACGATCCAAATGTTCTTGAAGCAAATAATGCGATTATTATTTTGATTTCGAATAAAAACAATATTTTTCACACAAACAAAAGTAGGATGGGTTTTATGAATGAATAAATTATTATTAACAATCTAAATATTTGTTTATAAAATAATAATTAATAAGATAGTGAAGAACTGTGGCTTTGGTTGTTTAAGAGCTATAATTGTCTTTGATAAGAACTACGTGACACTCTAATAAATGGTTCAAAGATATATAATTCTGTATAAAACTTTTTGAACCTGAGAAATATTATAGATTTCAGTTACAATTTCTGAATTGTTCTTAGTAATAATTTGATAACATTTACAATTCCTGAATTATCCACAGCAATATTTTGATATTATTTATTCCTGAATTTATCCTCAGCAATATTTTGGTATTATTTACAATACTTGAATTATCCTAAGCAATATTTTGATATAATTTACAATTCCTGAATTATCCTCAGCAATATTTTAAAATTATTTTTAATTCCTGAATTATCTTCAGCAATATTTTCACATTGTTACAATTCATAAATTATCCTAAGCAACATTTCCAAATCATTTTAAATTTCTAAATCATCATCAGCTTTAGATATAATTTATGATTGCTGAATTGCAGAAATATTTTCATATAATTTGAGATTTCTGAATAATCCACTGTAATGTTTTCTCTCTCGTCATTCCCCCCGAGGGTCACGCCACCTTTGATTGCTTGTGTATATTATATTTCCAATCGTCATTCGGAATTTCATGACGTTCATTTATATACAAAGTAATTAATCTAACGAATGAGAAAATTCCCATCTTTTTTACATTTAACGTGAATCGTTAAATGTAATTAAATTAAATTAAAAATCTTATATTCAAATATTTAATATGACGATATCTATGGCCTAGTTGATAAGCCACTTATCTTCTAATCCGGGAGTTGGGGTTCGATTCTCGTTTGAACCCAGATTTTTTTTAAATAATTCATGTCTGATTTTCAATTGAGACCTCCATTTAGAAGAGATTGCCACATGATAATAAGCTCGCCAGGTTGTACTGTATATAACGAAAGTGTTATACAATACAATAAATAAACAGTGCAACGCTCCGCCGCACTCTAACAGTTAATATATGAAGAAAAAAAAAACTGTCAAATTAGATAAGAGTTTTTATGTAATCTATTGTTACCTCAATAAACTAAATTTTTACCTGTATAAACAATTGTTCAAGACCTTTAGATAAATAAAAAAAAGATGCACATAAACATATTAAATGACCTAAATATAAAAAAAAATAGATAATAAAGGAAATATTAAGACCACTAAAACATTTTTTACGAGTATATATACTAATGGTTGAAATCTGTAAAAAGTCACAATAACTTAGCTTTTTGGGTAAATGTGAAAAAATATATCATCTTATTGACACATATTTATTTTTTTATAAATAAAATAATTATCTATACTAGAGAAAATGTAGCATGGCCCCTGTGACAGTTCACAAATTTGCCCCAATACAACCTTGTAACGTCGTTCAGTAATTTTAATTATTTTATCAACTTTAATACGAATATATACTTAATAGCCTCGATTCTAATAAATAGCAAGTTATTTAAGTAAATATTATACATTACATAAAACTAACAATAATGACAAATTAATACATCTTGTTACAAATTAGCAAAAATGTGGCAGTTTGTTAAAATCAAATAATATTTGGTGACGTTTGTCAAAAGTCACTACGTTAGTCTGAATTGGCTAGGGATGGGATATTCGATAATTGGATTTTCGATTTTTTTATACCTAAAATTAAATGTTCGTAATTAGTTTTAATTCATAGTGGATCTTGACCTATTTAAAGATAGGTACAAATCATACAATACATTAGAAAGTCAGTATAATGAAAATTAGGAATTAAAACGTTAGTTTAGAGAGAAAAGAAAATCGATTTATAACAAAACGATTCGATTTGTAAAAAAAAACTATTTTATCCCATCCCTATGAGACATGACGTTTCAAACGTCACAGGGACCATCCTACATTTTCTCTAATATAGTTGTCAGCCTCAAACATACAAATGTTTAAATATTTTATTATTATGGTTTAGATTCGGCCTTTTCATATATACTTTTATTTCGTGGGATTTATTAAATGGTTTTATACATTTCGCGATATTTAATCCACTGCCTCAGCTCCAGTAAGTTAATAACTGAATATCTAAATATTTGAATATCTAAATAAATGAATATCTCATTACAATAATCCAATCCACCTCTGGATATAAATATTAATAAATATTCTTACCTAATGAACACGCAGACATATAAACATGATGTCAATTAACAAGTTATCTGTCATTAAGAATATCATGTCAATTATTTTATTGCTCAACCGATTTATATTTTATTGCTCAGCCGATTTATATTTTCAAACGCTTCATCTTAAATGATTTTACGTTTGCCCTATATTGCGTCATTTCACGTGCCCATTTATTTTTCAAAATTTTAATTAAGATTTATTTTTGTAATTTGTTTTATCAAACACTGTTTATTCCACTTTTTGTAACGGTATAACCCTACCGGTTTCAAGGCTTTCAGTCAAGGCTTCAAGTCTTATTTGTGCTCCCCTGAAGAAGAGGTGAAAACCTTGAAACCCGTAGGGTTATACCGTTACAAAAAGTGGAATAAACAGTGTTTGATAAAACAAATTACAATGTATTTAAACCTCCACAACGTTAATGCCTTAACTATAAACAATGTATAAAATGTATTTAATAATAAATTTTTTGAATGTTTTATGGATTGTTTGAGGTATGCTGTATCGGTGTGCATAGTTTATTTTTATCATTCAAAATTAACTATGCACACTATGGTAACCTCCGTGGCCTAGTTCGTAAGAGGCCTGCCTTCCAACTCGGGGATTATAGGTTCGATTCCCGTTGGTCTCCAGTTTATTTAAAAAAATATTCAAAAGTGCTTTTTAATTAAGGCGTTTTTATCATTTTTCTGGTTGATTTGAAGTGATTGCAACATGGCAATAAGCCCACCAGGTTGTTTTAGATACAACGAACGTATAATACAGTACAACATTATACTGCGTGAACCCGTGATAAAGTGGGCATGTATATACAAATTAATGGAAAACACATACATGAATGTCACATTTACTTATTACATATTTACACGCGCATAAGCATACACACATATCCATCTGCCAGCCGTATGCATATAGTTGTATGTGAGGTGACCAAAGTTGTGCAATAATTCTGAATGACTTCATATATATAATATATAATTTTAAATGCTCTGTTGACATTTTTTAAAATTTCATTTCCAAATGTTGTACTATTGTATGGTGTTACATTTTCGTTGTACGAGTATAAAGCACAATGTGGTGGGCTTATTACCATGTGGAAATATCTTTCAGCCAACCAGAAATATATTAAAGAGGCCTTGAGTGAAAACCAAGCGAAATCATTTTACGAAAAATCTTGCTGTCAACGGGAATCGAACCCGCAACCCAAGTAGGAAGACAGGCGTCTTATTTATTTTATTACAATCTTTTATCGACCATTAACTAGCGAAATAAGATATTTTATTTATTTATTTATTATTACACATGACAAGAAATATACATAATTAGCGAAAAAACAGGTAATTTAATTTGGACATACAATTTTAATGGATCTGGGTGATTTGCCTTTCATTTGTCGTATCCCCAGTAAACTAGGATTTTGCCTGTATCTCACTGAGGATATTTAGCATGAAAAAATAAATAGATACTTCTTTCCGATTTTTGATTACACAAAAACAAAACCCCGTTGCACGTTCTCATCAACCTGACAAACAGTGAAACTCAATTACAACTGGAAACATCATGCGAAATTAAACTCTTCACACATCATCACTCCAGAAAGACCAAAAATATTCATCCCACAATATACCGCACACAATCATAAGAATAAATATAAAAAATAAAAAAACAAAAATTTACAGATATGGAGGTAACATTTTTATTTTTGGACTCAGATCAATGTAGCTAGCTAGCACATGTGTATACCATACAATAAATATATAAAGTTTATAGATATGAATATCACAATTCACGTACAATATCGGCCCTCACCTGCGTGCTAGGCGAGTGAAGAAGCTCGTGCTTCTCGAGAAGCTCCCTCGTGGGGTAGGCGCCCCCGCACTGGGGGCACGTGTGAGGCCCTCCTGGGCCGAGGGGCAAGGCGGGAGAGCGCCGCCCTCTGGCACCGCCCCGCGCTCCGCCTCGAGCTCCGCCCTCGCTCAGCTCATCTTCGTCGGGGGGCGGAGGCGCATCCGACGGCTTATCCTCCGTTGCCCCGGTCAGTGGGGGAACTGTTGAAAAAATGAGAAAAAAAAATTTAAAATTAGTGTGTCACTTCCTAATTTAATACAAGGAAAAGCGCTGGTACATACCATCACATAATTTTCTTATTAGGGTAGGCAGAGTAGACAGAGCTACATAATTTCCTGTCTCGACACATCCTTCCCCTTTTCTACATTTATACACCTTTTCATACAACTCCTACGATTTCTCTGATTTTCTAAGTCTCCTTTCAAAATATAATTCACTTGATCCAACCATACATTTCTTGGTCTTCTTCCATCACTCCTTCCAGTCACACTTGCACTATATTTGTTTTGCTATCCTTCCAGTCACACTTGCACTATATTTGTTTTGCTAGTCTTTCTTCGTTAGTTTGTTCTACGTGTCCAAACCATTTCAGAGTGCTCTGCTTCATCATACTCAACATATCAGTCTTAATTTCACATCAATCGCTAATCCCATTATGCTGCATTATATCATACATTGTCCCCCCCCCCCCCATATATTCTCAGTGCATGCATTTCTACAACATTTATTCGGTGCCTTTCAGTCTATCTCCATGTAGCTAAAGCGCTATTACGTAATGTAATATCACCTCAAGAGCGCTTATTTAATATCAAAAGGTAGGTTATAAGCGCCACTGAAAAAAATAATATCTGAAAGTAAAACCAAGATGCAAATAATGAATAATAAGTATAATTTTCACCAGACTATCAGTTCTTTGGATGCTTCTTATGATGTCATATTGTTTTTTTATTTATGTTAAGATAAAAATAAGACTTGGATATTAAAATATCCTTCACATCAGAGATTAGCAGCCTTTTCAGGCACACGTTTTGATAATATGGCTGCGACTGTTTAAGACATGGTGACTAAAGAATGACTTAGTTTTAAATTTTTATTACTTCAATCCTAAATACATAAAGTACAAAAACATTTAAAACACGAGATATAAAAAAAAAATATCGAATCGAAAAAAATATTATTCACAAAACGTTTAAACGTTTTTAAAAAAAATCTAAAATTTATTTTAAAAACGTTTAAATGATTCAAAACCGTGGGTCGTATGTACTATTAGTAAGGTAAAAAGTTTACGGGCAGCGAAAAATGTACGTGTGGGCCAGATGCGGTCTGCGGCCGCCGATTTCAGATTCCTGTATTATATGAAAATTAAATTAAATTAAAAAAATATTAATACAAGGAAATCAAACATGTTTATTGTTTAGTGTATAGGGAAATAATTAAAAACAGTGATTATTCATTTAAAAAAGTTTTTTTCTAATAATGTGTTAAAATTTGATTTTATCTGTCGAAATGGTTCAACACCAAGATATTGGACGTGCATCAAACAAGGCGGAGGAATTAACGCCCTCACAAAAAAATGTTTTCGAAAATGTCCGGTAGAGCACGGCGCCATAATCAGCGGATGTCGGTCACTTCCGGCGCACGTTAGCGGCCCATTAGCTGCCGCCCACACTCGCAGGTAGAGAAGTTTTTTAAATTGTCAAAATGGATTTTTTTTAAACGATTGTCTAAATTGTATCTTATTATTCAGTATATTAAAAATGTATAAAATATTTTTATTTACAGAATATCTGGTTAGTTTTATACAGTAACACAGTATATAGCACGTGTTTTAATTGTACACGAAAAATATTGATCTAACTTGATAAATTAACATGATTATAAAAATATTTTAAAAGTCTCGTTTATGCTCGCCTGATGATGAGGTGAAAACCTTGAAACCGGTAGGGTTATATATACCGTTACAAAAAGTGGAATATACAGTGTTTGATAAAAACAAATTAGAGTATTTTAAAAGGTTAATTGAAGTACGAATGAATATTCCGAATGAATTACATTTTTATCGTAAAAACGTTTTTTTGGTTAATCTTTGGTACATTTATCCGAATCTTAAATCTTAAGTACGCGTATCATAATCTAAAATCGGTATATATATATATATATATATATATATATATATATATATATATATATATATATATATATATATATATATATATATATATATATATATATATATATATATATATATATATATATATATATATATATATATATATATATATATATATATATATATATATATATATATATATATATATATATATATATATATATATATATATATATATATATATATATATATATATATATATATATATATATATATATATATATATATATATATATATATATATATATATATATATATATATATATATATATATATATATATATATATATATATATATATATATATATATATATATATATATATATATATATATATATATATATATATATATATATATATATATATATATATATATATATATATATATATATATATATATATATATATATATATATATATATATATATATATATATATATATATATATCTTCCAATCTAAAATCGGTATACAAATAGGTGTCTTCTAATCTAAAATCGGTATACACCCATGTCTTCCAATCTAAAATCGGTATACACATATGTCTTCCAATCTAAAATCGGTATACACACATGTCTTCCAATCTAAAATCTTGGGTACATTTCTCATAATCTAAAACTTTGTTGTATGTCTTCTAATGTAACAAAAATAATTATACCAATTTTTTTATATTTAAAACCTACAATGGTTTCTTGTTTTTAATTTGTAATGGAAATATCAAATAATTATAAACTATCAAGGAAGCAATTATGTAACTTTCAGTAGATACATAAGTCGAGGCTTAGATACCTTTGAAGATAATCTCGTCTTCATCTAAAAAAATGGTTTTTGCTAGTCCTCTGTTATGTAATGGTCTGCTGCTAAATGTTAAAGATATGAGTGGCGTGTACGGCTTTGGGAAGCATTTGAAGACAATCGTTTTTGGGAGGTTAAGTAAAAAAAATATGATTGTTACTATCACATATCGGAAGATCTACAAAGGTTTCTTTGTAGTTCGACTTTCATTGATAAGTTTTTTGCGGTTATCTTACCAAACATGTTTTCCTGAACATACGAACAAATACTCAACCTAATAGTTGAAGTTATCTTTATACTCAACTTATATACTTGTATATTTATTTTGTAATATTTTTGTTTCGTCAATAGTGGGCTTGAGTTTGGTCTCTAAATGGCGCTAAATATACTATCTCTTATTAAAAGTTACTTTTTTAGAAGCTACGTTTTACAGATTTGGTTAATAAATATAAGACAATATTGTATTCTTTTAAATTATCAAGGAGTAGGTATATAAAATACATTACATTAAGAATAGGTACTAAATAGAATTTAAATAATCAAAAAGTTTATTAAACATCGTTTAGTACTCAGACGTACTGGATTAAAACCCCGATGTATTCACACACTTTCACTAGTAAAGGTTGGAAACATTAGGACTCTAGTGGTATGCCGTTTTTCAACTGAATTTATGCTATATAATACATTTTTGAAACGTTCTTGGAGTGACAGGTGTTATGTATCATCGTTATATAAAGTTCCGATTTTTTTTTATAAAATCACACATACATATATTATTATTTCTACGTGAGTTTAAATGTCGAAGACCTTTCGGATTTATTTCAGGAATATTATCGTACCAACGTAACACACCTAGAAAGATTTAAAGAGGCGCAATTGAACTCGTAAATTTTTCTCATACGAAAATACCTACTAGATTTTGAGTCAAGTACCGTGTATATGTATACAGGGGGTTCCCACGTTACATAGTTTATTTTTTCAGGTTATTGACTGTGATCTATGATCTAATGACACGTGTAATAAATTATTTATGCATAATTATAAAAAAAATGTCTGAGACGTGAAATAGTTAGAAATGCTTACATAAGTGAGATGAATTTAATAAGTAATTTTATAAGATAGTGAGTATTTGCCTTACACGTGTAGTTATAAGAAACATTTGTATTAAATTAACAAAACTTTTCATTTTCATGTTCTAATATTTTAGTGAACGAGTACACGTATGTCCTCGTATTATTTAAAATTTCATTGAACAAAGGGGAAGAAGTTACAGAAGACCTGCCCTATCTTTATTTATTTAAAATAATTGTAAGCTATTGAAATTTAACTGCGATCGTTTTTCTTTTCTTCTGAATATCCCAATAGTAAGGAATATGCTTGTTTTGGAGTGTAGGAATACTGATAGTATGGATGGCTCTCAGAAGATTTTGAACTATATGCATGCATACGTTATAATTAGATAGATTGATATTATGGATTAAATATACGAGTACAATTCTAAGTTGGATTTAATCGTATTTTCGTGTCATTAGACACAATATATGGAATAAATCGAACACGCATTTAATTATAAACACTTGTCGCGTAGTAAATAATAAAATACAACTTAAATGATAGGAGTTTGAAGCAACATCCCGAAATAATTGACAAGTTTCAGGCGGGAAACGAATCAACCTGTTGACGGGATGTCCACTCTACGAAAATTTATGGTTATTGCTATTTATTTCTGCGGTCCATCGCACGCTTGATTGCCAGCAGAAAAAAATCTATTCTACTTACTCTAAAATAAATGACGCTACATAGCGGAGAAGAGAGGAGAGTCGCTGTGATTAAATTGCGATAAATATAAATACTTGTGTCGGGTGTATGGGTATTGCGAAATGTCCAATGGATCTGCGACTGAGGTCGTTAGCCACGAAATGGGACGGGCACAGGTTGGAAAAATATTTGCTCTGTACTAGAATCACAATTCATGAGAGTTTCTTCCAAAAAATATATAGTTCTAGTTCATGGAGGTTACGTGGAAAATTTAATGGCTATAGCTATACACATCAATATCAAGAGCTTACTCTAATGAACTTTTTTTTTTAAATATTTGCAAACCCTGATGGTTTCTGACTGAAGCGCTATAATTCTTTCAGTTAAACCCTTCAGGAGAGTTTGCTCTCTAAACATCGCTACATAAATTGTCCTATTATTATTATATGCGGCTTCTGTGGCATGGTTAGAAAGACGCTTGACTTCTACCAGGGGATTTTGGGTTCAATTTCCGATGTTACCCAAAAAAGGTAGGAATCTGGTGAAATAATTCATATGGTAGCAATAGTCACACGCGTCGAGTACATGTGCAAGTGCTGTTGCCTATTCCCGTGTGATAATGTTTCAATATGGATAATGATGAACCGCGAGTTCCGTGCATACTTCAGTTATACTAAACATTAATGCCTGATTATTGAAGTCGAAGATAATATTGTCTCCCGGCCAGGTTCTTCAATATGTCTAAATGACTAATTCGAATATATTAAAGGGTACTGTACAAAAGCAAAAAAGTTATAGCTTGGTCAAATCGAACAAAAATATATACTAATAAGCTTGAGGAAGGAAATATTTCTTTGAAAAAATAATTATAATATAAAGTTTTGGTAAAAAAAGCAAACATTGTTAATGAAAAATACTGTAATTTTTTTATTATCAAAGATTTACTTTTCATAATACGTTTCAATGATATTATAAATAGGTATATTGGAGAATTATTATAAAAATATATTTTACATTGTTAATATTTATGCCCAGTACCTACATGTATATTAAATATCATCTTTATAAATGTAATATACAAGAAAAATCTAAAAAAAACATTATTAAAACCATCCTCTTCCCTACCTCCTATACAACTCCGATCCTTATTCATATTTTGTTTGAGGTGTATCTTTTATTTTAAATGTCGTAATTTTTATTTAAATTTTATTATTATATCACTAAGTTTAACACATGTTAATGGATATCGATAACAAATTCGAAACAAAAACTGATTGATAGGAATAAATTGCTTTAAAGCAATAAATTCGCGAGATGTAATTACATGAAAATGGTACATAAATAAATAATACATAAGAAATATTATCTGTCTCGAAATATCTATGTTCTATTTGTTTCTTTAAAGTATTATAGTTATGACTTATGTCATAGGTATTCTTAGTTACCTTCGAAAACTAGGCGGAAGAAACGACCACGCTATTTGAGACAAATACAGTACCCGGAAGTAAGTAATACACATCGGGCTTAAGAAAGAGACTGTCAGCTAGCTTCGGCTTTGTAGAGCGTCGTCTCTGTCACACGATGACGGCCATAATGACTGACAAATCGCGACGGAACACGTGTATGAATGACAGAGACGACGCTCTACAAAGCCAAAGTTAGCCGATTATGTCCGACAGTCTCTTTCTTAAGCCCGATGTGTATTACTTACCGTCGGGTACTTGTAATACAGTGCGGATTTTGAACCGGAGAGTTTATAAACTAGATACATACCACGCGGCCATGACCTTCTTTATTTGTGGATACCTATAACCGGAAATACATAAAAATATTTTTTCTGTTATTTTCACATTTTGTGATCCAATTTGCAAAAAAATTGGCGTCGCTTCTGCCCTGATGAGTACAAATAATGATCAACGCGCAAAACGACCACTGACCTCGATACGGAGGCGAATACACATTTGGTTTTATATGGAGAACGTGAAAAGGAGATTAGAATGGCCGGTATTTTCCAGATTTATTGGACGCAATGGTTGTGTGGTGTGTGATGTGTCCGTCAGTGCCGAATTTCTGGGTCACATTAGTACACAATAATTATAATGTGGGTGGAAGACGCGAGTGTTTAGATACATTTGGGAGTTAAAACCGTTTCTTTTGTATGATTTTTAAATCAATAACAGTTATCATCTTGGAATTAGTTAGATAGCATATTCACAAGTGATTGAGAAAAATAAATTGATTTGAATCCTTGTTGACTAAGTAATGTATCTTTTTATGTCTTTGATTATTTATTAATTTTATGAAAATTTTTATAATTATTCTTAATCGACACGCTTATATTTTTTTACTCAACCATATTCGATATCACAAAATATTAATCTTTAGTTTCAAACTGATTTTTTAAACGGAAATTTATCGATATCTTACTAAAACGGATCAAAATTAGGTAGTAAGGTGAAAAATGTAATTTGCAAAATATGAATTTTGAAGAAGTGAAAAGAAAAAGGATTCGTCCCTTTTTATTTCAAAATGGTTACTCGTATTTTATTTAAAAAAAAAAACCTTTTTGATTATTAGGTACATCCCAACTCATATAACGTATATTTATGCTAATTTAAATATTCTACAAAAGAGACTTTTTTCATAAAGAAAATAAAGTAATTTTGAATTAAACGTATCAGGTTTGGTGTCAAAGTTAGTTTCGCTACTATATAATAGATGGCGTTACTAGTCATTAAAATAAAACATTTTATTTTAAATTGTTACGCATTATAACATAGGTATATCGGTTATTTTTCTTTGTTTTTTTAAATATTATAGATTTTATTTAAGTCTTCATTAAAAATGTGGGGATTGTCTATAAAATTTTAAACACGTATAACGAATATTTTTGCTATAATTTTGTATTATTGATTATTTTGAAAATTAAATTTTGTGTCTTGGAGCTTAAAACATTCTTAATAACCTAGAAATCGTTGCCTCCAAAAGACGATGAAAATAAAACAAAATTTATATAAATCGGTTTATATGTTCCGACCTTCTTCTTGTCGGGTAGCTGCTCTATTCAACTGAGACTTCTTTCATTTTCAATGTCTTTTCGTGGCGAGTAATTCGGCGCAAACTTTTCTCAGTTATTAAAAACCTTTAAACATTTACAAGTTAAACCCGTTTAGGGCAAATAAAGGCCCGCGAGCCATATGTGACCCGCTTGCCACAACATATTTTATGCATACTAACACATTGTTTTGTATTTTTTTATATAATTATGTTTATATATTTTAATTTAACCTGTTATAAAATTATAACACAGGTTATTATTAAAAAAATATACATTTGATTATAAAAGTAAAAGTGTGAGTACGGCTTGTGTGACTTGTGTAGCTGTGTGTGATGCATAGCCGTAAGTATGTATTGCCACGAATTAGTATATACATAAACCATACTCACAAATATACTATAACTTTGACCTCTACGTTAAAAAAAATTTTTGGCAATATAATGATTATACATTGCGTTTATAAAAAAATGTTCTTCTATTTGAATTGGCAATGCGACTTTTCAGTCAAAATACTTGGCCAGGCCTAAGTTAGATGCACGGGCAGGGCCAGTCTGATGCAGGTGCAATGGTATACTATAATTTCATTTAGTCCCGCACTTAGCGAGGCTCCGCGCTTATGATCGATAAAAAAAAGTTAAAACTAATTTATTTGGTCACTGCCTATTTCAAATAGACAGCTTCTAATTCTTGTTCTCTGGCACCGTGTCTTTTCTATTATACTAAAAGTCGAATTTTTATCTTAATTCACGCTCGGTACTTGATTACTTAAAAACAAAAGTAACATATTTGGGCAATACTTGGCCTATTTTCACCCTTACATAGATGTAGATATAAATTAATAAATAAAAACACCCCGTTCTCAAACTTGGCCCCCAGCTCCGTAATTTTTCATGCCAGCCCCTCTACATGGGTACGGGACCAACGCAATGCCGTATATTATTTAATACCGCCTCTGTGTTAATATAATAATAGTGACATCCATAAAAATTCTAGTAATTTGCATTATTAGTAAATGTTTGAATAAGACAACAGAACAGCACTAGGCATAATATACGAGTATATCGCCAAGAAAGATAACGACCGTCCGAGAGATAGCGACGGGCCAATTAGGCGCGGCGGCGGTATCGGAGCCGAGGGAATGGGAGCATCGTGTGCGTCACTTTCTGCAGGGGGATTGATTGGACTCCACTGAGGTGGTCGATGACGCAGGGGTGAATCTAGATAAAGATGCGAAAAATTGAGAGAAAAAAAAAACGTGGGGCTATTGCTAAAACTAGTAACTCTCAATTTAAAGAATTTACGCACCTAAGCTCTAATCTTGGAGTGGTAAAAGTTAAAAAAAAAACTCAGTCGGCGACCGTTGTCTAACAGTACTATTCACGCTAAGTAACCGGGTGCCCTAGGTTTGATTTCTGATGAATTCTCTTCCGGACTAGTTTTACTCTTGGACCGTTTTACATCTGAATTAATGTTTTTTATAGTATAAATTCATATAAAAATAGTGTTATGTAAAAATCGGCTTAACGAAAGGTGCGGGAGATTAAATGTGCCGATCGTCTTGGAAGTGTAATTTCCTTACCATGATTTTTCAATAATGTGCGTCTGCTGAATTATAACAGCTTACACATACTACACCAATACACGCCCATGCGCATTTTATCCACATAATAGCTGACAGTTATACTCGATCATGAGGAAAGCTTATCATTTCAGTAAAAGTTTGTTCAGAGAAGTTATTTGAGTTTACGTATGTTGTAAAAAATATGGGCTTAAAAATATCCGTGGATAGATCGCATTACTCGTAGATCTAAAGTTGGTTTATATCTAATGTCAGTATAGGAGGATGGGGAGATAGTAGCAATGGCAAAATTTCGAAGAACCTCCTAAAATGAAAAAGAGTATTTAAAGCACTTACTTAACTCCAAACCTATTATTGCGTAAAATATAAACATTTTTTTTAGGTAAATGTTATAATTAGTTTCAAATTAATAAAAATTGTCCGCTTTAACAAAAAATAGAATATTGTATTATAAAAATACTACGGGACAAAATTTTATTGGGATTTTATAATACATAACATAAGTTCTCCACGTTAACCAAACGACCTTTTTTTGGGAGATTTTGTTAATTTTGTTGTTAAATTTAACACGTTTTTTATAAATTAGAAACCCACCCAATAGGTATGTATCATTATGTAGACTAACAAATAATACATATTGGATAAGATAATTCATGTTGAGTTGAAATTTAACGAAAATAATATATTGTAATTTGTTTTATTAAACACTGTTTATTCCACTTTGTGTAACAGTATAACCCTACCGGTTTCAAGATGTTTATCTCATTATCAGGAGAGCACAAACAATAGTCTTGTTTGTGCTCCTCTGATGATGAGGTGAAACCTTGAAACCAGTAGGGTTATACCGTTACATAAAGTGGAATAAACAGTGTTTGATAAAACAAATTGAAATGTCTTTAAACCTTCACAATGTTAATGCCTTAACTACGAGTATAAATAATATATAAAAATAATATACGTATTTTGAATGAAGACAATAAAATTGTATAGTTTAGAAAGTTACTAATTGAAGTAGTTTTATGCACATTTTATAAATATATAAATCATTTTCAATATATGAATGGAGGAATAATAGGTTATTTTTTTTTTATTTGTCTATTTTATAAAAAATACATTAAAAACCTAATTCGACTCTGTCAATGAGTAAGAATTCTGATAAGTCTCATTAAGCTTCATGATAATGCAAAATACTTAAGTGAACAAAGTCAGGAAATTTTCTGTTATAAATCGTTTAAAAAAAATAAAACCAGAAATGATAAATTTATAACAATACGAGAAAAATAACCAAGTACTGACGAGATATAGTTTTTAAGGCAGGTTATTAAGTTTAAATATTTTCTATTAGAAAATATATGAATATAGATATAAAATAATAAGAACAAAAATAAAAACCTTTTTCCTTGCATTATTTCAGTCATAGGTTTGAATAAAATCAAATATCTAAAATTTTATTTCTCGAGAAGTGATTTGTGTTAATTTGTATAATAATCTCTGTTACGCAATTTTGTGGGCATGAAACATGGATATAATATCCAGTTCTTGGCATGCAGCGGAGAGGTAATTAAATTACTGAATGCATTTTGTCACAAAATTGGGACGTAACATTGAGTATGTTTTATGGAAAATGTATAATAGTTTATGCGACAGCAGCGATGAAATCGTTAACTAATATGTTTATCCTACTGTTCCAGAGATGGCAGTAGTAGTCTAAACTCAAAGCAACAACCTGCACAATGATGAAATATTTCTTTTATGTATTTATGTAAAAAAATATTTATTTTATGTAGAAAATTCTTAAATACAAATATGAAATTTTTTTTCCACATATATTATTTATTTCTACTTTTTGAAGCAGATATTTTGTGAATAGAAATATAGTATAGATTTACCTCTGATTATCAAATGATTTTATAAGACATAATTGTTCTGTAAAAAATATTTTTATAAAGACATGGAACATATTGAATAAAAATAGATATTAAATGTTTTGCAGCTTAACCGTTAGAGTGCAGAGTCTATATATAGACCTTTTATAGTATTGAAAAAAATAATCCAACATTAAAACGGTTAAAATAATTTTATAAATCTCAACTAACCGAAATGCTATAAGAATATTCATTTTAATTGTTTAAAGTAGTTATCGGGTTTTCGCATTAAACGATAGAATTGGTTTTCCTAATAATACATTTTATTGAAGTATAATGGAGGTACTTTGGTAAAAAAGAATTTTATTAAATTTGAAGTATAAATTTACATCCCTTTAGTTAAGAAAAAAATAAATATATTTGTAGGTGCTAAAAAAGTACTGAACAAAAAATAATTTAAAATGTAACAAGCGAATATACTCGTATATACATACATATCTTAATCGGACATTTGGCTAGTTCGAACCTATTTTATGAAATCACTTGAACAGTCTCGTATCGGAGAGTTTGCTCTCTAAACGGTTGTATATACTATAAGTTGTCTTTTTTATAACATCGGGAGACTTAAGAACATATAAATCGTCAAGAGACATCTTCATTTTGATAAATGCTGTAAAGAAACGGAAACGCATTCGAAGTGATTTTGCTCACTAAACAGTACACTAAAAATAGTAGATTGATTGATTATGGCACTTAATAGGTACTTTTTTTTCGTGCTTTTACAATTAAACGTTTGGTAAGTTTATATTTTCAAATCATTTAGTTGAACATTTTTAAAGATATTTTAATAAGTACAGTAGTTGTTAGCTCGTCATAAGTAGGTATTATGTTTTTAATATACTCCCCAGATTTTCAGGCAGAGTTGTTGCTAATTATGAGCCTTACATGTTTTCAGGAACATTTTTTAAGTGACAGGAATAAAATAAATGAAATAAAAATATTAAAACTAAAGCAAACAATTGTATCGATTCATCCTTATTTGATTCCAAATTACATAACGATGATCTTTGTAAACTCGGAAGATGCTGGTTTGACCCCTGTTGGAAACGAGATATTTAAAAAAAAATCAGTCACTTACAGCCCTTTTTAATACCTTTTTGGTTGATTGGAAAATATTTCCACATGGTAATAATCACACCAGGTTTTACTGTATACAACGAAAGTTTAATCAAATATATATAAAAATCATTCATAAAAGCGTAGGGCTTAGATTTAATTTATTTAAAAAAGAAACGACATTTTTAAAACATCAATGGAAAGAATTCCATTAGAAAAATAATCTTAAATAAAAACACAACATGTCTGGAACACAAACGAAACAGTGATTGCGGGAGAGAAGGCATGTTATAAATTTAGATCAATTATATTGCCCTTTACAAAGCATTATTCTACACAACATTTAAGTGTAAACTGTAAACTTTATTTCCAGGGACAGGCGGACACACCTGCTAGGAAGGTTCATTGGAAACAAATATGGCTCCACGGACAAAAAAAAATGGTTTCCAGAGAGAGATGTGATAAAAAAAATCTTGTGTTCCCAACCTAAGATAATGAAGCGTAAACAATGAACATCCTGTTTCGGGGAAGCCATTATTGTAGAACGCTTCGAGGAGGCGGTTCTTAGTGAATTTACACCAATACCTGGCCGTTTTAACACCTGCTGTATCCTTGGGAGGATCGAGTGGGCGGAACTTCAATTTAACCTGTTATGAAAAAAAGCAGAGGGAGGGATGAAGCAGGTAGAATGGTCCTGTGATAAAAAATGTCAGTGAGATGAAAAAGTCAAACTGATTCGTTCCAAATCTTGAATATGCCGATTGACTCATTAAAATATTTGAAACATTTTGAAAATGATATACTTTTATAATATACAATTAAAATAAATACCCATGGCTACCTTTTTTGAAGTATTTTGCTTATAAAATATCTCACTATATACCTAAAGTTCATGATTATAAAAACCTTTACTTTCATAAATTTTCTAATAAGTAATAAATAATCCTTACTCCCTTTTTCATCCATATTGCTAGATTTTATTAGGTTGTTTTTTTATTATTTTTAATATACATGTATTTCAATTGAGTACTTTGTCATTATGTTTTTTCAAGATCAATGATATTTATATATCCTCTTACACTCAGAAACAAATTCGTAGAAAAAAAATTCGGTTGGAAGAGAATGCCTGTTGACAGTAAACCCTTCAAATTATCGGCACAATTAAGTATTCAAATAAATATTAATTTATAACTTTAAAATTCAATATTAATTCAACGAGAAACGTCAATGTAGGTCAATATACAAACGCAATTTGGATATAATGATTGAAAAAATGACCCAATTTACAAAACAAATATAAAAATTCATATATCAACCCTACAATAATGAATAAAAGTATTCCACATGTTAAATAGATTTTATGATTTTTTTTTTGTTGATCCACAGTCCACACAAAGCGACGCGATATTTCCTCAATAATTTCAAAAAGGTAAAATATGGGGTGAATTCTTTTTGAGTCTATTTGTTTAAACTTTTAACAAAATAGTTTATATACATTTTATATATCTGCCTCCTTCCAGTTATTTTCCAATGCGTTTTTCTTTGAAGGCATTAAGAATAAATTTATTCTATGAACATTAATGATGCATAGTTGTTAGTATCCTTTTCAGCCGTTTCAGAAATTATACTAAAATATTTGAGGGTGACAAACTGAGTTTGGAATTTAAAATAGATATTTAAGTCTGGCAGAAACGTTTGTTTCATGGTGAAGTGATTCTGCGGTTATCGGTTTTGGATATTCTCTTAAAAAAACATTTTATGTATTTTTTAAAAATAAAACTGGCCTAGGTTTTAAAAAACTTTCCGTTTATGATTTTTTTAAATATATATTATCATAAATGTTGACCATTGAGAATAAAGCAGTTGGTTTTTAGTCAGGTACTTTCGTTTTATGCTTGGATGTTTAACATTAAAACAAATTATGAATACGCACTGTATAATGTAGGAATATTTTAAATTAAGAAAAAACAAACGTTTTAGCAGCGAAGATATTTTATAGTGGTTTCTAAGTAGTCTTTATTTTATGTTAGATCCTTATTATTCAGTAGCTTTTCTATTATACAAAATCACGCGTTTTATTTTTCGATATTTTATATTGAAAAAAAAATATTTTAACTGCGCGTATACGATTTTGAGTATGATTTATATTTTTTTCAGAAAATTGTGGAATGATTACTGATTATGATTAATAGCTTTTTGAAAAAAAAAATTATTTTAAATTATCAATCAATTAATATAAAAGTTGTGAAATTGTAAATATGAAATAATGTGTTTTTTCTAAAAACTTCTCTACAAACGTCACGGTAAAATTTTATGTTAAAAACCTTGTCTTTAATTAGTACCTACCTACCCCTAACAATTTTTTAGAAAAAGAAAGGGAAAGTATTCAAATATTTGCGTTAATCTGTAACGATAGCAAGTCCCTTATTCCTTTGTCAAAATATTTAGACGTAATAATAGGCGGTGATTTTACACCCAAGACATCGCCCATTCCCCAAGGGACAAAGGGAAACAACCGCATGAGCTTTGCTGCGTATTGAGCAGGTAGAATAAAGTGAAAGAAACCGCGGGAGCTGACAGGTACTCGGGAAGCTGAAAGAGTTCTTTGTTAAGGACAATGGGGAGCTAATAGGCTGTTGTGGCACAAGCCCCATTGTGGCCTCAAGTGAGGTGTGAATGCTAACAGGTGTCCGGAGGTGAGAATAAGACTAACAAAGGAAATTTCGGCAGGTAGTTCAAGCTGAAGTGGGTTATATAATAGAAAATGTAAACAAACTACTTAAAACTATTATTTGCACGTAATTGTGCAAAAAATACCTAACCAATATTTTACCTGTGATGAAAAAAAAAAAGAAAATATCTTATTGCTTTGTATGTTACACTAAGTCGTCATTTAATCGCATCATACTCATTTGACGAGTTTGAAATGTTTTATCAAACATAATTAATCTATGTTTATTCGATACTTAAAAAAAAAACAAAATGTGTTTTTTGTATGAATTCCATATTATACAATTATGTCCATTAATTAAACAATGAAAACGTTTAATAAACAGTAAAATAACATTTTTAAAACAAAAACTAAAATTTGGTTTACATTAGAATAAACAGTTGACGGATCTGTCATCGATCAGGAATATTCAATATGAAAATGTCGCGATTAAAATGAATTGATTATTTTATAACGTATATTTGAGATATAAAACTGTTTATTTACGTAGTGCAATAAATTATTCAACATAAAATTTTATAAATAAGGTTATCTGATCGAGTTTTTAAATAATTAGTCCATTTCTAAAAGGTTATCAGTTTCTTAGAAATTAATGTACTGATTTATCAATAAAACTTTACACGTGTGGACGCCAAGAGTCAAAAATAATATACATTTAATATAAATTAAACATTTCAATACATAATGTTTTTGGTTAGTTACACAAAATAATAAACAATATAACCACAAGAATGTATACCTACAAAGAATAAAAAAAGAGAACAGTTAAGTATAAAATAAGGATAAAACATGAAAGAAATGTGGAAGAGAATGTTTTATTAGGGAAAACAGATTTGGTTTGGGTAATAAAAGGAACATCAAAGGGAATATTGAGAGGTAATTAAGAAAGGTGATCAAACAAACCAAAAATTAAAAGAGAACAAAATAAAATAAAATAAAAAGCTTACGGTAAGCTGCCAGTTTGGTGGCCGTTGAAACAGGCATTCTTTTATTTCGCATTATTGCGAGAAGCTTTCTTCATCTGAAGAGATTTATTTTACAAAGTCCACACAATAAAAAAATAACACACAGCTCGAAGAACAAATATATAGCGACGAAACACTAAAATACACAACTATTGTACATTAAAAAAATAACAAGTCCAAATACAAATGTAATGTGTAGAAATTAAGCGATATTATCCTGTTGAATAAGTGAAATAATTTATATTTAAAGGTACACCGAATAAATTTAATTTATTTATATGCATATTAAAAGAGTTTATGCAGATAAAGCGCAATGAACAGGAAAAACACAGCGGATAACGGTAAAGTAGTTCGTACGGTTCTGTGGGCAGATGCGTAATGATTTGCGATGACGAAAAATATGTGAAACAGAGATTGTGTTTGTACCTAAAAATTGCTCTGCAATACACTACGTGGCGTCATGAGGTAGATTCGCAATTGGTTTACAACTCACAAAGTCCAGTGACTCACTTAACTTATCTCTCCACAAACATGTTTCGAACACAATATCCACGGATGGACTTTTGGAAATAGCAGCTGTGGAATTTTGCGCGTATTGCAAATATTATTACGCTCCTGTTTTGAAAGTAGATATAAGATTGCAACATCAAACAAAGCTTGTCAGGTAGATATTTGAATTGTATATACTCGTAAATTACAATAGGCGATTCAGTGAGACAAACGCGCTTACATCTTTCTAAGGGTTCATAATAAATTTCTAACACAAATTTAAGACATATGTTTGTATTAAAAAAGGTAAATAAAAGGCTGTATATGATGTTTTTTTTTTAATAAAATAATTTACAATATTTAAACACATATTTATCAAAATGACAATATGAAAAATGAACACAAAAAAAAGTAGAAAAAAATATGTATTCATTAAACAATTACTAAAAGCAATAGGAGAAAATTTAAGAAGCAAACATATGTTAAAATAAAAAAAAAACAAATTTATAACAGGAAAGTAAACATTACGTTATTTTGAAACGAGAGTAGATGAATCAATCTGTTATATATATTTTATATCTATAAACGTTAAGTTTAGAGGTTGCTGGAGAAAAAAACATATAAAAACGTAACTCACGAAATAATTTCTACCTGACTGATTATTTTACCAATCCTAAAGGTATTTAATATTAAGCTAAAAGATTGATTGATGGTTGAAATATAATTAATAATCATTTTGATTTGATTAGAAGAATATGTTTTAAAGGTTTAATTAACGATTATCTTTAATTAATAAAATTCTTATAAACTTTCTTAGTGCTATACTCACATTAAATATGAGTTATTTATGAAAGATAACTTAAGTTTGACCAATCATACAATATTATAGGTGATAGTTAACACCTATTTTTGTTTGTTCAATTTAAACTAATTACGGTTACTGTGAACCTTATAGACATATTTATCAATGATATTTTACTATCAATAACAAATAACTATATATTAAATATTTACTAAAGGTTATTGAAGTGATAAATCATAGAGAATCATAAACTAATTGCGAACCTTTTAGACGAACCATTTAGACATTGATTAATTTAAGAAACGTACATAATTAAAAGTGTTTTTTTTTTTCAAATTATAAATTCTATGTAAATTGATGACGTTCTTTAGATATCAGTTAAAAATTTGTTGAAAAGGAATAAAAACTTCGTCGCATTTTTTATAATATCGGTTTTGTAGATAAAAAATCACTTGTCATTTCGTTTTCCCGAGAGGTCGAAATTTTACATAAAAACACTGTTTTCTTTCCTGCATTTTTTTTTTTTGATAACCGAAAAATTTTACCGTATTTTTTTTTAAAAAATGTCCGTAAAAAATTGAATAAAGTATCTCAAGTTGAAAAATAAAAAATTGAAGTCCGACGAAAAAAATTTAAAAAAAAAAAACAAAAAAATGCGTAAAATAAATTATTGTAAATATTTGAAACACAAAAATAATAATTATTGAAGCACAATATTAAAGTTTTTTTTTTGTTTTTGCGGGATTTGTTTACATTTTACTCACATTGACAGGTGCTCCATACATTGGCCAAACTCCATAGTCGATACGAATAACTATCACTGTAGCATCCGTACATACTCTCGCCTCGAGCGACCATACTAGATAGCGCCGCGTGCGTCCTAGACGACGGCGTCTCAACGAATGCCCGCAAAAACGACAACTACCCGATACTAAACACTCTTTATCCCGGCGGACGTCCGCCGAACGACTGAACCGACAGGGATTCTGGAGAGCACTTCCAATGCGCATCCCCACTACAATACACACAATATCAAAAAGAGACAAATATATAAGAATCCTACACGAAAATAGTGATCTAGACTGAACAAAAAACTAACAACATAACTAAACAATTTTATTTAAAATATAAAAAAAATCATAACATTTCTACTGTAGTATGTTTCTTGCAGCATATTTTTAGTATGATATCTTGATGAGGGTTGCGCAACTGGTGCAAGTTTTGTGTTCGGTGAGGACGGGAGTTTGAGTGAGATAGATTCAGGGACTCTGTATGGTGGCGCCAATCAGTTCCAGCGGTCGTTTTGCGAACTGCGGCCGCCCGCCCCCCCGCGAATTGAAGCGAGTGTTTAATTCGAATTCCACGTATCCGTTCAGAATATTCGTAATTGGAGAGCCAACCTTTGCCGCCGGTGGGATGGAAATATGTTCCCTGTTTTTTCTTCTCATAGGGCGGTACCTTACGGGGATAGATTGAAAAAAAGCCTTTGATTAATTAATTATTAGAAGCATTAGATCAAGTTGAGGAGTGTTTCATTCTTCCCGCTTTCAGAATTGGATTCATTTGGTCGTTGTAAGTTTTTAATTTGTTAAGTATAGGTACTGGGTTCAAATTTCGAGTTAGTGCACCCTTGAGATAAGTCTGCACTCTGAATGGCGCTATGTAAATTGTTATTTTATAAGGTCTCCCTAATTTATTCTACTTTCTTGTTCTACTCGTATAGATTATTTTGTATTTTTTTCGTATTCATTCTTTCTACTTGCCCAAACACTTTTAATGCTGATTTCTTCATATCAATTACTGCATTTTTTTTTCAATCCTCATTCTTTCATAATGTCTTCATTGCTTGTTCTCTCATGGATAACGTTTCCACATGTTTTAGGCAACGCTCACATTTCTACCACATTTATATTATTTTCATCACTTTTTGACACCATTGAGAATCGAAAATGACGTCCTATGTCAAAAACATGCATTTACCTACTTCGCCACAAAGGTTGCCTATTGAGTCAGTTGGTATGTGACAATGTATCTAATACATACTTATATACATACCATCACACTGTTTCCCTGCTGGGGCAAGGAAAGAGAATATTGATCCTGAATTTCCTAGCTCGATACACATATTTCCCATCATACACATCTATACATCTTCTCATACAACTCCAACGATTTCGCTTACGTTTTACAATTCCTTCTTTTAAAATATTATTCACTTGATTCAATAATATCTATCTTGATTTTCTACCATGTTTTACACTGTCATTTGCAGCGTATATTTGTTTTGTTAGTATTTTATTCAATCGTTTTACGTGCTCAAACCATTTCATATTGCCATTCTTCATCATACGCAACATTTCAGCATTAAGTTCACATTCATCCCTAATCATTTCGTTCCATATTCTGCTATACATTGTCATCCTATATATTATTCTACGTGCACGCGCTTCTACAGCATTTGTTTGGCTCTTTTTAGTCGTCTTCCACTCCCATACATCAGAGTTGGTACTAAAATACTGTTGTGTCATAACATCCTATCAAAATAAATTTGATCCTATTTTACGGAATTAGTTATAGAAATAACTATTTGATTCTTTATTCCAGTAGGTACGATAATCTAAGTGAATAAGTAGACGAAAGTTCATCTCGGAGCCTAGGTTCGATTCCAAATAGTGATAAAAAAGCGTCCAAATATTTTCTCACATCTGTATGTCACTCCTATATCACTCCTATATCCTAGGTATATCAAAGTTGATATTAAAATATTGTTGCGAACTATCATTTTAGCAGATTTTGATACTGTCCGATTCGAGTACCTATATGTGTTTATTTTTGTGCCCCGTTGATTTTGTTTATAAATAAACGATAAAAGAATCACTTTTATTAGATGTATGCAAGTAAAGTAAATAAGTGTTTTATTCCTTTTGTAAAGATTTTGGGATGGTTTGATTAAGTCGCTAACTAGAGGCAGCGACTCTTAGAAACAGTGGCGGGGTTTTACCTTTATGATTCCCTTTGGACTTATCTTTCTCTATAAGGATTTTGTCGTAATCATTTTGATATATACACAAACATTGAAAAAACAATGCTGGTGCTAATTGCCAGGTGGATATGAAGTACACCTACTTGTTATAAATTATAAATATGTATCAGGAATTTCCACAAAAGCAATACTGACTGTTTGTAATGGATCTTGGTCCCAGCATTAGGACATACAAGTGTAACTAAAAACGATGGCTAAAACGATGCCAGTGAGATAAATGTGGTAGATATAAATAAGCCTTGTGTATAATTTTGTGGGATAAAAAAAAACATCTGTTGTTCTCGCGGCTGGGCTCGCCCTATATTGGTGAAGTGTATCTCGGCTGGGGGGTATTATGAGATGATCCCAGAACTTTTGGTAGCTTGTCTTTTAAACGTATTTTCTGCTATTTATCTTGAGATACATATGTGATTTTGGAATGTGTTTAAACATGTTCATACTATGTTGCTAGCAATATACCTATATTTATTTTATTTTTTATATAATAAATCTTAACATTTCGATTTGTTTTAATAATGTGTTTTTTTGTTCTTGTTATATTTATTCATTGAATGCTTTAGGGATAATGTGCCAATCACTTAAAAAATAAATGTGTGGTAAAACAATGTTTGACAGAACAAGATAGAAGAAAATTAGTAAAGATGTGGATTCAATGAAGATGCAGTGCATAAGATGAAGAAGGGAGTATTGATATGGTTCGGCCACATAAAAATAATGAATAATGAACGGTTACAAAAATTATTTATACGAGTAGAATATGAAGTATAAGAAAATTAAGAAGAGCCAAAAACGTGGCACGACCAAACGAATCCAATTCTGAAAGGGCGAAAACCAGAATGGAATATATTAAAAATTACAGCTGAATTTCATGCGACAGTCAAACTCGTAACCAACTACTTGTCTTAATTAAGCTTTTTTGAAAGTGTTTGTATACATAATTAAGTTGCTTTACAGGAATGCATGACCTTGTTTTAGGTTGTGGGGTTTCATTTTAAGCACTGCATCTTTTTTAAATTCACATTCTTTCATGATATCCTTCATTCTTATATACGTTGTATTTTCCACACATTTAACAAAACTCTCTCATTATTACTTTATTTATCTTATTTCCAGCATTTTGACTAAGTCAAAATATTACTTGCATATCATCCTAATGTTGGAACCAATATTGCACCAAGAATAATCATCTTTGCTTTATTTAAGGGTAATTAGAGTATAAATGGTAAGTATAATTCACTTAAGGGTTTGTAACACATTTTTCAAGAAAAAATACCCATGGGCTAAGAGACTGCCCCATGTTGAGGGTAAACACGGGATTTGACGGTAGGTAGTCAATGATCTTCAGCTTAATCCCTTTGACAAGCTCACACCGTTAAGATCAGAAGGTAAACAACGCAAGCGGTTGTGTGAATAGGAATTCAGCGTGAGAAAGCAGGGCATACCTGGGGAGGTATAGGAAATTGAATCCAGATGGGGTATACAAATGCGGCACACGAATGGAGGCGTTAAAAGATTTGAAAGTCTAAAATATAAGTTTGTGATAGTAGAACGTTATGTTAAAAACGGCAAATTCATAATAAATAATGGAGCTAGCTATAAAGAGCTAGCATAATAAATGGAGCTAACATAATAAATGGAGCTAGCATAATAAATGGAGCTAGCATAATAAATAATGGATCTAGCTATAAGGAAAGGGGATAATGTACAATAAAACATTTAGGAATTATTTTGTATAAGCATTTGAAATTTAATTTTAATGTTGAATTTTTTAACTTAAAAAATAGCATAAAGATAATATTAGAAATTAATTACATCAAAATTTAAACAAATTGGTACATTCTACAATTATACATCTTTATTATTATTCAAGCGTTCTTTTACTGAACAATTAAATTCTATTGAGAAAACTTCAAATTGTACTGAGTAAAGGAAATGTTTTAAATTAATTAACATATGTATACTAGAATTTCAAATTGTATTGTGTAAAGGAATGATGATTATTTTAAAATGAATTATATATATAAGAATTTCAAATTGTACTGAGTAAAGGAATGACGACCGTTTTAAAATTAATTACGAGTATATATACTCGTATATGGTACTAGAATTTCAAATCGTACTGAGTAAAGGAATGAGGACTGTTTTAAAATTAATTAGATACTTGTACTAGAATTTAGAAAATACTTTTTAAACTGGATATGTGCACGGTGCAACAATACCTATATGATTTTTAATGACTTCTATATTTTTACGGAAGATCAAGAAAAGTATGGTTGGATCAAGTGAATGATGTTCTGAAAAAAGGGAAACTAGAGTCAATGTAATCGAAGAGGTTGTTTGGATGTGGAAGAGGCTAAGGATCTGTGTCGAGTTAGGAAAGTAAGGCGCTCTGTCCTCTCTGCTTACCCCGACAGTGAAATGGTATGTATATTTTTAAGTTTCATAATAATTTGTTGCCAAAGTGTACCCGAAAAGAGTGTGATATATAATAAGGAGGTTTATAATCATTCCACAAAATTTCACGAAGATTGTTTGTTGGCTTCCAAAATGAAAAAAAAGTCAAATTACCTTACCTATGTCAAAAAGTATTTAAGAAGCTAAGAACATTCGAACTTTTATTTTCGCTGTGTTTTTATATTAAGGGTAAATTTAAGTATTGTTGAAGTAAAAAAAATGTTAACTTATTGGATAAAAAGTAAATTAATTAGATTCAAATTAGTTACATTATTTTTTTAACTTTATGAAGAACAATCGAAATTCATGATAATTTCTTATGGGTTGTATAAGATTTATTTCAGCGTATCTTTTTATATGTATAAAAAATGATAATTTATATAGTGCTCTAAGAATTTATATTCAGTAGAAAAAAAGACTTACAAGTAAAACTAGTACGTTAGGGAACAGAACCTGGGGCACCTAGGTGTTAAGTAAATTTAATTATAACTGTGCTACCGGTTATAATACTTAGTTAAGAAGTAACGTATGGATTTTCTTCGATGAACTTTACCAATATATGTACATTAATCCATGGTGCACCTTTCTATAAGAATTTAACTTAATTTAAAGGAATCTTATTGAATTTATATTATATCGAATACTTGTGGATGAAAATAATAATCTAGACAGGTGTAAATTCACTTAATTTGTACTGTATTAAAATATAATAGACGAACTCTATCGTTTAGTTGTTAAGATATCTGATACTGTGTATTGAAATAGACGAACTCCATTGTTTAGTTGTTTTTATTTATTTATTTTCTCAAAACAGGCTTAGCCCAATTACTTTGAGAAATACAAGAAATGTTAACATTAAAAATAAAGAAATATTATATAGAAAAAAAAATTATATGGAATAAAAAATAATGTATATGTATACATATACAATATACACACAAACATACACATATATTCAAAGTCACTAAAGTACGTTGACGAGTCCTTTCTAATACGCTCAATCTTAGAAGAAAATTAACTTTTGCTTTTGGTAATGTGATATGAAATATGTCAATATCCAAAGCAGTCCCGTTCAAAATAGTTAAGGCCCTTCCAACAGACATAGCGGCTGGAAGATCCGTTCTTACGTGCAGGAAGACTCGTTCTGTTAAGAAATCTGACTTTATGCTAGGAGGTTGTGGGCTCGAATACCATAGGAACCAATTTAAAAAAAAAATGAACATTTTTTGCCTATGTTATATAACGAAAGTGTGATATAATATATTACTTTAAATAAGGACATATCTTTGTGCCAACAATATTTTGCACGAAGATATGCCCATTATATTATATATTACGTCATTTCAGTTTAAGTAACTTCACAAGAGAGCATTACTTCAGATTCTCTGTTAATTTACAGAGAACAATCTCATTCGAAATATTCTTATTGCAGTGTATTACACTTCCATTGTATGTAGCATGACTTGGCAGGTTTATTGCCATGTGGCAATCTCTTCCAATCTACCTATAAGATGTTAAAGAGCCCTTAAATTAAAACTAGACTGGAATAATTAAAAAAAAAACTAGGTACCAGTGGATTTTAACCCGCAATCCACGGGCTAGGAATCAGGCGTCTTACCAACTGGTTCACGAAGTAAGGAATACAATATTACATATATATACTATCATGTTCTATCCTTGTCGAGAAAGACAGAGAAGGCATAGAGCCAGCTATTTCTAGCTCGACACTTTATGACGCTCGATTTTTCTATTTTAACGTTTCCTTTTATCTAAATTCTATTTGTTTCGTCCAACAATACTTTCCGTTGTCCTTTTATTCACACGTGCACTGTATATTTGTTTCGTCAATATTTGTTCATTAATTCAATATATATGCCCCGATCATCTCATAATGCTCTATTTTTATTGTATGCAATAATATATCAGTGTAAGTTTATATATTTTTTCTCGTTTTTTTCTCGCTTCATTTTGTATTCTGTTAAACATTGTCAACCCACATATTTTTTTAAGCTACCTCATTTTATTAACATTTATTCGGTTCCTTTCATTTACCATTTATTCAAACCAAAAACTAATTACATACAGATCTTCTTCTTCGTAGTGTTATGTCAAGTCCCCCCAACGTTGACTATCACCTGAGAGTAGGCATCTTTGTCCCCGGCAGCCCGAAAAAGATCCCCAACGCTCCTTATACCAGTCCAATCACGTATATTGCGGAACCAGGAGATTTGACTCCTGCCAACACCTCTTAGACCCTATATTTTGCCTTGGATGATCAGGTGCAGTAATTTGTACTTTTCTCTACCTACATTACCCAAATAGGACACCTTTCAGATTTTAATATTAATCAGCAACTCTCTATCAACTTTGGCTCTTTGAAGAACCCTTGTGTTGCTGACCATATCCGTCCAGGGTATCCGTAGCATTCTCCGGTGTATCCACATTTCTAATGCTTCCAACTACCAACTCTGAGGGTCCATGATTCCACTCCATGTAATAACACTGACCAAACGTAGCATTTGATTAACCGTTGTCGAAGTTTCAAGTTTAGATTATCATCGCAGAATACATACAGATAAAAAATAAAAACAACGAGTTAAAAAAAACATTTCACCTGATATATCGTGTTTTTACAGTTTTCTATAATACTTTTCTTCAATGTCCCTTTCCATCTACAAGTCATCAAAGATATTTTTAAAGTTTTATTTATTTTAATTCTTTGTATTGTTAATTTTTTGCATAGATCCACAATATAAATATTTCACCTTTTACTCAAAATGGGTTTGTAAATAATTTGTTTTGTTGGTTGGAAGACATTGTTACACTTTCGCTACCCGGCGATCTCTTCCAACCAGCCAGGAAGATGTTAATGAAGGTTTAAGAGAAAACCAGATTAACATCCTTTTTTTAAACATAAATATGGGTACCAACAGCAATCGAACCCACATCTCTCGGGGTGGAAGATCTTACCAACTAGGATACGGAGGTCATTCTATTGCGTACTGTAATATTATTTCATATAGTACACTTTAACATATCTGATTTAGTGATTCGGACAAATCGAAGAGCATGACTGAGAGACAATATTATATTAGATTTCAGTAATTGAGGATTCGGGTTAGAACCACTGGAGTTGGCACGGAACTAGCACTGTTATATTCTACACTGTTCGTTAAATTATAATATTAAATAAAAAAATAATATCACTTCTTAGAAATATCGTTATAAAAAGTATTTGTTGAATTTTTGTAAAATAAAATATCTAGAAAGTAACTAATGTTCCTTTAAGTTTTTAAAAAATAAAATTTATTACTTGACAAATTTGTAATTTGTTTCAGGTACTTGAGTTAAGGTTTACAAGCAGGAGAAGAATAAAATGGCGCTGGCCAACAAAACCTGTGATAGATGGTATGTTGTAACAATAGGTCCTAAATTCTGTCAATAGGAAGGTTATTCCGAGCATGTGTGCAACACTTGAGTAGTCCGTGACTTCGTGGGGAGCGGCTAAGATCATGGCTACAGGATATCAACACGTGGGGTATACCTTTTGGCAGGATGGCCGCTGGACCATGAGTCTGCGGTGGATTGGAAGAACACGTGCGATACGGTATATATAGGGGCTGAGGGTGGGACCATAGTGTCCCCTGTTTTTTTAATGGAAAAAGTAAAATGATTAAAATCAATTTCTCAATTATTAAATAATCGGTAAAAAGCATCAACTTATTTTTTCATGTTAATATGTGTCCTCAGTAAGATACAGGCAAACATCTAGTTTACTGAGGATACTTTAAATTGAAAGGCAATAAACCCAGGTCCATATAAAAAGTGTAAATATATTATATACGAGTATTTCATGTTCTTATATACTCGTATGTGTGCAAAACGTTCTTACATTTGTTTGCGAAACATTCTCAATAGAAGACAATTATATTTTCATTTATTTATAATATTTTTAAAAGTCCTTCGTACATTAAAGATTTTCCCTGTTTGAATAATGAACAAATGCATTAAGTACAAAAAAAAAGATGTACTTTCCGAACTTTATCTATTATTGGCGTCACTTTGATTGCTACGCGAATTTGTTAATTTCGGATCTTGTTCAATTTAGTGACCACCATAGCAGGAGTGAAGCAGTTGTTCCTCATTTTTTCTTTAAGACCAACACTTAGCTTAATGTAGTATAGCGGGCCTAATCACTGTCTTGTGGATCTTGCTCATAAGTTTATTGCTAGTCTTGTGTCACAAATAACTTCCGTCGTTTCTCTCAATTTCTTCCAGTAAATTTTGATTTCATGTTTTACGTTCTGAAGCACCTCTCCATCTGTAGTAATGATTGAGCCAAGAGTTTGTAAATATAAACTAAGGAGTAGCTTTTAAGATAGTTTGGTCGTTCTAATGTATAATGTACCTGGTGTACCTAGTACTCGTATATTACACCCAAGATGTGTATCTACCTTAAATACCGCAATTTCAAAATTTGCGATTGATTTGTATTATTTTGTACGCAAACAAGTTTGAAACATCCGTCACCCTACTTGCACGTGAAGTTAAGACAAAGAATCTTTAGGTAGACGGGCATATTATCCCATATTTAGCATCGGCACACGTGTGTCGCTTAGGAGCCCCGGTGACGGGGGTTCGTGTCTTGGGAACTGCCATGCCCCCTTCTTTTACTATGCCCACTTCAAAAATAAAGAGATTACCTCATTTCATACTTAAAATAATCTGTTTATTGTATCGGTATATTTATTTTACGAGTATTTGAGTTCCAAACATAACTGGAGGAAAATACGTGAACGTGCTTTTTAAAAATATTACGGAATTATGAAACATATAACACAATATTATTTTCAAAGTAGTATTTATAATTTAAAAGTAGTATGGAAGTGAAACTTGGACATGGCAGAAGGAAAGATAATGTTTAGTGTGATGCTGTAGAGATGCATGCACTAAGAAAATATTGTCGATTGTCAATGTTTAAAAAAAGCGGAATGAAGACATTAGAAATTAATGCACGGACGAAATGCATATTTTAAATAAGATAAAGAAAGGAGTTTTAAGATGGTTTGGACATGTGAAAAGTATGAATGACGACAGAATGACTAAGCGAGTATACAAATCTATAGTAGATTTTACACTGCGCAATTGATTGACGACCTCTGTGGCTTTGTTGGTTAGACGCTTGTCTTCCAGTTCGGAAGTTGTGGATCCAATTCCTGTTAATACTAGATTTGTTAAAACCGTTCTGGTCTGCTTTTCCCTTAAGGTTGTCTCACTAATGTCTTATTGGTTGGTTGGAAGAGATTGCCATATGCCAATAAGCCCGCCAGGGTCAATCGTACACAACAAAATTGTAATACTACAATAAAATACGATTTATTTATATATTGCAATTAAATGCATTATATCATTGATATAATGCATTGAATTGCAATATATATTGTGCAAGGGTGGGGGCTGAAAAACATCTGGTGTCCCCGTGGCTGGGCTCGCCCTATATTGGTGGGGTGTATCTTTGCCGGGGGGTTGTTATTAGATGAACCCAGACCTTTTGATAGCTTCTGTCTTTAATGTAGTCTCTGCAATTTATGTGTTCTTGAAGTATATTTAAATGTATTATGCACATACTATGTTGCTATCAATAAACCCATATTTATTTATTTATATTTTAATACTATCACCAACACACTAATAATTATTATCATAAAATGATGTATTTTTTTCATCGGATGTTTTAAAATTGATAGTAAGTCTTAGGGGATGAACCGCCCCTTTAAGTATATTTTATTTTATTGTTTTAATTTTTTCAACCGTGTCATACCATCTGCATTAACTGTGCAAAAGAAAACAATAGAAAACCGAAGGAAACAGGCAAGAAACATCTTGAGTTTCGGAAAGGAAACGTGTTCATATTTTCAAGGGAATTGAAAATAATTGCAAACGTCATTCATTTTAGAACAATGCACTCATATTAGGGGTTGGATCTTTTGTTGCAGCTCCTTTAGAAATTGTTTTTAATAGACACTTTCACAATACAAGCCAAAAATACAAAAATAGATGTAAAGGCGAAGAAATTTGAAAACAGTAATATCCAATATGTAATATAATCTCCATCAAAATATGTTCATTATTGTATTTTATTACATTTTTGTTGTCTTTAGTACAACCTGCCGGTTTTATTACCAAATGACAATTTTTTTCAAGTAACTAGAAATACGAACGAGTCTTAACTGAAAACCAGATTGGAACCCTTATTAAAAAATCTCCGGTATTAACGTAATCCAACCCGCAACCCCTCGGTTGGAAGACAGTCGTCTTATCAACTAGGCCACGTGACACGTAACACTTTTTTGAGAATACGTGATACATAACATTTTTTTGAGAATACGTAATGTTTCCATGGCTTAATATTCATATTAATTAGTGTGTAAACGTGATGAAAACTGAAACGTGTTTGTTGTATGCAGACGTGGGGCGGGTTGTCATAGTGGCGCAAAAATTATATAATTTTTACTCAAGCCCTCATCGGTCGATGTTTGTTTGCTTATCTACGGTATAACATTTGATAAAATTCTGCTCCTTTTCAAACATGCACAATTAATCTAAATATATACATATTTTGGTACTTGACTATCAATAGACTAATGGTCAACCAACTAAACGGTAGCTCCCGGAGCATTCTGACATCCCAGGTTCGATTATCGGTGGGTGACAGGATAATTTTATTCGTGAAACTTTTTCTGTTTAACATTAATTATTGGAGGTTTATATGAATCACCAACGCATGAAGACAAGTTAAAAGATATATCATATTTATAAATCTTTTCTAGTTTTTTTGTTTGCTCATTATTTGGTTTCAAAAATAACTATAAACCATGCTTTTCCTTATGAAATTACATTTATCACTTTTACGTTCGAGAACTTCATTTAGTTTTTTTTTAACATTTCAACAATGCTTAAATTTGATAAAATTCCTAAAACGTAAATTAAGTTCTGCACTTTTCAAATATACACAATGAATCTAAATCAACAGACAAATGGTTCATTGAAGAAATTCCATACCCCATTTACCCTTAATATATAAAACACATAGAAATATAAACCTATCTTTCTTTCTTTGATACTTTTTGATATCGTCATTAAAAAATTATACCTTTTTGACATAAATTATTTTGACTTTTTATTAAGTATTTTACTTTTTACCTTATTTTTGTACATCACGCCTATTTGGGTATACTTTGTACATCGCGCCTATTTGAGTATAGGTACTTTGGCAACAAAGTATTACGTAATTTAAAAATAGACTAATACATAATAAAAATATAGATAGTCTTACCATTTACATATCTAGTTAACAAAGCAAATCTTTAGTTTAATTGTGTTCACTTAATTTTAAATCAGTTTTCTTTTCTTTATTTTCCAAATTATCTTTTTCTGGCAATTATCTTTTTCTGGCAATTACTTCATTGAGGAAACTTTACAGATTAAAAGGAAGAACACTGTTTTGAAATTAAGCTGTACAGATTAAAAGGAAGAACACTGTTTTGAAATTAAGCTGTACAGATTAAAAGGAAGAACACTGTTTTAAAATTAAGTAAATACACTAAAATTAAGGATTTGCGTTGTTAACTAGATATGTGCAAGGTAAAATTATTTATATTTGTTAATGTCTTATTCAATATTTTTGAGTTATATAACAATGTTGCCCAAGTATAACGGAAACGCATGATGTACAAAAAGGAAACAGATGTTAGGCAGAATTAAAAAAGGAATAATAAGATAGTTTGGTCATGTTAAGGGAATGAGTTGCGATAGAATTATATGAATTGATATCGGGAAGAACGTCAAATCTTCTTTGGCCTAACCTAATTAGTCGAACATTATGATTTTATGACGAATATTAAGAAAAAGTATATTCCGTAGACAAATAGCGACTTTTTGTTATTTTTTTATAGCAATCAAACTTTTGCACTTCAGTTAGAGCACAATATAAATATATCAACACAAAGACTATCATTGTCAAAATATTCAAGTTCCAGAAAGTATTGTGGGTTCAAATTGATATAGTATTTAGTTAGTATGATGTGTAAAGCGCTTTTAAGAATGTATGCTGTGAAGCTGAAATACCTGTTCAGATTATTGAAGGTCTGAAAGTAAAATTAACTATAAAGATAAAATCAATTAATTTGAAAAGAACTAATTAAAAGGAAAACATACATTTAAAAATCTCGTTTGATTATTCTGAAATTTAAGATTCTAAAACGGAGCAAAATAGTTGTAATTCTTAATGAAAGGAAGTTTTGTAAAGTTCTAATGCTGTCGTTTTAGTAAAAAAAAAAAAAACAACTTAAAACACTGTACCTATTAAAATACTGATTCATTGACTTTCGGTTATCAATAAATAAGATAAAGTTTTGAGAAGCAGTGGCGCACACTGAGCCCAAGTAAATGTATCTAGTTTTAGCTTCTGATGTCCACAGATCATGGGCGCCGCAAAATGGGTGATGGGGGTTCAACTCGGCAGAAGTGCAAATTAATTAATTCAAATTAAAAAGTTTGCTGCGCTTCCGTTTGCAGTAAAACCCGGGCCCTGCCCGCGTTGCCGGCCCATTTAATAATCGGGGACAGTGGCGGCGCGGGACATTTTGAGGGGGGGGGGGGGGAGGCAGATGAGATGGATCTACTGACTGAGGGACTTTTGAAGTGATAAAGAGTTCAAATCTCTTATTGTGAAAGACTATTTATTTTCATGATCTTAGAAACGTCTTCTTAACTTGGTTATTTAAAAAAAAAATTTTTTTGAATGAGAATGAAATATTATAGTTGTATTTTATTTCAACTTATTAATGCAAACATGATTCGACACAAACACACAATTTGTTGGTTTATTTAAAATATCAAAAAAGGTGATCTAACATTTGAATGGTTGAATTAAAATAGGCACTAAGTACCAAAAAAAAAAAACAAAAAAAAAAACTAAGTATGCAGTTTAGTTCTATATGTCATATATAATGAAACTGCATACTTAGTTTTTTTTTGTTTTTTTTTTTTGGTACTTAGTGCCTATTTTAATTCAATCATTCATTTATCTATTGTATATTGAAACTTTAATGGGTGACAAATAAATGTCGAATGGAAATATGTGTGGATTGTTGTGTGCTGAAGACTTGATGGTGTTAGCTGAGAATCATGATGACTTACGAAGTCTGATTTGTAAATTGTATGAGAGATATAAAAGATCTAAGAATGAATGCTGCTAAATTCAATTCGTAGTGTTAGGAAAATGAGAGAAAAAGGAGTATGAAATATATGGGTGAGTAATGAAACATTAGTGCAAGTTGAGAATTTCTGCTATTTAGGTAGTATTTTATAAGATGATGGAAGAGTTACGATCGATAACGAACGGCATGTAGCGATAGGAAACAATGTCAATAAGACACTAAAACAAACACCATATACTCGAACCGGACAGTATTAAAATATGCTAAGATAACGATAAAAATGTGAAGGGTGGTGGACCGACCTGGATGGAGGCGATTTTGGCATCCCAGTATTTCTAATGGAATACACAGGGGGATGATGAAATTAAAAAAATATATTTTATTCAGTAATTGGCACAAACTGTATAACGATTATTTGGTTAGTCGGAAGAGATTGCCCTATAGTAATAAATTCCTTATACAATTAAGTTGAATTGATAAATAAAAATGGAAGTATAATCTTACATATAAGTGAAATAAATTGGACTAATCTTGAATATACATATTTTTTATGTTCATTTAAATAAATTTATTTTAAAAAACATATTAAGTTCCATAAGTTATGTTGTATCACATTGTTATTGTATACAGTATAACTAAGCGAGTTTATTGGTATGTAGCAATCTTTTACAATTAACCAAAAATATTTAAAATATACCTTAAAGTGACAATCAGAATATAACCCCCTTTTTTATTTTTTGGAGTGGGTACCAACGTGAATCGATCCCACAACCTACAGGTCGGAAGACTTATCAATTAAGCAACTATAAATATTTAGGAATTAAAATCTAAAATACTGAATTTTTATTTGGTAAGGAAATACTATTTTAAAATTAATTCTCACATCATTGTAATTCAAACGAGCCTTATTGTTGCCAAAGTATCCATAAGTAAAATTAAGCGACAAAGTACATCACACCAATACAGAAAACCTTCGCAGTCTAGTTGGTAAGACATCTATCTGTCTTTAGATTATGAGTTTGCAGGTTCGATTTCCGTTGGCATTAAAGTGTTTTTTTAAACGGCGCTAGACTGGATTTCAATTAAGGTTTGTTTAACTTTAATTGTATACAGAAAAACCTTTCTAGTGGTTGTACTGTTTATAACTAAAGTAAATACAATACTTAATTTATTCTAAGAATGAAACGTTAGCGCAATTGAGTGATAAAACTGATGTAACCTTACAATTCGAATCCCGATAGGTCATTGAAAAGTTCAAAAAGATTTTTCAAAATGAAATACTTAATTAGTGCTTAAATGTATTAATAAGTAAAATTAAGCGACAAAGTACATCACACCAATACAGAAAACCTTCGCAGTCTAGTTGGTAAGACATCTATCTGTCTTTAGATTATGAGTTTGCAGGTTCGATTTCCGTTGGCATTAAAGTGTTTTTTTAAACGGCGCTAGACTGGATTTCAATTAAGGTTTGTTTAACTTTAATTGTATACAGAAAAACCTTTCTAGTGGTTGTACTGTTTATAACTAAAGTAAATACAATACTTAATTTATTCTAAGAATGAAACGTTAGCGCAATTGAGTGATAAAACTGATGTAACCTTACAATTCGAATCCCGATAGGTCATTGAAAAGTTCAAAAAGATTTTTCAAAATGAAATACTTAATTAGTGCTTAAATGTATTAATAAGTAAAATTAAGCGACAAAGTACATCACACCAATACAGAAAACCTTCGCAGTCTAGTTGGTAAGACATCTATCTGTCTTTAGATTATGAGTTTGCAGGTTCGATTTCCGTTGGCATTAAAGTGTTTTTTTAAACGGCGCTAGACTGGATTTCAATTAAGGTTTGTTTAACTTTAATTGTATACAGAAAAACCTTTCTAGTGGTTGTACTGTTTATAACTAAAGTAAATACAATACTTAATTTATTCTAAGAATGAAACGTTAGCGCAATTGAGTGATAAAACTGATGTAACCTTACAATTCGAATCCCGATAGGTCATTGAAAAGTTCAAAAAGATTTTTCAAAATGAAATACTTAATTAGTGCTTAAATGTATTAATAATAACCGTCAGTGTATGATGAACTGTTACAGTTAGTTGCCTAGTTTATTGGACTCTGAATACATAACATTTACATACGTACACCGTGTCTTTATTTCTCGTAAGTCTCACATACCATAAAATTTGTAATACTAGGTTTAAATAATTAATTAATATAACAGTATATAACATTATATAGTGTAACAAAAATTATAGGAAAAACTAAATAAAGATACACCTGCCGTTAACCCTGACTTTAGCGTGATCTATATATTGATATCATCACGACTTCTTGCATTAACTTCTTTCAAAATGTCATTCACTTGATCTAACCATACTTTCATTTATCTTCTATCTTACATTCCACTCACATCTAACCTTTTATAGAGCAAGTTTTTATTTTTGAGATATTGAGTTTTTTGTTGAATAAATCATTATTATACGTATCAAATCAACTTTATTTCTTCGAAAATGTGTTTTAAAATTATTTTTTTTTGGAAATGAGGCGGTCGCATATGAGAGCTGTGCCCATTTCAGGAGTCATGCAAGTGGCCGCAAAAGTGACCAATGAATGTTTAGGTAATAATATCTAAGTTTAGGTTGTATTAGGAAATACAATTCTTATATGAGATATAATTAATGGTGATTTACTACTAATACCTATCTACATTTTTGACAATAAATTGACCGTATGTTTAGATCCTTGCTACTAAACATGCAGCTAACTTCACGACGATCCGTCTTAAATAAGACCTCTGCCCGTCCACTACATTTGCCAATTTAACATTTGTGTTACTTAAAAACGTTTCATTAAGAAAATGAATCCTTATAAGTATAACCATAAGGGTCGCATATGCGATTTCTGCTTATGCCCGTTAAAGGGTTAAACCATATATTTCTTTTGTTATTATTTCTTCATTAATTTGTTCCACATTTTTATTTACTTATTTTTTCAAAACAGGCTTAGCCCAATTATTTTGAAAAATACAAGACATTAAAAAAGAAGAAAAGATACATAGAAAAAAAATATATAAAATAAAAAATAATGCATATGTATATAAACGAGTATATACACACAAACATATGATACATATATATTCAGTCACTTAAGTATGTTGATGAGTGCTTTCTAACGCGTTTAATCTAAGAAGAAAATTCCTAACCATCTCAGAGTACTCGTCTTAATCATACTCAACACATCAGTATATATATCACACTCCTCTGTAATACTCGTAACTTCATTCCGTATTCTGTAATACGAATTAGGGAAAGCTGTAATCAACAAATTATTATTTTAATAAATTGAATGGAGTTTAATAAATTAAATGGAGTATTGTTTTATATTTCGTAGCTTTTTTATAATAAATTATTAAATTGTATGGTATTGTTTGAGATCGTCTTTTGCATTGTACTTGACTGTACAGTAGTGTAGTTTATGAACAGAGAAAAACGTAAGAAGCATGAGTAACAGACGAAATTATATGACGTGATTAAGGAAGACGTGGAGAATTTCTTTTTTATCTGTCCCAAAAAAGGCGCTATATGTACGTGAGAGCTGTATGCTTACATTGGATGGGTGAGTTGAAAAGGATATTGAAAGAAAGGTAGCGATAGGGAACAAGGCAAACGGAGCACTTAATATTATGTAGAACAGCCGCGCAATATGAACAGTATCAAAAATGACAATATATAAAAGTGTGTTGGTGCCTACTTTAACGTATGGTAGTTTTAAATAAAACGAAGAAAGTAGCTTTAATATGGTTTAGATATGTGGATAGAATTAATTATGAAATAATGACAAAGAGAGTATACAAATCTGATGTGCAAGGCAGACCGAGGAAAACGTTGCTGGGCAACAAGTGGTGCAGATTTTGAAAGAAGTTAAAGTGAGAAGTATGTATAATAGAATAGTGTGCTTAACGAGATGTATGAATGTGGAGGAGGTGAAAGTAGTGTGCTTGGATAGAAAATTTTGAAGATCTGTTTTCTCTGTCTGCCCTGCAAGGGACATGGTGTGACGGTTTTCATGTATATATTATTAATATTATATACCATATGCGTCTATTAACTGAACTTAGTGTGGATTCTTTTTATACCACATAGCTACGAGTATGTCGTGCTTGAGTCACCTATACACGTGTGTTAAACGTGATAAAATGTAAATGTCTCATTTTAAATCAAATTATGCTTAAGAGGTTTTGTATTGTTTGCACAAAGTCTGGAGTATATTTGTGCGATTAATCATCCGACTCGCCAAATAAATTCTTTTCCAGTTCAAATTTTTTAATATGATTCTTTTTATAAATATATTTTTTCAAAATACTATATTACAATTAAAATTGTTTTAATTAAAATACGATGAACTGTAGAGCAAAAGTATAAATATTATATATACAATGCAAAAATCTATGGTTTTATGGAGAATCATTTTATTACGCCAAACCTGTGGTAATTCATTACTCACAAATTTCATATATTAAAATTTCTTGAATACTATGCAATATACACTCAGCTGAAACATTTGCACTGTGCATTCACATCTTAAAACATATTTGAAACCCAAGAAGCAAAATCTTTGTGTGTGGATAAAAAGTTTAAGAGATCTGTCCTATTTGCCTACCCTCAAATATACATAGCATGACAGTATCTATAGTACCTTATTTTTGAAAGCCTAAATTTAATGGAAAAAAATATTTAAAAAACCGTGTTGTTATGCCGGTTTCCCGTTAAAGTAGGCAGAGAGGACACATCTTACATATTTATATACGAGGCATATCCAGAAAGTAAGTGTACTGAATTTTTGTAGGTTACAATGTTTTTTATTTAAACAAAAAAATTACGTGGTTACCGTAGTACATATGTAAGCTATTTTTCGACATAGTCGCCATTCCTCTCAATGCAGGTGGTGAAGCGGGGTATCAACTTTTTGATGCCTTCCTCGAATTTCCCGCCAACCCCTCCGTCCCTTTTTCCACCTCCTCCTTTATCTCCTCGTCGGTTGAAAACCTTTTTCCACCCATGTGCAGCTTCAGGGAGGTAAAGAGATAGTAATCTGAAGGTGCTAGGTCAGGGGAGTGCGCGGGATGGTTCAGGACATCCCATTTAAACGAGGCGAGCAGTTCCGTCTGGCATTGTCGTGCAACAGGCAGACTCCCTTTGTCAGCATGCCTCTCCTCTTGTTCTGAATCACCCTCCGCAATTTTTTTAGGGTCTCACAGTATCTTGTAGAGTTGATGGTCTCCCCTTGAGGCATATATTCAATTAAAATTATGCCTTGACAGTCCCAAAACACGGATGCCATGATTTTCTTGGCTGAAATTGTGGTTTCGAACTTTTTGGCGGAGGGTGAAGAGGTGTGACGCCACTGTTGAGACTGCCTTTTGGTTTCAGGCGTGTAGTGTGCAACCCAAATTTCATCTCCAGTAACGATGGAGCGGAGAAATTCATCTCCATGGAGTTTGCAGCGCCTCAACAACTCTTGCCCGGCATTATTTATTTCGCACTTGGCGGGAGATGGGGTTGACATTTTTCACGAAACGTGTTGTCGCGTCGACACTTCTCAACGTACTGACCTTGAACCAGTCTCGTTGCGGAGGGGAAGGGTCAGGCTACACGGAAGTGTAGCCAACATGTCGAAAATAAAATCCATCCGGTCGTGAGAGCCTCAGTACACTTACCTTCTGGATACGCCTCGTACTACAATCATGCTTTCATTGGTTTTCCTCTACAACGCCTACCACTCATATTTGCACTGCATATTTATGTTGGTAGATTTTCTTCTCAGATCTTAAAGTGCTTTTTTTCATCTTACTTAACACATCAGCCTAAAGTTCACATTCGTCCCTTATCCTACTGAATATAATCACCTATGTGTTAACATTTCTTGTATTTTTCAAAGTTATTGGGCTAAGCCTGTTTTGAGAAAACAATAAATAAAAAAAATGTGCTTTTATAAATGCATTTTTTTCATGTTCAACTTTCACTATCATACATCAAAGTTGGTACTAAAGTACCGTTGTGGACTATCATCACGGCTGGTTTTGATACTGTCCGGTTCGAGTTTATATGTTTTAGTGTCCCGTTGACTTTATTTCCTACCGCTTCACGCCGTTTGTATCGTATTCCTCGTAATTCTTTAATCATTTGAGAAAATACTATTTAAATATCAGAATTCTTCAATTTGCCCTAATCTTTCATTACTAATCTATCATTACTCACCCAAACACTACATTTACGTTCACACTTTTCATTACCATGACTTTGAATGTATTTTTTACTATCTTTAATTTGTTTTTAATTATCTAAAACGTTTTAGCATCACTGGGCAGCAATATGAGAAGTTATAGTTAACACTACGAGTCTATCTTGATAGGTCTTAGGTAATAGTGGGGTCAGAGGCGGCGTTAGGAGGACAAAGAGGACGGAATTATTTTAATTTCTAGGCCTATGGATGAAAAACACAGTAATTTAAGTGCTCGGATTGTGAAATCGCCGCTAATCATGGCGTAATCTAATAATATTGTCCCCGTTTAAAATCAAGATATTTTCCAAAGAAGAATGGAGCGAAAGTTGTTTAATAGTTAGCATTTTAATTACTCTGTTTTTCCGAACACAGCCATAGTAAATACATATTTTAAGCGCTCCAATTAGTTAGAATTATTGTAACGAAAGTGAAACTCGAAGACATTTCACCCCTCCTGGTCGAATTTCTGCCTTAATTTCGTTTTGTCAAATATACGAATAAAATTTTAATTCAAGAATATTTTCTTATAATACCACCTAAAAAACGATTTATCCTTGTTTTGGAACTTTATGATATACTATACATTACAAGTATATAGTTTTACATTCTAATATTTTCGCTATTGCATATTCTCAGCTCTCATGTCTGACAGCCGTAGTACCTTAAGTCAGAGAACCAACACCTCTCCATCTCCCACGATACAGAGCTGCTTTTCCTTGGTTCTTAGACAAAACACACAGGTTCAATGATTTGCGGAGTCAATGCTTAAATATTTTTTTCTTCTTTCTAATATTTCGTCTGTCCAGTACTTTCCCATACAGGGACACGCTTTTTTATTCTAGTTTGTGGTCAACAATGCGGATCGCATGGTCTATCTACTCCAACCAAATCTTCACGAGCATATCCTCGATCGGTCTACATTCAGAAAGCTGTAGAATCGATATATTGAGGAATCTTGATGAAATGTTTTCAGACTTCTATCATGTCTTCTATAAGGTACCCATATGTCAGTCCCGAAGAAAATTATGAAGAAGACAATGAGTTTGTAGACTAGTATTTCAGTAGCCTGAGAGATATTCTTACTGTAGAACACACAACACTCTCTAGTTGAGCTTTGTAACTGCTAATCATGTATTATTAACTTCTTCATCTATTGAAGAGATGATGGTAAGATATATGAAGCCGAGAACATTTTCTAGTTAAGCACTCCCTACACCAATATTTGGCAGATTAACGTTCACGAAATTTGTATAACATGCCAATACCTGACTTTAACTTAATTATAAAAACGAGTATTTTACAAAGTTTAAAGTATAATTTACAATAAAACAGGATAAAAACAAACTAAATGAAGTAAAATATCTCTCGTACCAATTTATTTCCCAGTTAAATCTGAGTTTAACTACATCGAACTTTATAAATAAGTTGTGTAATATTGTCAATTAGAAAATATTTACTTGTCCATATTAGTAATGATATAAAATTTAAATGAAAAATGTGTATTTTATTTCTATATCGTGGTTATTGCATGTTTTAAATAAGGCACTTAATGTAATACATACAACAACCTCGCAATATCAAAAATGATAATACAAAATAGTGAGTTGGTGCTCACCTTGACGTATGAAAGTAAAATTTGGATTTAGAAGAAGAAAGATAAAAATACGATCAATGCTATAGAGTTGTGTGCACTAAAAAAAGGTGGAGTGTCAATGAATAAAAAAGGCTGGCTGAAGACAGAACTAAACGAATGGATTAAATGGATGTTTTAAGTAAGATGGAGAAAGGAGCTTTAAGATGATTTAGACATGTGGAAAGAATGAATGATTATGCGACTACACAAGCTAAAAGTGCAAGGTTGATGAAAATACGGATGGATCAACTGGACTATATTTTTAAAGAAGGTATAGTAAAAGTTTGTACAGAAAATTGTGCATGATGACATGTATGAATATGTAGGACGGGAAAGTTGTGTTCTTAAATATAAAAGTTTGGGCATCTGTATTCTCTGCGTACCCCGCAATAGACATGGTGTGATGGTATGTTATCTAAATCTGATAAAAATGTGGAATATATTAATTTTATTTTTTTTCATGATAAGAAAATTCTTTGTATACAAATCAAATCACTAAACCATTTCTTGATCTTCCTAGCTTTCAATTCATTTCCAATCGACATTTCACCATTGTTCTATTCATCGATTATGATTTGCTCTTTACATCTCAATAGTTTCTAGCAGAAACAGTTCATGTTTCCCCCCTTTTAGGGGGAGATCTTGAGGGGCAAATTACTCCATAGACGCATTAGGCCCCATCCACCCTTCCTCACCCAGTCACCACGACCCTTAACGATGCACTTATGCAAATCAGATGGCTTTTTTTAGTTCTATTCGCGTGCCATTTCGGGGAGAAGATGGTGGCAGGTCTACCACGTTTTGGAGTTGGGGGTGGAGGAGAATTTGTGTCCAACTATCGAGATGATGCTTCTACGGAAGATGCAATTAAGGTGGTGCAAGCTAGAGGACGTGATCTGTAGAAGTTAACCTCTTCTATTTGCATATTTTCTTATGCAGTAAGTTTAAACAGTATATAAATTTTGCATTATGGTATATCTACAATACAATTAAACCTATACACTAACAGTAACGTATTAATATAAAACTTAGTTTTATACTTGAAACACATTTCAATCAAGTATACAACAGATTTCAAGTTTGTGTCAATTGCGAAATGAGGGGATTTTATTCCTTCAATATCATAAGAGATTGAACTCTGAAAAAATAAAATTGAATCTTTAGTAACATAAAGATTAATTAACATAAACTTTAATTAACATAACGAGAAAAATTAAAACATTACAATGAAGAAAAAAATCCACAGAAAAAATTAAAATTATCACAATTCAATTTATTTTAGCCCAAAATGAGTAGTGTTCATTCTGTTAACGTGTTTTTAAAATTATCATAACTCAATTTACTTTAACCTAAAATAAGTAAGTATGTGTTTATTCTGATAACAAAATTATCACAACTCAATTTACTTTAATCCAAAATGAGTAGGTATGTGTTCATTCTGATAGCAAAATTATCACAAATTAATTTACTTAGCCCAAAATGAGTATGTGTTCATTAGTGTAACGTGTTTTTATTAATGTTTTTTTTCAATCAATACAAATGTGATCACCTTCGTAGTCTAATAAGTCAGACACATATTTTCCGACCCGAAGTTTGCGGGTTCGATTTTCGTTATTCTGTATACAATGAAAGTGTAATACAATACCATTTATTTTATAAAAGTACACATTGTCACAAGTACACTTTATTTAGAGCATTTATCACATCCTCATTTAGGTGGAATTCCGCCTGATAAAAGCCTCGGGAAAGGAGGTTCTACCTTCTATCCCAGAATTCTACCTCCTTTCACGAGGTTCTCTTCAGGTAAATTCTTCCTGAAGAGAGCCTAAAGATAGGAGGTAGAAGTACATATATCGGGGATTAATGTAATTAGTGGAATAATAAAATAATTTAAGGTTCAATATTCTAATACGAAGTTCTACTAAGTTAAAGCCGAAACCTTTGATAAAACGCTTTATTTCAATTGAGTAGTTTTAAAGAAGTATATAGACATTTAACACCTTTCTGCTTGCCATATTACAATCAATTAATCAGGTTGCACTTCATATAATACAATGAGAGTGTAATACAAAAAACAACATTTAATTTTTTTTTACTTAGGCCATCGTTTTTGGATTTCCAAATCCCCCTTCGTATTATAAAGGGTGTTAAAATGAATGAGTGTACGCATTCATATTAAAACAAGTTTTTGTTTTATTGTTTATTGGCATTGAAATTCCTTCCACCATTTAAAAACAAATATATAATATATCAACTTCTTTGTTACATAATATACATCACAAAATTGTTTATATACAATAATTTGTATAGTTTTATAAAAATACTAAGATTTTTTAAATTATCTGGACTTCGTAGAAAAAGAAAAAATATTAAAAAATGCTGTGGAGATGCTAAGAAAAATTGAGCTACGAATAAAATTGTTGTTTTAAGTAAGATGACGAAGAAAGAAATTAAAAGGAGAAGTATGAATGATACAAAATTATGTAAAGATCTATGAAAGTGGAGAAAACTAAAGTTTGGATAGAAAAGTATGGAAATCTCTTCCATCTGCCTACCCCACAATGGATGCATAATAATTATCTGTGTGTATATAAAAAAACTTTACTCGAGTCAGTTATTTTTATGATATTGAATTATAGAACATTTTTGTTGTATACAGTAAAACCTGGTGGGGTTATTTCCAAGTGGACTTCTTTTATAACCAATCGGAAAGATGTTGAAGAGGTTTGAAGTAAAAAGCAGGCATACTGAATTAAAAATCTGTTTCAAAGGGAATCAACCCCGTAATCTCCTGATCGAATGACATGTACCATATGTTACTATTTAGGCCACGGGGGCTGTCAACTATTTTCTAATGAAAACTGAAGATTAACAAAAATACTGCGTTTATTTGCATAATTTATATTTTCACATTTTTTGTGTAAGAATCTAACTGATACGATTATCGAGATATTCTTCGACACATTTGAAAAAAACCTCGAGAAACGCCTGGTATCATCACCTAGTTTTATGTAAAGTTTTATCCTCCCATATACCGGGAATAAGTAGGCTGTTTGACATCAACCCGAATAAAATTGTTTTCGAGATCGGAAACACAAAAAATAAAAAAGGAACAAGTACGAAAATAGATTGAATTATGAAAACTGAACAATTTTCTGAAGAACACTTAAGTTTTTCGCCTGCGTTACCAAAGCACCTTGTTTTTTCCTAACGCAAAATAAAATATAAACGGAAGAAATTTTATTAACATGGACTTGGCGAAATTGACAAAAACAAAAACAAGCCAAAAACAAAATGTATGCATGGAAACAACTCAAAACAGAACAATAAAGGTATAATTCAACGTCAGGAAAGCTAGCCACCCCTTCAGCACTTGCGGCCGGACAGGAGCGGACTGACACCTACTTACGAGTAGGTAAGTGGCTTTTCATGATTATGGTAAAATGCCATTTATACACGTTAATGAGAGCTGTCAAACAATTCAGTTTTATTGTTTCTTTCTCTGTTATTTTATAATACTAACAATACTAAACATAATAATAATAAAAAAATGACATTTACATAGTATAATTTAGAGAGTAAATTTTCCCCAAGGGTGTTTTAACTAAGAATTCAAATACACTCATACATTTTGATATGACCTCCCAAAAAGAATTGTCTTTAAGTACTTTCTAAAGCTGCATACGCCACATATATCTTTGACACCATGAGGCACACCATTCCCCGTTACATAACCGGCAACAGTAAAAGCTCTAGCATAATACCCTAGCCCAGTGTTCCCCAACCTTTTTAGACCCGCGGACCGGTAAAAAAAGGAAAAAATTTTCCCGGACCACTAATACTGAAATAAAAGTGTTTTTTTTATTTAATATTTTTTTAATCTTATATTGTGACAGATGGACATATGTAACTATAATTAACAAATATACATATAACAGTTAAACAATTTTAATTGTAACATTGTCTGATACAATTCAAATTTAACAAAAACAATGGAGTTTTTTCAACAAACTAATGCGAAACCTGCTGTTGCATCTTTGCTAATATATTGGATATTCTTGGCTGCAGTGCTGTCTCTGACAGACGAAGTGCTGCATTCACGTCCAGCCTATTCCTTTGTTTCGATTTTATTGAGGACATGGATGAAAATGCTTTTTCGCATGAATAGGTTGTTGAAAATGACATTAATAAATTTATAGCTTTACAGCTTAAAGATGGATATTCATCTTCCACTGATATCTAAAACTGAGGCAATGTTAATGTTTTGTGTCTGGATATCAGAGTGACATCCGAAGACAACTCTATTAATTGTTCTTTTTCTCTACTCGTAAGAGTACATGAAATTATGTCCTCCATGAAGGGATTATTAATCCAAAGATTTCCTTTACGAGGATCCTCATTTTCGGGATAACAATGATTAAATTTTAGTACCAACGCCTTCAAGTGTTGACTTATTACATTTAAAACACCTTTCCTGTCGACGTCAGCGGCAATTAAAAATTCTTGCAAAAGTGGAAACATTTCTAAATCCTCAACTTGTACCTACGCGACAAACCCAAAGAACTAGCTTCTTTTTAAATGCATCGACCTTATTTCTCAATTTAAAAATATTTGTACAAAACCCCTGGAGAGAAAGATTAAGGTCATTAAGTAGAGTAAATATGTCCGCCATATATGCGAGTTTACTCAATCATTCCTCGTCCAAAAAATGTTCTAGTAGGGCGGAGTTTCTCTCTCTCATAAAATGCGAATTTCTTGAATTTTGCGGCCCGGCGGAAAATCTCTGCGGCCCGGCACCGGGCCGCGGACCACCGGTTGGGGAACACTGCCCTAGCCTATATGATGGATTTGGAACAACCAATTTATTATTTGAAAAAATAAATCAACCTTAAAGTACTACTACTCTCCGAAGAGACATACCTCAGATACATATTCGAAATATACGTGTACAATTGATATATTGCCAGGCGTCAATCCACCCACCAAATTGTTTTAACAATAAAGTTTTTAATAAATTACTAGTATGTTAATAATGTTCTTATTAAGACAGTAAAATATCTTTGGGGTTTCTTTTGTTTAATTATTTAAATTACATTGAAAACAAAAGTTATGTTCAATAGACAATCAGTAGCGTTAATTAATTGCAGCCACTCATCTAATGTACCCAATAGGACAATATTTTCACGTTACATATTAAAATAAAAAGGTTCGTAGGAAGAGTTTGCCGCCTGGAAATATGCCCGCCAGATTGTTTGTTAGTGTTAATAATAAATAAATAATACATTTAAAATTTGGTGCTGTAAAACCGGAGTATTGAAGCTGATCTCGATAGTGGATCCGCCCCTGATTATGAGCGGGGGAGGGTTTACGAGAATCCATGGAACAAAACACAACGTGGAGGTCAATCAAAGTTGGCTTTCTTTGTCTCGTGGAAACACCTTCGTTTCGCCTTTTATTCCGAGTGTTGATTGCCTCTTTTTATTTCTATTACATCGCTATTCATATGCCTGAGGGATCAGAGTGGGAGAAGAGGGCGTGCCACCCTACTCCCCGTAGGCGAGATGGAGGTAGGTATACCTCCGCCCATCCAGCCAGGGGCGGAGGGGGCTGGTAAGTCTCTCCATTGCTGTTTATGCGAGGTTTATTCTTACGGCACAACTCGCACAAATTGTATTGCTTGACGCGAAATCAAGGAATTTTGCTTTGATACCCCCCGCTTCTTCGTAAACACGTCTACCTCATTCCTCTGCGCAGTCCTCATCAATAAAATGGAATTTTCTCGCAGCGCCGTGCTCGGATACAAAAATAAATTGATTCATTTACGATATGACACTGTAACTTTCCTGGCGAGCAAATTAATGCATTCATTCATATTCTAATGATCAGGTTTATATATCAAACGAAACAAAAGTAAACATTTTATAACCTAAGGTTCATATTAATTTAAATCCGATTGATCTTGTATTGTATTGTTTTACAATTTTTTGTATACATTACTACCTAGTGATCTTATTGCCATGTAGCAATCTCTTCCAACCAACCAAAAATATGTTTAAAATGCCTCATGTAAAAACCAGACTGGAATACTTAAAAAAAAAACGAGAATCAAACCCGCAACTCCTAGGCTAGGAGTCCGGCGTCTTATCAACTAAGCCGTGGAGGTTGCCAACGCCATGACCTTATAATTGAAAAATATGATATATCGTTAACTTTGTTCACTTATACAAAACTTTCTTATTAAAAGTTCACTGGCGTGTATTCTATTCTTTCAGTTTAAAAGACAATTTTATGTAGCGCCGTTTAGAAAGCCGACTCACCTCAAGGCGCTCCAACTCGGGGGCTGAACCCATTTATACTTAACAAATCATGTCTACCAACTATAGCAGTGCCCGAGAAAATTACATACAACTCTTTCTTTGCATACATCACAATCTTGTGAGACTACTGCCAAGACATGCGTCTTACCAACTAGGTCACGGAGGTCGTCAAAATTCTAAGTACCATGTAATAAAAAAAACTTAGAAGAAACTTGGGAAGACTCAGGTAATGTTAAACTAATTCATTGTAGAAATAGTAGTTGATGGTCAGTTAGTGTAGTTGATGGTCAGTTAGGTCAATCAGTCAGTTAGTTAGTTAGTGGCCATAGTAGTTGATGGAAACCAGTTTGAAACTATACAGTAAGACATACACACAGAACAGTTAATTTTTATTATGAAATTCACGCCCAATAAGAAACTCTAAGAATGATTAAGTCGGGTTAGAGTAAGGTTAGTTCATTGAATGCTATCTTTAAAGGGAAATTTCATTTCTGTCTTAAAAAGAAAGTGTTTAAATAATGCATTATATCCATTATTAAAATAGCTTAGAGACTATTATATCACAAGAATGAAGGATCAAAGTTGGATAATTACTATCATCATCCTATATCTGAATTGAAGTTGAATAAAATTGTTGTTAACAAAACAGTGTATTTGTTGTATTGCATTACACTTTAGTTGTATATGGTATAACTTACATAAAGACATATAATCCCGCTATTTCCCTGTCGGAGTAGGCAGAGAGGACAGAGCACCAGACCTAATTATCTCGATACATATGTGGCGGTCGTCGCACACTCAGTCGCACACTCGGAACACTGTGGGCGTCCATACACACGGTCAATGACCGATGAAGCGACCTTTGCATTCCTCGACAAATCTAAATAAACAAGTCCAAAGTTCACACGCCGGCCAATTAACCCATAGCCCGGAGCGGACCGCATTCCATACTAGAGCGAGAATGCACCACGCTTGTCTCGCCAGTTCCGTATTTGAATGATACCTACATACAACATTAATCGTTTTTGCATTCGCAGAAACGAGACGTAGGCATATCGCGAGCGCATTCCCGCGCACATTCTAAAATGATATAAATACCTACGTTACTAATAAAATTCCCCTTTTTTTTTTCGCGTCTCCTAAACAAACCTATCCTTAGCCTCTTCTACATACATACACCTTCTCATCCAACTTCCTCAATTTATCAGACTTTCCATGTTCATTCTTTCAGAATAACATATACTTGATCCAATAATACGTTTTATGGTCTTCTTCTTACACGCTTCCCACTTACTTTTTTCATTCATTAGTTTCACATGTTCGAACCATTTCAGCGTGCTGTTCTTCTTATTACTTAACTAATCAGCCTTAAGTTTATGTTATATTCACATCTAGCTGCATTTCGTATTCTGTCATACATTGTCACTCCATGTAGTATTCTTAATGCACGCATTTATTCAACTTCTCTCACCTTTTTCCACGTCCAAATTTCATTCCCATTCATCAAAGTTGTCACCAAAATACAATTGTAGATCATTTTAGCGGATTTTGATACTATTTGGTTGGAGTATACATGTTTGAGTGTCCCATTGATTTTGTTTAAACTTAACGGGTTCACTGATACGTAGCAATATTTTCAAATGAACCAGCAAGGTGTTTATTAGGGTTTTAATTAAAATCTGATTCGGATCCTTAGTTTCAACAGAAATTGAATTCGAATATGCTATCTTGGAAGACAGACACCTTTCCAAGTGGGCTACGGAGGTCTTCAGATGTCAAGTCTATTGCGATACAATTGAAAGCAAAAAAAACCTTTTATCTAATCTCACAGGGCATTTTAATATTGTTCCTTGTAAGAAGATACATAAATCACAAATAATCTCGTAAGGAGGAACCGATTTTTGTATATCGATAAGTTCTAATCTCAATTCTCAGAAATGTAGAGTTTTAAGAGAGTGCGGTGACTTCAGATTAGATATGGATGATGAGATTTTAAAATCAGTTCTTGGCTTATCTATGAAGTGGTTGAGTTATTTGATACAATATGAATAAAAAATACCAAAATCTCCAACCGGATTTTTTTTATATAATATTTAAATTCAGCAGAATATGAAACAAACCAGTCTATCCCAAACGAGGACATCACGAGATGGTGTTAATGTCTCTTTGTGGCTTCGTAACTTAGTTTATAAGACTTCTGTTTTCCAACTCAAGGGTTCTGAGTTAAATTCCCGTTGGTACTCATTTTTTAATGGAGTCTTGTCTGGTTCTTCCTTTAGACCTCTTATACATCTTTCTGGTAAGCTAGAAGATATTTCCGCATGCTACTGAACTCGTGATATTTTATTGAATTACATTTTCGTCGTATACAGTACAACCTTGCGGGTGTATTGCCATGTGGCAATCTCTTCCAACCAAAGAGAAATATATTAAAAGAGACCTTAAGTGAAAACTAGAGTGGAATCCTTTTTTTAAATCTGGGTTTCAGCGGGATTTGAACAAAGAAAGCGTAATGCAATGTATGATATTTCGGCATTTGGCATTGCATTTATATTCAATACTATTTCTGTTCAAAATTAAACCTTTTTGAAATAAATTATTTAAAACAATATTATTTACAATAATTATTGCTTCTATGAATTTGAAATGATTTAATTTAAATATAAACCGTTTTAACAGAGTTAATACATTTTAATATTTTTTTGTATAACATATGTATCATACATACCCACTATCAAGCCATGCCATGCTCCTTTGGGGTAGGAAGAGAAAACATATCTTCAAAGCTTTCTATCCATGCACACAACTTTCATCTCGTCTACATCTATAAATCTCGTCTAATATGCTCTCATTTATTTATTTATTTATTATTACACATGACAAGAAATATACATAATTTGCGAAAAAAACAACAGGTAATTTAATTTAAACATACATTATTTTAATGGATCTGGGTTTGTCGCCTTTCATTTGTCGTATCCCCAGTAAACTAGGCTTTTGCCTGTATCTCACTGAGGATATTTAGCATGAAAAAATAAATCGATACTTCTTTCCGATTTTTGATAACACAAAAAAAAAACTCCGTTGCACGTTCTCATCAACCTGACAAACAGTGACACTCAATTACAACTGGAAACACCATGAGGAATCAAACTCTTCACACATCATCACTCCAGAAAGACCAAACCTGTTCATCCCATAATATACCGCACACAATCATAAGAATAAAAACAAAAACAAAAGTAAAACCAAAAATGAACCCAAAAAAAAGCAAAATTTCAAAATTCTCATGTTTCTTATATTTCTTTACTTTTCCCTCACTTAATTTTTTTTGCAACTAGCTCCCTTCATTCTTTTCTCGGGTTACCTCGTCTTCGTTATAATAATACAATATTTAAAAAAAAAACGAATTAAAAATCTAACGATCAATAAGAAACTTATTTTTCAAAGAAGTTTTTTTAGCTTAGCTTGTCTTTCGAAGCATTTGAAAATTACTCGAATAAAAAATAAGTCATACGATATAATACCATTTATTGATAGTTTTACTGTAGCAAAAATCTACAATAGATTTATTATAATTATATTTCCTTTGATATTAATTTTTCTAAGTTTTGTTCAACATTATGGCCAGAAAAATAGGGGTTCATTACATTACTGATATTTGACAAAACTCACTCTTGCTTTTAGTTAATGGCACTGTTATATTTTATTTTTCTTTAACTATAAAAAACAAACCGACGAGATGAAGAGTCCATCTATTACTTCCTTCTATTCTACCTTAAAAAGAAAAAAAATCAAACTTAAAATTCAATGTACTTACAAGAAATCCATTATATTAAAATGTCCTTTCCTTTGTCTATATATACGGGTATATCTTATCTACTCATCAAAGTAAATATCACCTACGTATATTTTGTTTCCAATAAAGAATCCTACTTGATCCCGATGTCAGTCGCTTGAGGAAGTAGGTGTGTTGTGGGTGGCGCTAAATCCTACCCAACAATCACTTCTCTCAGCATTCCTTATTACTCCTCCCGCCTCCTTATTCAGCTCTCTTAATACTTGCTATTCCTATTCATCCTCCCAGCAAAGATGTCAAGTAATAAAATCAATAAACATTTCTTAGGTATTGAAAATTTGTAAATAAAAAAGTAAGCCTTTTATTGTCGTTTCCAATAGTCTTGTGAATAGTAAACTTGTTTTTATATTGACACCACAGTTGTTAACTTAATTTCAGAATATTTATGCTGTTGATCCTGTGAAGTGAAGTGATCTGACTTTTAGTGTGATATATGTGGGTGACGTGTGTAGCTTTAGGAAGTACTAGAAGACTTATTTTGGGAGGTCTTATCAAAATTGATGATTGTACATGAATACTACACATATACTACATTTCACCCAAAACCAAATGTGTTACTCTCACATATCAGAAGATCTCCAAAGATTTATTTATAGTTTGTCTTGAAGATCTCCAAAGATTCATTTATAGTTTGTCTTGAAGATCTCCAAAGATTTATTTATAGTTACAAATATATGTTTTTCGTGAGGAAGTACGTAATATAATGACCGCAGCCACTATTTTTGATCTGTCAATAATAGTGCGTTTGATTTCAGAGTTAGAGTGCTTTTGAGGAGAGTCATTTTTCTTAATGGTGGTGTATAAATTGTTTTTTTATTATTATTATTAACGTAATCTTAGTTTATTTTGTGGCGGCCATTCATAAATTTATAAAAAGTTCTAGAGGCTATATTTTAATTCAAAACAACACAGTGACCTCTTCCATGCTCAAGTTAGTAAGTCCGGGGATACTGGGTTCAATTCTTGTTGGAACCCAATGTATTTGAAAACAGGTTCTAGTCTGGTTTAACTTAAGCAATCTTGAACATAATTCTGATTAGTTGGAAAATATTGCCTCAAGACAATAAACTCACCAGGTTTTACTGTTTACAACGATGTGTAATACAATACAATAAATGATGTATTTTATACATATGATATCCCTCAACAAATCCGAATTGGTGATATAAAAATGTTGAAGAATGTGATCAGGAGACAATATTGTCTTGACTGTACCAATAATCAATTCTTTGGAATAAGAATCACTAGAGGGTGCACGTAACTCACAGTTCGCTATCGCGTGTGTTTTGAAATACTACCGCACGCAGACAGGCAAGAACACCTCCTAACGCCTAGCGCGAGTGAGCATTATTACCAGACCAACTTTTAAACCAGAAAATAAAATGATCACTTCAAAGTTTCCTCTCCTTTAGTTGTATAAATGACTGTTATGAAATGAACTACAAGGTGTCGTAATTCATATATAAATTCTTCTTCATTTTAAAACTTGGTTTAGAATAATTAAATTATAAAACCGATGATTTAAGAATCATAAAAGACTAGTCCACCAACAGTATTAGCTGGGACGACCAAGGTCTGAGTGAATGTGATGGAATACAAGTAGCCTGAACGAGTGGACTTGTTTTTTCTAAATAATTAGTTGTAAGAATTGTTATCTAGTTATAAGTAGTATGTAGGTGTTAATTATTTCTAAGAAATCATATATTAAGATTATAAAAATAAAATGACATGTAGGAAAGTAAGATTAAGTAAGTTCATAAATTATAATATGTAAATAAGATTAGTTAAGTAGTAAATTTGTATGTAGGTATAACCTTGACAAATATTTGTACAATATATTACTTTGTTTAATAAAAAAAAGGGAATCATAAAAAAAACGTTTGGGAGTCGAAGCCTTTAGGAGACAAAACGCTTTGTTGACAAAGGCACCTAATGTTGGACCTAAGGAGGCTGGCGAATCAGATACACTAAAGATGAATAACGTAAGATTGGGTGTAAAGCGGCATCATCATGGATGTATATATTACTTTTGTATAAGCTGTATGGCTATTGGAGGTAAGGTAGGTAGCGTTTGTATAAAAAAAATTCTCATCGGATCCAATTTCTAACAAGAATTTCAGCAGAGCAATGTCATATATTACTTAGATATATTTTCTTTTTAACGCGTGCTCAATGTTAAGCGTTGTGGTTCTCTGTTTCGAATTTGGCATATCACCTATCTCCAACCCTCCCAGTTCTGGGCCATGTTGAATAAAGTGCAAACATATATTTGTAGATTTTATATTTTTCACATCAAACTGACAAAGTAAATTTTGAGAAATTATTTTTCAAGTAAAATGTTGTTGATCCCTGAAATAGGCGCACCTCCGTACAATTTAAAAATAATGAGTTTACATAGGGCATGGGTAGACAACAAGTATCAAATGTCATCTTGTTTCGAAAGACCTGATTTCACTTGTCTTATGTGAACATCGATTTAAGAAGGGAACTTATGTGAACATATTCTAATCAACACTTTTGACTTTAGAAATCATATAATTTTTTTTCTTCTTCGTAATACTTATATTTAAGTGAAGTATATATTTAAAGCGCAGATCAAAATATTTTTTTTTTGGATTGCTAAAAGAAATCTAGCCCTAGGGCTGTGTTTAACCTTTCCCTTTCTGCGCTAAAAAATCCGCCTGTTCCGGTGATGTGTATTCAATACACATGTAAAAATGAGCGATTTAAAATCGGAAAAATAAGAATATTCATAGCCAATCAGTCAAAAGTGATAACAATTGAAATTTAATTGCTGAAAACACGAAAAAAACATCGGCCGACGTTCACAAAACGGGTAAAAAGACCACCTCAGATGAATGCGCTAGAGCGACTGAGACCTGAGACGGACTAACACTGTGTATGTTATACCACGGAGGAAGAAACACAACTGCAAACTGAGATTCTATTTCTTGCGTTCACATATACCGAAGTAGAGTGTTTTTAGAATGAATATACCTACGTCACACACTGGCATAAGTTTGATTGTATTGGTGAATTTATTCCAGATTCTCACAAAATATCTCTGATGTGGCCGATACGTGCTTATTATTATTAATATTATTTTTTCATTCAATGCGTAAATGTATTACGGAGAGATAACATACCTAAAACTTGAACCGAGTATTTATTATATTTATAGATATATTAAAGTTTATAGAAGCAATGTATACTATTGTAGTTAGTTACACATCACAGGGAAGGAAGGGTTAACCAACATTGATTTTATATTTTGCGGGAAAAATATTTTTAGTAACATATTTTACATATTATTTATAGTTAAGCCATTAACACTATGGATGTTTAAAGACATTGTAATTTGTTTGATCAAACACTGTTTATTCCACTTTATATAACTGTTTAACCCTACTGGTTTATACAGTTATATTAAGTGGAATAAACAGTGTTTGATTAAACATTTTTAGTATTATGTGTATTGAAATGAAGGAAAAGATGTAGCGAATTGAATTAAGGTATCACCACTGAAAAATGTAATGTTTCACTTACTTATTGATGTAATTGTATTGTATTACATTTTCATTGTACCATATACAACATAATCTAGTGATTTATTACCATGTGTCATTATTGTCTTTTAACCAATCATATAGATAGTAAAAAAGGTTGAAGTGAAAACTAGAATGGAGATTTTTTAAGTATAACGAATGCAAAATTTGTAAATTGTTTGTCTAAGAATCGAATCATGTCTAACATAAAAAAATAATTTGTTGGTGCCATGGTCTAACGGTTAGCATTCATGCTAGGCAAGCAGGTGCCCCAGGTTCAATTCCAGGTGGATTAATTTCTAGACTGGTTTGATTCTTATACCATTTTACATCTAAATCTAAGAATCTAGATGGTTTTCTTGCAAGGGATATTCTCTTATCTCCCTTATTTATTTAATGGGTTTAGCTAGTAAGAAAGCTCTTGAGGTGATCGTAATGGTCGGTAAATAGCACTTTACCAAATCATCTAAGAAAACGCAATTGTTTCTAAATTGTTCAGTATTTTTACTGTCGTATTTCAAAGAAAGTATCACAATTACATTGTAAAAAAAAAAACCAAACAACTTTTGTGACGGAGTCTCAGTGCAGATTTTTATGTCTTTCCTGAATAACAAAACGTGTCCCTATTTCACAATGCGAGGCTCAGGAAACGTATAAAGACGTTTGAAGGAATTGAAGGCTGCTATATTAAATTCGTAGTCGAGTTTGAATAAATTAAAATTTATGAAACGGGAAGCCTGCAGGCTGGAACGGAGACAAGGCCCCGCTTCCACCTATAGGCATTACCGGGTCAATTGAAACAAATGAAGTCGATACGAGGAAATGAAAGAATAATGCGACTATTTTGTACCTTTTTAAAGGTAATATTATGTAACAAGGAGGGGTAGATGAGAGTTATTTGTACCTTTTTGGGTGATGATTATTTAGTAGGGATTTTATTGTTGATTATGTTGAAAACGTGGAATATAAAATAAAATAAACTGAATGAGATATTTCTATTTTATACGATTAAGACAAAGTGTAGATATTGATGTAAATTTATTTGGTTTAAATACAGCGTATTTAAAATTATTAAACATTCTGAGATTTATCTTTAGCTTGAGAAAGTTCGATCATATTAATTTACGGGTATATATTTTATTTTAATTTGAATTTTATTAACGACACAACAGTGTCTTTTATATGCAAATGAATATATGACAAGTTATATAAGTACTTAAAATTATTGACAAAAAATACAAAACTTTATCTTAAACTAATATGGAGATACAAAAAGGAGTAGTAATAATAAATTACAGTAATTTTTTTAAATTATTTAATATTTATATGTATATTTAAGTTCAATATATATTATGTATGTATACCACAAAATATTACCAAATTTCACCAAGCAGACTTACGTAATTGTTGAACACTTATTTTATAGTGGTTAAGAACATAGATTTGTTTTTAGTGGAACAACGCTTACATAGAACAAAAATTGGATTTTTGGGAATTTTATGGATTTTATGGATATATCAGACAGAAGTTAAATGATTGAATGTAAGAAATATTAGGTTTTCGAGAAACTCGTTTCGTATTCCTTGGATTGAGTCGCTTGTAAATAATTAAAAATGAGCGAGAAATCGTAGGAGTTGTGTGGATATAGAAGAGGCTAAGGATGTATGTCGAGATAGGGATGTGTGGCGCTCTCTCTCTCTCTCTCTCTCTCTCTCTCTCTCTCTCTCTCTCTCTAATGGTATGTATGGCGTTAGGACAACATTTTCGTTGCCGACTTCATTCCAAACGTGATGAATATATATTATAATATTATGAAAGGTAATAGTTTAGCGCATTTTTTTCACTTATTGTCTATTCGGTAATAACTAATCTCCAGCGGTATTTTGGTATCATTTTAAAGGTGGAAAAAGACAAGTGCTTTTTTTATGTTTGGGGCATTTTAGTACCGTAAAATAAGACATTACTCAAAAAAATATATTGATATGATGCAATAGACGATCTGTGTGTCAAATGTGGTTTAAAAAAAACCATAATGGTGATATGACACTCGAGTATGATGTCCTCTCTGAAAGGCTGATTAACACTGATGACGACTAAATCAAGGCTTTGATCGACATATTCCAGCATTCAAGTTACGAAAGATTACTGAGATACAGAAAGTATTGAACACCACTGCTACGAGCAAGTTAGATTTAAAAAATTGAGCTTGAATTTTACTTGAAAAAAAAAACTAAATTAGATACTTTGTGAATAACCCAAAAGATGCAAAATTCATGTATTGTCACTATTGTATGTAAACTTAAAATTCCATAAACTTTTTCTACATGTACTCTGCAATGATAAAGTGTTATTCATGATTCGCTCGGGCGCTGTGTAGCTGCCAGACGTGATTTGTTTAATACAAGTGGGTTTGCTTCCCGAGTAAGAGCGTCCTTGAGGAGAGTTTGCTCTCTAAACGCTGTTTAGTAAAAGAGTATTTTGGAAAAAATAACTGAACCGCCGCCGCCCCTTTTTTGTCGCCGAATAAGATTAATGCTTAATAAAGCAATTCTAGTTGGTTGGAAGAGATTGCCACCTAGCAATAAGCCAGCCAGATAGTTTTTACAATGAAGTTGTAAATAAAAAAATAAATGAAAAGGCTGTGGAAATGCGTGTACTAAGAAAAAGTTATGAAATTTCAATATATGAAAAAGGCGTATTTAAGACATCAGTAATGTACCTATGCATGGATGTTTAAATTACAAGTAACCTTTCCCTTCCTGTGCTAAAAAAATCCGCCCGTTCCGGTGTGGTGTATTCAATACACGTGTACAAATGAGCGATTTAAAATCGGAAAAATAAGAACATTCATAGCCAATCGCTTAAATCAATAAAATTTAAAGTCAAAAGTGGTAATAATTGAAATTTAATTGCTGAAAACAACAAAAAAACATCGGATGACGTTCACAAAACGGGCGAAGCGACCATCTCGAACGAAATCACACTGAGCGAGAGAAGCGAGCGAACTGAGATTCTATTTCTCGCGTTCCCATATATCGAAGTAGAGTGAGAGTGAGACGTGAATAGCGTTGTTTCCTCACCCATAACGGGTTTTTATAATGAATATACCTACGTCACACACTGGCATACGTTTTATTGTATTGGTGAATTTATTCCTGATTTTCACAAAATATATCTGATATGGCCGATAAGTCCTAATTATTATAAATATTATTTTTTCATTCAATGCGTAAATGTATTACGGAGGAATACCTAAAATCTGAACCCAGTATTTATTATATTTATAGAGATATGAAACTTTTTAGAAGCAATGTGTACTAGTTACACATCACAGGGAAAGAAGGGTCAATAAAAAAGCTTTAAGATGACATGGACATGGCTGGATCAAGTGAACCAGACTTTCAAAGAAGGTAAAGTGAGATTTATGAATGTGAATAAAATAAGGTTACGCATGACGATACGTATGAATGTGGTGGAGGCGTAAGTTGTATTGAATTACGAGTATATTGCGTTTTCGTTGCACCTGGTGGGATTATTTCAATTTGTCAATCTTTTACAAATAATCAAAAAGAAATTGAAGAACTCTAAATTAAAAACCGATGCAATTGAAAAAAATGGGTTCCATAGGGAATCGAACCCAAAACCTCCGGGTCGGGTTCGACAAGTTTCTTACCAACTAGGTGACATAGATAGTCAACTATTTAATAATGAAAGAGGATGATTAAAAAACGAAAATAATGAATTAATTTGTAATTTTATAAATTTTTTGTTCGGAGGAATGAAACTATTTCGCTTATAATGATTATGTGTACTTATATGCATATACTTTTTATATTATTTTATTTAAAAAAATTATAGTGCAAGCCACGTTAAGTAAAATTGTTGATAAAATAAATCGTTAACGCTTATGACATATTTTTCTTTATCGCCAATGAATAGAGCATATTAAGACTTTGAACTTTTTAAAATGACAGCGTCGTAAGTCATAAAATAATAAATTCAAAAGAGGTCGTTACTTAAATTATCGGACGGGGTCGTTCCGGTCGAGGGGTACGCCTACTTACAGGCACAGGAATTCTGACGTTATCGCTCAATTTTTTTACACGATGAAGTGAAACGTTAAACTCTTGCTATTGGTTAAAGATACGTTATCTCTGTGCACCATTATTTGTAGAACACGGAACGAAATGATGAATGGATTATTTCTAATGATATATACCAACGTGCACGTGCACAAACACACGTAGCTTGTATATATTTTTATGTATATCTTTTAAGAATCGGTAGACATTGTCGTGCAAACCACACATTACATCATTTTATTTTGAGTGACTACATGAGAGCGTTTATAAGATTTCCTGTAAAAATAAAAATAAAAAACCGTTACAAAAATATAATACATTCAAACATACCATCACGCCGTTTCCCTGTCGGGTTAGCCAGATGATGAAAGCGCCAAACTTTCCTTTCGCGGCACATTTCTTCGATATTTTCTCCATCCGTACACTTTCTTATAAAATTTCAACGATTTTTCTGACTTTTTACATTTCTTTCTTTCAAAATATCATTTATTTGATTCAATGATATTTGTCATGATCTTCTACCACACGATTCATTCACATTTGCACTGTATATTTGTTTAGTTGGATTATTTTCATGCATTCGTTCTACATGTCCAAACCATTTCAGATACGCAAATTTTCAAAACAGTATATAGCCCCATGTTTGAAGAAAAAAAAACATGATATCACAATCCATATTTTAAAAATGAAAATAAATATATTGCCAATTGTGTATTCCTCTTCTTTCTTTATTTAATCATTTTGACACTTTTTCGTCCGAAACGATAAACATTTTTTTTCTGATTTTTTACATTTGCGTCTGTTAAAATATCATTTCTTCGACCCAATCATACTTTCATTGGTCTTCCATCAAATTATTACATATAAATATCATATCTTCTTCTTCCCAGTGTCATGCCAGGTCCCCCCAACGTTAAATATCCCCTGAGAGTAGACATCTTCGTCCCCGGCAGCCCGAAAAAGATCCCCGACGCTCCTTATAGCAGTCCAATCACGTATATTGCGGAGGCAGGAGATTTGCCTCCTGCCAATTTCATATACGTTCCGTTTTATTGAAAAAAATGTAGATAAAAACAATAAATCAGTACTCCGCCATATATCCGTTTAATTTTAAATAAAACTGATGGCTATAAAAATAAGTATAGATTCATTTTATTTCAACTTTATTAAATTAAAAAAAAATTAACATAAGACTGAAAATTAATCTATTCTTCGAAATCTATTTCTTGCTAACAAGTTTTATTCTTAACATTTCCTTCTATCAAAATGTTCACTTGATCCAATCATACTTTCTTTGGGCAATACTTAACTATAATTTGAGAGTATTCACTTGAAATAACTTTGTTCATGTCTCCTTTGTTTTTCTAATATTGTATATTTATTGTGTATATCTACTTGTAGTGTAAACAAATACATTTTGATGAGACAATAATTGAGATGATATAGTTTGCGCTTTGCACGACGACTTAAGAACAATATGTATATCCGTAATGCAAAAGTATTATTGTGTATAATATATGCCAAATACACAGCGCAAATGTTAGCGGAAGGCGTGGTAAAAAAGGACTAAGGAAAGTAAGGTTGGATCAAGTAAATAATGTTTTGAAATAATTACATCTTAGAAGTAATTGAAATCGTAGGAGTGGTATGAAAAGATGTATGGATATGGAAAAAGCGAAATATGTGTGTCGAGATAGGAAAGTCTAGCCTCTGTTCTTTTTTACTTCCCCAGTAGGGAACGAAGTAATGGTATGTAAGAATATATTACTAGTATTATGGAAAACGTATACTTGACTAACAGAAAATGTGTGAGTAGGATTTATTTTACCTTTTTTAAGTTTTTTTTATTTAAAAAAATTATCTATAATGCAAACATTTGCCCAATGCTATACCTATATTCTAATTTATATTAAAAAACTAATCTTATTTTTAACTATCAACTAACATAATTTATATTTCCTACGTGTAATTTTTATTTTTAATAACCTTAATATTGAATTTCTTAGATATAGTTAACATCTGCATTTAAATTTATGACTAGATAATAATTCTTACAACTAATGATTTAACACGCACGTGTCCACTCGTTCAGGATACTTGCATATCATCACATTCCCTCAGACCTTGATCCTCACTGCTAATGCTGTAGGTGGACTAGTCAGGCAACAGATGACGCTTCGAAAGCATGTGCTTGTCACACAAAGGTAGATCGGACTTACTCTCCTAAGCCTCCAGGGCAGCTATTAGAGGATTGATGTGGTCTTTTTATATAACTTCACGGTCCAAGCGAGGGTGTGATGTTGGAGAGTTTGTTTACGCTGTTTGTCGTGAAGTCGGGAGAGGTTTATTTTGTGATGGGTGTTGAAGGAGATCGTGAATGCCTTGTTCTGCATTCGTTGAGGTTTTAGTTGATCCGTGTTGATCACATCATCCCAAACGAGTGCAGTTTATTTTACCTCATTGGTAAAATTTGAATTTTTACGTAGAGGAGGCGAAAAATGTGTATTGATAGGATAGTCTACCGTTCTATCCTCTGAGCTTACCTCGACAGGGAAACGGTGTGATTGTACGTATGAATGTTTGTATATCCGTTGATTGTGATACATTTTATTCTTGAATGAATAAACTATATAAAGTGCTTGTCATTTGTTTAATTATAAAATATTGTTTTTAAAACAAACGAAACACGATTAAATCTCCATAGAGATCAACCAGGAAGGTCTTTTAGAGTATTTTGCCCACTCAACGGTAGATAAAAAGAAGCAAGGGGTTATCAAAGTAACTTAAAATATTTCAATGAAATTCGTGTGCCTCAAATGTGTTTTATAATCTATAGTACATAATAAATTAGTAATTGAATTTTCAACGTTTGTCTATCTTGAATTCATTAAAATAATAAAGCTGATCGTTCAGATTTTTTTAACAGTTTGGTTAAACAAAATTTAGGTTGTATGAGAAATTGTATAGATGTGGAAGAGGCTAAGTATGTGTATCGAGTAAGGAGCGTATGGCACTCTGTCTTGTCTGCCTACCCCAATAGACAAATGCCATGATGGTATGTGTTTATAATTTAGTCAAATAAAAGGAACCAATGCAACAATCAAATAAAATATATTTAGTGACGAATAAGAGATTTATTGTTTTTGTTTACATATTTTTTAACCAAATGAGAAAATTAAATAATTTTTTTTGTGATTTATAAAGACCAAGGAAAATGTGATTGGTGATTTTGATGACCAATTGGTGTGTAACAAATTGGTAGATTCGTATATACCACATTAAAGGGGACTCGAGTAATGCGTATGTTTGTTTTCGTGGAACTCAAGAACTACTTAAGCAATTTCAATGTTATTTTCTCTTCATTATTATCTTTAGAGTGTCGTAAGCTATGCAATATTTCATCAGTGGACTAGCAGGTAACAAAATATGAAGCAACTCGAGGCAAAAAGTATATCTAAATTTAAATTGGTACGTTGGCTAATGTAAAACAAATATCTCCTTTTATAACTTATAGATATTTATACTTTACTTTTCACTTCACATTTCAAATAAGTTATACTTCACATTAGAAACAAATACCACATTTATTTTAAATATTTATAGTTAACATTAAAACCAAATACCACCTTTACATTAATTATATCTATTTTACTTCATAACATATTTCAAACAACATAAACTTGACATTTTGAATATAACATACAGGTATTTTAACTTTGCGAGTAATTATTACTTCACACTACTAACAACCTAACCGTCACATTATTAACAAACTAGACGATTAATTCGTGGCACGTACGGTTTTCGAGTTTCTTTATAACGTTTCTGAATGGTTAACAAAAAAATAATTGCCTTCGAAATACCTCATTAAATACAACAATACTATAGTGGGTCGGATAAATCAACTGACAGCTGAAAGTCGAAACCATATAATTTTTACTCGCTACTATTATTTATTCAATACAATATCAAGACGTGGATAAAAATAAATGATTTCTATTTCACAATTTAATTATTACAGCGCACACTTCAATTTATTAACAAATGTGAAAAAGCTTTGAAAATTTTCACTTTTGTATTATAAGTGCGAAATATCTAAAATATTGTCAAAAAATAATGTATTTTTTGGGTGACATTTATTTGAGATTTTTAATTTTTTTCTTTTAAGTCCAGTGTTCCAGATAGACTTAGGTAATTATTTATATAAAAGGAAAAAATAAAAAAACTTATTTTATATTTTTGTGTTTACCACAGATTTAATTTAGGTTCACAACTAGTTTAGAAGACCACCGTCTTCTTCGTCATATTCGAAACTAGTTGTGAACCTAAATTAAATCTGTGGTGAACACAAAAATATAAAATAAGTTTTTTATTTTACAAATTTTTTCCTTTTATGTAAAAAATGGCACCACAAAGTGAAACTATAGTCTTTTCGAAGAGTCAAGAAATAGGTAATTATTATTATAATTTCTTCTTTACATTACAAACAACCATAATTTATAGAAATACCATAAGAAGATAACTAAGTAAAGAGAGAACTACGAAAAAGAAACGCCGTGTAGTGGGAAAAGTTAGTAAAAAATAAATTGGCATAGTAATTTATTTTTATCAAACTGACATAAAAAATATTCTGACATAAAAAATATTCTGTATTATATCACATACTATTAGAAGAGTGTAGAAGTGGACTGTTTCCTTCAAGTTAGGGTCTATGGGTTATAATTCATACTGTCATTGTCGATGACTTCTTCGTCGAGGGGCCTTCTGATGGCTGTTAGGGGGAGTCGACAGGTGGTCTTGTGGTTTGCAACATGTTTTGGGGAAATCTCCGTTGCATAACTACAAATTTTCTTTGGGGTTACTTGCACTAATCAATAAAGCCCAAATGCATAACCGTTTCGAATTTATGCTTGAATGGAGCAAAAGTGAACATAATTATGCTAAAAAACTCCACCTATATTTTACACGTTATGAAATAATTGCAATAAATCTCGCCACTTTGCTTGGAAAAAAAAATACGTAATTAGACAGTAAAATACCCATTTTAAGAACTTTTAAAATAAAATATATGTTTTTTTTTTATTTTGCTATATTTGTAATAAATAAAGGAAAATGTTTTATGAGTTGGTTCCTTATTGCATATACACGTTCAAATGATAAATTTAGTATCTAAATAATGGTTTATTTCATGATAGTTGTTCTCATTATCTAAATAATAGTTTATTTCATGATAGTTGTTCTAATTATCTTAATAATAGTTGTTCTCATTATCTTAATAATAGTTTATTTCATGATAGTTGTTCTCATTATCTAAATAATAGTTTATTTCATGATAGTTGTTTTCATTATCTAAATAATAGTTTATTTCATGATAGTTGTTCTCATTATCTTAATAATAGTTTATTTCATGATAGTTGTTCTCATTATCTAAATACTAGTTTATTTCATGATAGTTGTTCTCAAATCTAAATAATAGTTTATTTCATGATAGTTGTTCTCATTATCAAATGGAAACAATCGTTCCATTGTCTAGTTGTATAAGATGGAAAAGTTTGAGGACATTGGAGTGAAATTTTGTTATAATTTGATTTATAGTGAGAATGAAGAACTATAAAACGCATGTTTAAGCTATAATTATGTTTTTTTTTTACTTATAGTTGTCATTGAAATATCTTAACGTCAAGTGGGATGTATGCACGCACTATGTTGAACTTATCACGGTGTGCAAGTAGAAACCTTGAAACAGGAAGGCAAAAATTAATCGCGATATTCCTACTGAAAGTTCTTTGAGATGGTTTTAACTGTCTTGCGATACTAGAAGCCCAGATAAATACAGACTTGCAAGAAATCAAACTGTGAAAAAATATTTAACACACCAACTTACAGAAAGAATATCAAGTCACGCGAGGTATAGATATATTTAACGACCTGAGTTACTCTGCGGATAAATTCTCTGCATTGTCTAGCAGTATGGAAGAATCCTTATGAAAAAAAATTGAATATTATTATCGAACCGATTTTTGTAGCAGGAAAAATCAGTACAAAGCGGTCAGTAAAAAAAATAATACATCAATCTAATTTGCTCAGATTTGGTTACAGACAATTGGGAGAGGCTTGTGGTTACTAGAAGCGTGGAAAAACCACACACACAAGGATGATCCCCAATGCGTTAGACTGACTAAGGGAAGCAATATGACTACCTTTAACCGCTGTTCTTCGAACCATAGAGCAGAAGGGTGGATGAAGAGCAGTGGTTAATAGCTATAATGGGAGTCACGATACTCAGTCATGATATAGTTACATGACAGGATGACGAAGAAGTTCAAATTTTAAATTAAATGAACTAAAGTACAATATTCATTTAAATCAGATATCTGTAAGATGTTTATGAAAATTTTAAATCAGATATCTGTAAGATGTTTATGTTTATGAAAATTTTAAATCAGATATCTGTAATTTAAATTAAATGAACTAAAGTACAATTTTCATTTAAATCAGATATCTGTAAGATGTTTATGTTTATGAAAAAACTAAGCAAATATGTTAGTTTGCAATCAAGTTCAGTCGGGTAATGTTACATTCTACAGTATAGTTAAATGGATTTGAAATATTTCCCGAAAATAATCGTTAGGATATTTCACGTTATAAAATAAATCACCTCGATTAATAAAATAATATTGGAGGCATCGAAAAGTTCGGAACGTAATTTCAATTAGTAATATTTATTCTGAAAAGGAATATTTACTCGGAATACTAAATTAAGGTAAACTAATAGGGGTTATTGGTTAAACTTGGGCGTTTTCGGTTTAGATATTTAACTCGGGTCCCATATTTAAATGTATGGGGGTCAAGATGACCCCACGACCCCTGATTGACCCCACTCGGTGAATTGTTATCCCTGTCGTGACCTCTCAAGGTGGAGGGGGGGAGGGATAATGGGTAAGGCTTGACCACTTTTGAACTAAGGTATTCAATCGAAAAAGAAATATACTCACAAATTAAACATTTTACTTGTATAACCGTTCATTAAGATTACTAAATACTAAAAGGAGCTGAATAGATGCTGTACAAATGCGAGAATAATTCATCGGGTGATAATTTATGGCAGAATACGGTATTAAGTAATCAGGGATAAACATGAACTTAAGGATGACGTATTGAGGATGAAGAAGAAGAGCATTCTGAGTTGGTTTGGACATGTAAGGCGAATGAATGAAAAAATACCAACAAAACAAATATACAGTGCAAATATGAGTATAATATATGGTAGAGGAAGACTAAGAAAAGCAAAATTGGATCAAGATAATAATATTAATTAATAAGCAAAAGTAGAAATCAAAGAAATCGTAGAAGTTGTATGAGATGGTGTATAGATGTAGAAGTGTCGAAAAATGTATGTCATGATAGAAAAACCTGACGATCTGTCCTCTCTGCCTATCCCGATAGGATTCGCACTAATTGAAGAGTGTAACTGGAGGAAAAATTGTGTCCGATCCCCCCATTTATCGAGCCTTTATGCTTGTAATCACTTAAGTAGGCACGAAACTTGCGGTTCGTCACCGTACGTGTTGGTAATACAACAACAATAGTTAATGCATGTCTAACATTAAAATCCCTGGATGGAAGTCAAGAGTCACACTAACTAGGACCACGGAGGTTGTCATTAGTATACTTTTCCTAAAAGGAAAAAGGTTTTGTCAAATTGCATCCCAAATGGTTAAGAAAACAAATAATCAAAACCAGTAGATTCTCCACGTCCACTGTTCCAGAACTGGAACAGTGAAAGAATCATGGTCCAAGGCAAAATTACCAGATCAACATAATTTAATAAGTCATCATGATTTATACCAATAGATGTGTATGTCTTGCAAAATATTGACAATCATTGATATGCGCTCCGTCCCTGTAGTCAGAAGTGACGATGGAGTAATATTAATAGCTTATGCACATGCAAGTACATTGTTTTCTGCCAGTGGCGTTACGTAAACATTTATTTTATACAAAAACCAATGTAAACCCTTGCACAGGTTGGACAAAAGGACGACGGGTGGAAGTCGAGAGTGAGAGATGGAGGGGGGCACACCGGTCAATTTATTTCTTGTCCTGTGTTTCTGACCGCCGTTATCATGATTGAATTAAGCAAGTCGGGCTTGACCCTCCCATTTCACCCTCCGGCGGGTGAGGGGATGGGTCGCGGTGATTTATAACTCCTCCCCCCTTCAGGTGGTCCTACCCCCCGTGGGCCTAGGATATATTTCTAATATATTCAATTAATTATTTCCCACCTTAATAAAACGGGGCACACGATGCGGCTCTACACACAAAACGTTTAATAGTTTGTAATTTATACACCAATATGGCGCGTGCTGAATATTGATTTCGGAATAATTTATTGCATTGCCCAAAATTATACGAACCTATTTTCTTAGTTGGGCCTACGCATCGGAGGATTTTCGGAGGTAACTTTTTTTAGGACAAAGTGTAATGCTAGCTTCATACGTACTATTTGATTCTTTTGAATATTTTATAACCACATTTAGTAACTAAAACCAATCAATGAGCCTTTCTATACTTGAGATCAGAGATTTTCAACCTTTTCGTTTGGAGGAATCCTTAATATATATTTGATACCTGATAAGCACTGTGTATGGCAATCATACACTATTCCCCGTGATCGCCGGCGAGTTTGCTAGTGTACAACGATTCACTCACTCAAAAAATCCACGGCACAGCTTCGCTTTCCAACTTAATTAACGTTGGAATGGCGAGGGGATCCTCGACTACGAGGCCCAGCAACGAACGAATGAACGTGTGATTGCTAGCTTACCTGCAGATGGAGGACGTCTGTGTGTGTTTTAGTTTATTGTGCGCTAGGTGTTCCACGTCAACATACATACAACCTTGACATCTTGATATCAAACCCAAAGTTTCGAAGCCAAGCAAACCAAAGTTCCAAGGCAATCGGCAGGTATAATCTGCGGTATTTGTTTATATAGTACTATTTTTGCATTGCTTTACAGCGCTATAATAATTTGCGATAAGTAACTGAAACACTTGAGTTTATAAATAAAATAATATGGAAGTGAATCCGTCAGGAATCGAGCCTGGGGCGCCTGCTTGTTTATAATCCGCCCGCTTGCCTCAGCCGCCAACACTATATTTAAAAAAAAATATTAGAAATTCTACCTAACGGAAACGTAGCTATTAGGCTCGAAGGGGTAAATTTCAAAATACGAGAAATGTTTCATATCTCAAAAAAAATACTTTTCAAAGTGAAAATCTTACTGTTTTACTCGTCGATTAAGATAACATTAAAATACGAAACATAAAAAGTTTTGTAATCAATTACAAAAGCTGACTTATTTATTGTATATATTATTTGCAAGCTTTTCCAAATTTTCGTATGGGCTCGCAAAATCCTGGTTATAAATTACTGTTTTACACAACCATGCTACTACATAAAGAGGCGGCCTTTCAAAAATATTGATCAAGATACTTAACTACATTTTTAATTTAACTACATTTTTCTTAACTAGGCGGTTAAGGCCTAGACGATCTAACATAAGTAACATAACGCAAGCATCAGAAAAGATGCATAGTTCCAACATAGATTCATAGATTTTAGCCCCACACGACAATTCCGGCTTTTTTGCACACCTAAAATAATGTAAAACATGTCAAGGCTCTAAATGTGTTTCATATATGGTATATAACCCATGTTTCGTTTTATAATACCGTTCTCCTTCTAGGAACCAAATCGTACCCTAAATCACTTCAATTCAGACCAGGAACCAAGTCGTACCCTAAATTACTTCAATTCAGATCGGTCTATTGCTCGGCATCTCACGTTATCCTACGTTAGACCAGTAGCTATAACACCGTCTGATAACGCGGGTTAATGGTATATGGGCATTCAATTCTTCGAGTGAGCGATAAAACAGCGCAGCTCTTGGTCAACTGTTAGGTGGCATTTTCAACACCAAGTCCAGTGACCTAACATTTTCATCTTCTCGACCATGATTGTTACAGCTGAGTTCAAAGGTGAACCGTTTCGTTAAGAACTGGGTAAGATTTGAATACTCAATAGAATTTAATTATCTTTATCAACATAATTTGTTGTCGGCGGCTGTGGTCTAACGATTGACATTCACGCTAAGCAAGCGGGTGTCTCAGGTTCGATTCCTGGTGGATTCACTTTCAGATTGATTTTTCTCTTAAACTATTTTACACCTGAATAAATGTTTTTCTGTAGCTTATATACTGTGTATCGTAAATTTAAAAGTGCTATTGACCAGTATAAAAATGGCACTATATAAAAACGAAACGACTTATGAAACGTTGCAGCAGATTACACCTAGCGATCATCTTGGAAATTTGACCTCCTTGCCATCGAAATTTTGAGTTTGACCTATCAAGACTGTGTGTTTGCTGAAGTGCAACAGCTTATACATAAACACCAATACATGCACAGGGGTTGACCATCCGCAGGATGGCTGACAATCATACTTGATCACAACGGATTGCCTTTTGTATGGTACGAGTATATATCATAATTTCTTATTTTCAAAATTATAACAACAACTTAAATCAAAAACACGTGAAGCTTCTAATTGTCATAATATCAGTTTATTTGTGAAATTGGGCATTTAGATGTTGTTTGTTTCCAAATCTATGGATATTTCTGATAAAAGATGACTATTAAATGTAGTGACTGTTTAGATTAACAAGTAATACAAATGCATTTCTGATAAAAGGTAACTATTAAATATAATAACTGTTTAGATTAACAAATAATGCGGTGCAAAAATTAACAAATAATGCAAGTATTGTCAACAGTATAAGCGATTTTCTTATCAACTTGAATTTACAATATATCTTTGCTTGTTTCAAGAGGTATGAATTTATTTATTCATTACCGTATCCGAACCGTCAATTATGAATTATTTCATGTATTTTCAGTACGTGACAATACCATAGAGATTACCCTATCAATTAGATCAATGGGATATTGACACGAGCATGTGGTTTTGATGTTTGGACAAGTTAGCAAGTGTTATGTAATAAGTTCTATGTAGTCCCAAAATCACAGTCAATAATTCTTCCGTTCAAGAAAATCCATCTCTATATATTCACTTTGAGTCTAGTCACTGCTTCTTGGGGACTTTCTAAATACGAGTAAGTCAAAGCAGTTGGTCTCATACCGTCATACTGAAAGTTCTACCCAGTCATCAGATGTTTTTTCTCTCAACTTTAGTATATTTTTTTATCCACTTTGCACGGGTTTCTCCTGTTACACAAAGAGGGTCTGCTTCTAGCGTTAGCTTATTTATTCGTTAGGAAGAATATCAGCCAGGATTCTTCTCATACTGCTAGGTGGTACAGAGAATACATCAACAGTGTCATTCAGTTGGTTCAATACACAAAACATTACGCTGTTTCAGCCTGCAACAGAGCGCCTATCTCGACACACATATTTTCTCTCTTCTACATCCATACATATTGTCATACGATTTATCTTTTTTTACATTTATTTCTTTCAAAATATCATTCACTCGATCCATCCATACTTTTTATAGGTCTTTCTCTACTACGCGTTTGACTCACATGTGCATTATAATATATATTTGTTTTGTCAATCTTTCTTCATCCATTCGTTCCACGTACTTAAACCATCTCAGAGTGTTTTTTCTTCTTCATCTTACTAAACACGTCAGTCTTAAGTTCACATTCACTTTATCACTTAAGACCTCCATGCCCTAGTTTGTAGGAAGCTTGATTTCTAGCCCGAGGGCTGAAGGTTTGATTCCCGTTGAAACCCTGATTTTTTAAAAAGGATTTTATTTTAGATTTCACTTAAGCCGTGTTGAATAGCTTTCTGGTTGATTGGAAAACATTGACACACGGCAATAAGTTCACCAGGCTGTACTGTACACAACAAAAGTGTAACATAAAGCAATACACTTCATTTCAAATTTTGTCATATATTGCTTCCTCATGTCATATATTGCTCCTTTATATAATATATTTATTTATTTATTTTCTCAATACAGGCTTAGCCCAATTACATTGAAAAATTCAAAAAATGTTAACAATAAAAAAAAAAAAAAAGTATAAAATAAAAAACAATGTATATGCATACGTATACACACACATAACATATATTCAAAGTCGCTTAAATACGTTGATGAGTGCTTTCTAACGCGCTCAATCTTAGAGAAAATTTCCTTTTCTTTTGGTAATGTGATATGAAATATGCCAATATCTGAAGCAGTCCCGTTCAAAAGAGTTGAGGCCCTTCCAACAGGCATAGCGGCTGGAAGACCCATTCTTGCGTACGTTATTGAAAACAGTTCTTGCCGGCGCAGTCTAGTGTAATTGTTAGGAACATTTAACGCTAATCTTTATAGTAATGCTGGACAGCTCACAACTCCTCGAACGAGTTTGACAACGTACCGTATACCAGGAGACTCTTCTTACGCTCAAGGAGTTATATATATTGCTCCCTCATGTCATATATCATATGGCTCCCTAGTGTATTTCTATTAAGAGAATGCATTTCCACCGCATTTATTCTGCTACTTTTAGTATTTTTACTAATCAACGTTATACTCCCATACACAAAAGTTGATACTAAAATATTGTTTAGGACTATCATCTTAGCATATTTTAATACTGTCCGGTTCGAGTATACTGATATGTTTTTGTGCCATTGACTTTGCTTCGTATCGCTACAAACCATTCGATATCCCTCATAGCTCTTCATTCATCTGAGAAAATACTATTGAAAAAGTAGAATTTTTCTACCAGCTTTAATCTTTCATTACTCGTCTATATATCGTATTTACTTTTACTTTCCCACTTTTCTATCACTATTTATTTGGATTTTACAACAGTAATTCTCAGATCTTTCTCTTTACATCTCTCATTTAATCAGACCTTTTAATTCATTCTCAATCTTTGCTAACACTATCATGTCATCACCATACAACAATATGTAACATACACATTCCCGTTCGATGTTTATTTAACTTACGTAAACGTTCTTTATTTGACGGAATTATCAATCCTTAGATTTTAATCTTGATTGCCGTATGGCAAATAAATTCGCCCATTGTATACTTTAAAATAAATATTATCAAAATAAATAGTCAATAAAAAAATAACATCTTTGTCGTAGGTTTGAAGCGATTACTATTTGACAATAAGCCTGTCAGATTGCACCGTAAACAACAAAATCATAATATAATACATCATTTTATTAGATGATATCAATAGCAACCAATCCTTTAATGAATCATCCTCAAAAGACCTATTCACTTCGGTCGAAATGACTTCTTGTAACATTCACCAAATGGTCACTCCACCATCCTCACCGATGCTAGATGGGTTTTCGATTGATCTGTTCAGAGATAAGGTGAGAGATATAGCAGTCCCCTCGAGGACGATAAACAAGAACGCACACGAGGGGAAGGGAACATAATTGACACTCTATTTGTATTTAGGGGTTCAAAATCCAAACGTTTTACTCTGCAAAGTTCCGGTATTATCAAAAAAGATTTTTTTGACCAATTTTTATGATCCCCCAAACTGAATGATTTTTTTTATAAAATACAGGATGGCAGGTATTTAATGTGGTATTTTAAAGAAAGTTATAACATTTAATAAGATATGTTTTTTGGAGGAAGTGACATAAAATATACAAACTTTGGGTTTATGCATTATTACGTGTTTGTGCTCTTCGGATCGCCTTTCCAATAAGACAATTTTTAATGTTGTATGATAGATATCAACGAACTCCGTGGTCTATTTGGTAAGACGCCTGTTTACTAAGCGGGGCTTACGGGTACAATTCCCGTTGAAACCCAGATTTAAAAAAAATAATTTCTAGACTGCTTTTCACTTACAGCTTCTTTAACATCTTTCTGGTTGGTATAATAGCTTTCTGATATCTTTAATTCAGTATATTCATTTCAACATATGGTTCCAATCGAGATAACAATACAATTTACACACAAACATATTTGTACATACCAACACGCCTTCTCAAACAACTTCTACGATATCTCTGATTTTCTACGTTACCTTCTTCTAGAATATCACTTATTTGATTCAACAATACTTCCTTGGTCTTCCTTTTAAAACCTTCCACTCACATCTGTACTATATCATAGGTATATCTGTTTTGTTATCAGTTCATACAATTATAAACTCAATAAATATGTGCAGAAATATTAACGCACACATTCACATATATATGATAAACACAACCTTAAATTTACAGCTAGCGTAAAGAGAGAAAATAAATGAAGAGTCCTAAATTTGACAAAACAGAGAATTTTTGCTTCGAGTTATCAAATCATTCGAGTGGGTGCTGTTTAGATTTGGTGAACTATTTAAGTATGTTTATATGTCAATTTTCTGAGTGTAAATCAGCCTTCTCAAAACAGTCAACGAGCCTTGTGAGACGGCTGAAATATAAAACTAAAAAAATAAATAATAGATATATTGATAAAAATAATTTTTGGCATTATACCTGTGTATTTTTGGCATTATACCTGTATATTTTTGGCATTATACCTGTGTATTTTTGGCATTATACCTGTGTATTTTTGGCATTATATTTACATGTTGGTAAATTATATTTTTAGCACATAACCTTGCTTATGGTTAATATTCCTTATATAGAAAATGAGAGAATAACAATCAGAATAAAAAATGTTAATGAAAAAACACATGAAAAGAAACGATACGTGCTGGATTCGAACCTTTAACTTTCTAGATAGCTGCTTAGGAGTGAGTGGTGAGCAATTAAAGATGTTATTGAGAACATTGTAAGCTATGATTCCTAGATACCTTCGTTTAGTAAGTAAAGCGGCTATCTCGATAATAGTAGCTCGCTGGTTTGAATCTAGCATGTACGAGTATTATTTATATTTAGTTGTTTTTTTATTTATTCTGTTTGTCATTCTCTCCTTTTCTATGTAATAAATATGTATATGAAGGTATATTCAAACATTTGATTGGCACATGATCTGCTAAAATTGTTTCGAGATTGGTCTTGAATGTTATTTAAACAAATAATTTGTCGCTATTTTTTTTTGTCGAAGGTGAAGGTTTGATTGAGTTTTTTTCTCTTTTTTTTAGGATGAATTTCTTGGTGAGCATAGAACCTTTGGTAACATCTGATTTCTAATGTTTTTAATATGTGAATACTATGAACTTTATTTTCATTAACCCTTTTTATATGTATTGCTCATTTATTTTATACATATTGTTCATTTATTTTATACATATTGCTAATTTATTTTATGCATGTTGCTCATTTATTTCATACATATTGCTAATTTATTTTATACATATTGCTAATTCATTTTATACGTATTGCCAATTCATGTAGCTTAAAGTAAAAAACGATATTTTATTTATTGATTAATTTTCAAAAATAAATAGCACATGAAATTTTTTTAAATTTTGAGCAGGAAAATCCCTTCTAAGCAAATGTTATTTACATTTTAGGTAAATAATTCCTTGAATATATTATTTTTTACGTGAGTGGATTTGTAGATACCAATGTTTGCATTTACTCAAATGTTTCAGACAAGATATAAATGCTTGGGGATATTTTATACATGATATATTTAACTATTTCACACACTGAAAACTTATATTAAATATCAAAGACAATTTTCTACGTTAACCCATTTGATGCTGCAGTAAGTTAGTTTTTGTCTAACTTTCAAGATTCGTAGGAACGACGGTGATATCTTGAGGGAGCTATAAACCGGCTCTACCGAGAGGTTAACTGACTATCTCCAGGGTCGGATTAGACCATTGCGGTTTTCTTTGTTCACGTGTTCAGAAATGGTAAGAAGGGGGAGGGGGTTGAAAGGAGCTATCACGCTATAACATTCGAGATTAACTTCACCTAGAGAAAACTGGGTAAGTCTAGAGGTATTCTTGAAGATATTTAGATGTTGGGATTAATTCTTTGATAGGTTGGATTAAAATGCACATTTTTGAACTTTCATAAAAAAAAATTTTTTGACTGCAAAAAATAAAAATTATATATTCATTAATTTGTATAATTCCCTTCAACATATGTAAACTGGTGAATCGGACATCTTAAATAAGGGGTTTGCCGGGAGACAAAAGTGTATTAGGCCCTATTAATCAAGTTTTGGGTATTAGAACCACTGAAATAGGCATGGTTCGTCATTACGCTTGTTGATAATACCCCTGCATATTAAAAAACAAACACTTGCACACGTCTAGCGTGTGTCATTTTTGTTACCAGATGAATTTTTATCCAGACTGGGATTGTTAGTTTTATTTATATATATATATTTTTTATGTACCATCGGGAATATAACTTGAAACATTTCCAGGTGAAAATCAAATGTTTTACAAACTAGACCACGGAGGGCGTCAATATATATTTAATGTACGTCTAAAAGTATTTGTAAAAGTGTGATCAAATTATTTTTAGAAATTAATTGAACAACTTGCAAAGTACGAGTATCTACTTCTAAGGTAATTAACGATTAAATTTAGTTAAAAAATACCGAAAAATATTGTCTCATTTGCAATTCAAATAAAAAAAACGAGCTGTGTTTTGTACCAAAACTGCACTTATTAAGACCAAATGTGTTTTATGAAAGAAGCAAACTGCACTTATTAAAACCAAATGCTTTTTTATAAAAGAAGAAAACTGCACTTATTAAGACCAAATGCTTTTTATGAAATAAGAAAACTGCACTTATTAAGACTAAATTCTTTTTTATGAAATAAGAAAACTGCACTATTAAGACCAAATGCTTTTTTATGAAATAAGAAAACTGCACTTATTTAGACCAAATGCTTTTTATGAAATAAGAAAAAAATCAGATGTGTTTTGTCCCAAAACTGCACTTATAAGGATTAAATGTTTTTTTTTATGAAACAAGAAAAACTGCACTTATTAAGACCAAATGCTTTTTTTTTATGAAATAAGAAAACTGCACTTTAAGACCAAATGCTTTTTATGAAATAAGAAAAAATCTGCTATGTTTTGTACCAAAACTGCACTTATAAGGATTAAATGTTTTTTTTATGAAACAGGAAAACTGCACTTATTTAGACCAAATGCTTTTTATGAAATAAGAAAAAATCAGCTGTGTTTTGTACAAAAACTGCACTTATAAGGACTAAATGTTTTTTTTATGAAACAGGAAAACTGCACTTATTAAGACCAAATGTTTTTTTATGAAATAACAAAAAGTATTAAAAATATGACAAACTAGTAAAAATGTATGACAATACCAAATAAAGGGAAAAATACTATAAGAGATTTTTTCGAAAAATTATATCGTATTTTTAGGCCAAATTTTAACTCAAAATTACACTAAATACTGGTAGACGGTGGTTTTCAATATTTGCATCGCAGCAATCTTTCGTATCGTAGAGCGCTGGTTATTCCCGCCCAATGTCTAGATTTGTAATTTGGCTAAGCCTGTATAGAGAAAATAAATAAATCAAAATAATTATAATTATGTTTACTTGTCCCATTGACTTTTTTTCCGGTCGCTACATGTCGTTCGATATTCCTCTTAACTCTTCCGCTATCTGATAAAATTATGCCCAAAAAGTCAAATTCTTTAATTTATGATAAATATAAGTCAACATTCGTATTTAGTTAGCACTTTACTAATATTTAGCGAATTTGAATTAAATTATGTGCTAATAATAAACATTATTGTTTTCCTGTATATTAATGGTTGTTTACTTTGTCAACACTTTCTGATAAATTCGATCGCACGGTAAAGTAAATATTAACAGTTGATAAAATAGTACTGTGCCGTGGTCATGGTTTAGATTTGTTGGAAATTTATCATGTTAGAATTATTTAGTTTGTTTTGAAATCATACAAATAATAAATATCACGTAAAAGTTGTGATTTTCAAATGTTTTTGTTTCATGGAACCCTTAGAGCATTGATATTTTTTCATGCTATCCTAAAAAAACACAATCAGTGGGATGGGTGAGCCTGTTATTCACGACAAAGTTTTTATAATACTGAAATCAAACCACAGACACGGCTATGCTCTTTTCTTGTTCCACGTTGAGTTAAGAAAAATATTTGGTTTTTATTGCAGCTATTGACGAAACCCAGCTTCACAAATGGAACCAGGATTAGCGAGGCTTTAGCACTCAGAAAATGTATTTTATCCTTTACCGATATCCAAAACGCAACTAGTTCCAAATCAACAAATTTTGTTTTTTTATAGGTATATTGTCGCGAGACTGGTCAATCTGACTTCTGCTGACATAAAGTTTGAGAGAGATTTAAGATCTTAATGGGTCTTGAATCTGTGGGAAATTCCTCATATTACCGTCTTGAAAGTATTATCGAATATCCCACTGCACCTCTGGAAAATAATCGCGGCGCCATGACACACACTTTGAAAACCTCTGTCGTAAGATGTGTCCCATGGCATGATGTAAACTTTTAATCAAGGGTCAGATAACATAATACCCATATTTAGACAGTATGTAATTCGATTATTTATAAATTTAACATATATGTACAATACTTATTACGTTGGAGCTGGGGTTTAATGATTAGTATTTATGATAAGAAAGTGACACGTAAAAAAGTACTGAAAAGTGCCAAATAAATGCGAAGAAGAATATATGAAGTGACAATGTATGACCAAATATAGAATGAAGTTATGGCTGGTGTGTTGAGTAAGATGAAGAAGAGTAATCTAAGTTGATTTAAATAAATAAAAAAATACTAGTAAAACAAATGTATAGAGCCAATGTGAGAAGAGTGCGTGCTAGAGGAATACCAAGAAAGTATGATAGGATTAAGTGAATGATATTTTGAAAGAAGGAAATAAATAAAGTTAGAGAAATCGTATGAATTGTATGAGAGATGTGTGGATATAGAATAGGTGAAATATGTGTGTCACGATAGGAAAGTCTGGCGATCTCGCCTTTTCGCCTATCCCAACAGGGAGACAGCGTGATGGTATGTAGATATGTGTATATACTTTATAAATCAAATTAAAACTGTATGGTAGTTTTGTCAAGTGAACTGTATGAGAACCTAGTAAAAGGTTTGAAAATCATAGTTTTAGAAATAGACGAAAGGTGTGTGTCGAGACAGGAAAGTCCGTCTATCTGTCATTTACTGGTGGATGCATTTCTTCACTGATTTTACTTCATTACAAGTAACTTGGAGATTACTTTAATACAATTAAAGTATATTGTGGGATGAATATTTTTGGTCTTTCTGGAGCGATAATGTGTGAGGAGTTGAGTTTCGCAAAATGTTTCCAGTTGTAGTCAAGTGTCACTGTTTGTCAGGTTGATGAGAGCGTGCAACGGGGTTTTTTGTGTTATCAAAAATCGGAAAGAAGTATCGATTTATTTTTTCATGCTAAATATCCTCAGTGAGATACAGGCAAAAGCCTAGTTTACTGGGGATACGACAAATGAAAGGCAACAAACCCAGATCCATTAAAATTATATGTCCAAATCAAATTACCTGTTGTTTTTTTCTCAAATTGTGTATATTTCTTGTCATGTGTAATAATAAAAAAAAATAAAAAAAATTAATGTTATTCTGATGCATATAGCCTATTTTTCTGGAGTTGCATTTATGTCAATCTTTATCTTAGTCGAAAAATGGTATTTTAGCGCCTGGGACACCCATTCGAAAACACGACTCAACAAAAAAAGTGGTGCTTTCCGTAACACTTTCGGAAATGGATTAAATTGCTGTAATGTTTTTTTCTTTGTTTCAAGTTTTCAGAAAAAAAGTGAGTATAAGAGTCTTACGGTTAATTTACCAAATAAGAGTCATACGGTCACTTTACCACATATGAGGCGCATGGCCGCGCGGTAACGCGCTGGACTTCTACTCCCCTCAAACGACACAGCCACATTTTCCGCCTAGTGATCGAGGGTATAAAGATACCTATGACTTTGGTCATATCTATTCTTAAAAAAAAAAATCAAATCAACAGATGAAAATTAAAATGCCAAACATTTATCGCGTTATTTTTCGAGCTTTGTGGGCAGAAAAATCATCAACAACTTTATTAAAGTTGATTTTATACAAAATGAAAAGTTCTGTATGGAGACCATAAGCGAGATATCTGACAATCTTGCTTGTGTAAGTAAGTCTTAATTAAGGTTTGATTATTTTGAATTTACCTTATCTTCTTTTGCATGATACTATTGTCACAAAAATATACAAAATTAACATTTTTATTTATTTTATGAAATTTTCTTTTTTTTTGTCGGCCGATTTTGGCACCCTTTAGATAACGTGCCTGGGGCCAGTGCTCCTGCTGTCCCACCCTTATCTTGGCTCTGACATTTATCTTATTTACTACAGCCTGGAACAAATCAGTAGACGGCACTCAAAACTATTCTCGCAAGTTCTTTAGCCATGAGATGTGGCATCTTCCTTTGCCTTGTTTGGCATTTATTTATCTCTGAATGCTCAGTTATGTTACAATATGTCTTGTACCTCACATTATGCCACCGAGATATTGCCACTTGAAAACCTTCACAATTTTTAGGGGTTGTCAGTCTTTATTAATATGCACAAGCATTCTATTTTTCTAATACGATTTACCCAGGATACGTTTGTAGATCCAAATCTCAAAGAAACTGAATCCTGCGTAATGTTGCCTGGTTCAGGGTCCACACTGCCATTCTATAGATGCGTATTATTTGTAAGAAGTATTATCGCCAGATAATGAGGAGAAAAGCCTCGAAATCTCTCTCTTTCTGGCTCCATCCCAACTCATTGTCTGCGAAGACTGTTGGGGTCATCTCTCCTCGTCCTCAGGTTGTATGCTCTTCTGTCCCGGACTACGTTCCCCAGGCCGTGCCTCTGCATCAGGTTATCTTTTTGCACCACCCATTAATTCTTTGGTCTTCCTCTGGTTGTTATTCGAGGAAGATCCATGGAGAGAAAAGCCTCGAAATAAAAATTCTAAATTACATTTAGATATACTGTTAAAAGAAGTTTATTTTGTTACATATATTTTATCAATAATTTTGGTAATTAAAAGTTTATCGTTTATACATTTGAGTTATATACTTGTAGTTATCAATCGTAATTTAATTAAACTCTGCTAAATCAAGTTGATCTGATTTTGAACGAAGGTTAAGTTAGAAGTACGAATTAAACAAGATTTAAAATGATGATATGCATGATTATAGAGTAAGCGTATTATATGAACCAAGTGAATTGCCACTTTTTTTCTAGGTCTTCACAATCTTCCCGTACCTTCTATTCTATAATAATAATATTATGAGAAAAATACAATGTCGTTATTTAGTGAGCTGATTAACTTAACTCAATGGCGCTTTATTTAAAGAAATAATCTAATTTGGGAATCGAAACCATTATTTCAATACGTGAATCGTAATTTACAATATTATTCTTTCTCCTCCTTCAATCTTCAGGGTGACATAGAAAAAATTGCTGATTTTTTTTATGTCACCCTGATAATAATGGATGTAACGCATTCGAAACGTTGGTCATCATTTACGCTATCTCAATATGACAACAACTTAAAAAATAATAAAATATGTCTAATTTTTTTTAAATAAAACTTAGTAAACTTTGCAAATGTAAAAGACAAGAAGTTATTTTTAAGAAATTCCCCGTGTTTGCATATATTATGTGATTTGCATACATATTTTGCATTATATTATGTTTGAGATATGAACATTTTAATTTTTGTTTATTCGCATCTATATTCCCTTTTCATACTGATGTCAAGAGTGATGCCTGGTTTGGTGTAGTGCGAGCTGTCCGCTTTTAGACGGCCCCGTATTGTTTTGGTGACATGAAGTTTTATACGGTAGTTAACGCCTATTTCGTTGTTATCATTATTGATGTAATTGTTTTAAATTTTTTATATTTTTTTTATATCCTTTTCCTTTTTAATGTATTAAAAATTCCCTACCACCTATATTTTTATTGTTTTAAGATACGTTTATAAATAAATAAATGGTTTCTATGTGGCCAAACAATCTAAATGCTCTTTTTTTCATATTAAACATGGCATCTTATTTCAATCCGTATTATTTTCCAATGTGCACATTCCTTATTCTATTAAACATGTATACGATCTCCGTGGCCTATTTGTTAAGACGCTTGTTTTTTTAACCCGGGAGATACATGTTCAATTCCCGTTTGAAACTCATTTATTTCAAAAAAGGTTATATTTTCTGATTGTCACTTCAAACATATTTCTAGTTGGCTGGAAGAGAATACTACGTAGCAATAAATCTGCTAGACTATTATTTTCAACAAATATGTAATTTAATAATACAACACATTGATTTCTTCCTCCTTCTACGCATCACTCACATTACTTCTCTAATGCATTCATAGTTATTCTGCTATATTCAAGATTCGTTTGTATACAGTAAGGCTTAGTATAGGATGGCATCATGAATAGTAGGGTATTTTATGGTCCATAAGAGATAGTTATACTGAAATGAAAATTTTAAATGCGCATGAATATAAAATTAACTAAAGTATACAACAAAAAGTATATTCTTCTTCTTAAACTTTCTATAGATTCAAGAGTCTGTTACTGTAGGATTGTCCTCCTGTGATGCTGAGCTCCAGCTATCTCTCCATCGTTTCGGGAGTCTCCCTGGTGGACGCCGTCCATCCGGCACCCCATGCAGAGCTATGTATGGAATTATTGTGGAATTCATTCTATGTACATGTTGGTCCCAGTATCGTCGATACTGTCGCCCCATCTGACCACATCTTGGACCTCACAGACCTCTCGGATTGTGGTGTTCCTTACACGATCACGCAAAGTTTTCCCAGCAATAGCACGTAGAGTTCTCATTTCCGTTGTCCTTAGCAAACTTTTTGTCCTGACAGTGTCCGCCATCGCTTCGATGTCATGTGTGAGGATAGGTCGCACACAGGCCTTATAAATGCGTACCTTGCTATCTGTAAACTCCACCTGTGCCGCCTACGAAGGAAGCCGGTCCCAAGCCCGGAAAAAAGAGGAGGGTTCCCAGGCAAGGTTAGTAGCCTACCTGAGGTAAAAACCATGTAAATGCTCACATAACAGGAGAAGGAGCCTCGATAAAGTATATTGCAAAGAATAAAATAAATCATACACAAAAATATATACAAGGAAGCATTACGTACATGCATACTGCCTAGCGTACATACAATACACACATATTGGGATATATTTAATTTGATCGTCATCAGAAATCTAATTTAAAACCTTGAGATGAAAACCCAGAGTTTTACTTCCGTGCGAAAGGTCATCGGTTCGAACCGAGCGCTGTGCTACTACCCTCAAATGACGCAGGCATTTTTTCAGTCTAGTATTCGGGGGTATAAAGATACCTATGACTTCGTTCATATATATTCTTTCAAATAGAGAGAAAAAAACATGCCGGTATGCTCCGATCGTCTCACTTCGGTGTGCCATCGGAATCAGTACAGCGGTCTTACCGGTAAGTTTGCTGGTATGCAACGGATCACTGACTTAAAAAAAACCACGACACAGCTTTACTTTCCAATTGAATTGACTTTGGAATGGCGAGAAGATCCTCGGTTACGAGGTTCTGTAACGACCCCAATCAAAGATTTTAATAATCACAAATCTTATTATTGATCAGTTTTCATATCTGTATAGCGATGTGGCCAGTGAGTTTGCTGGTGTGCAACGACTCACTCTATTCAAAAAAAGCTTTGCTTTCCAATTGAATTGACGTTGGAATGGTGAGAGGATCCTCGAGTACGAAACCCAGCAACGAACGAACGATTAAAATAATATTTTATTTCATTTACACCATTTCTTATCGAAATATTTATCGTCTTGTCTGTCCGAATAAAGGAGTTACTGCATGAAAGGTTAGTTTTATGTGAGTGCCAGAACACACGCTTGTTTTTACGCAGAAAACTTTCTTCGCATGACATAATAAGAAAATTTCCCGAGGTAATGAGGGAGAAAACATATTAAGACGAGTTCTGAGGTGAGTGGGAGGAAAATAAATGATTGTTGACACGGGATTTGGTTGAATTTAAACTAAAAGGACAAATTCAGGGACGTCGACGGTTAAACAAAATTGAATTAAATAAAAAAATATAGTAGATATAAGCATATATACAGAGTCGTTTGCTAGTAGGCAAATCAAAGCATTTCTTTAAGGGCGTCATGTTAAATAGGGCGCCCGATAGATAAATAGGTTATACAAATATTTAAAAAATAAACAGTGAGTATGTTCTTCAATGGTGTCGTAGATGCATTTGTGGAAAATAAAGTAGAATGTATACTATAGTAGTTTGTTGTGAGATGTGAAATAAATCATCATCCGAAAAGGAAAGGTTAAGTATTTTTTAATATAGTAAGATGTATACTATAGTAGTTTGTTGTGAGATGCGAAATAAATCGTCATCCGAAAAAGAAAGGTTAAGTATTTTTTAATTACGTATTGGGAGAGGCTTGGGGTGGAACGCAAGTTGTAATCTGCCTTAAGGCGCAGTCTATACACATGTGACACTACATACATACCATGACGTTGTTTACTTGTCGAGTTAGGCAGAGACGGGAAAGCGCCAGACTTTTACATCCCGATATATATCTTTCCTCTCTTCTACATCCATACAACTTTTCATACAAGACCTACGATTTCTCTGACTGATTAAATTTCTGTCTATAAAAATATCATTCACTTAATCCAACCATACTTTTCTAGCTCTTCTTTTATCACGCCTTCACCTCATTTGTACTATAAGCTTGTTTTGTTTGTCTTTTTTCATTCATTCGTTCTATATGCCCAAGCCATTTCAGTTAAGCAAATAATCAAAACAGTATAAAGACCTATGTATGTTTGAAAAAAAAACATGATATCACAATTTATAATTCTTAAACTATAAACAAGTTAAACGTCAAAGGTATATTGTGCTGCTTTTCCTTCATTTATTGATTTATTTAGACACTTTATTCTACGATACAATGATACGATAGACAATCTCTCGTCATCGATTATAGTTAGCAGCCTATTCGTACTCGTATGATGGTTTATCGAAGAAGTCCAAATGTGCATTCGTTTATTGTGTGTAAGCTGTTGCATTTCAGTAAGCGCACACTCTTGACAGATAAAACCTTAAGTTCCGAAGGGAAGGAGATCAAAGTTCCATGACGATCGGGATCTGCTGAAGACTTTCATTAGGTAGAGTTTTTGTTTATTTTTACATTTTGTTTATTTTTATATTTTGTTTATTTTACAGTATACAAATTACGAGTTTACAGTAAGACGATTTTTTCCAACTAAACTGACAAGAAGCACGCAACATTCGCGTCAAATGCTGGGAAATTTGTAAGTTTCATACTTGTCGATCGATCGATCAATTAGTCGGGTGCATAGTTTTCAGTGACTCCAATCTTAAGCCATAACCATGGCCAGACCCAATGTAGTTTAATTCACTTTGAAAGAGTAGCAATATAACAGCTACTTTTCAATTTAAAGCAGCATGCTATTCAAGTATTCTAAAAAATAGTACGTTGTAAGGTTACAACATTTCCTGTCTGAATAACTTATACTATAGCGTATGGACAGATACTACAATATTACAATTAAAATGTGATTCCTCTGCCGATTAGTATGTCAATTAGAGCAGATATAAGACGTGTTGTTTCGTAATATTTTCAAATGTAAAACAATGAACATTACGGAACTCTCAAATTTCTTTTAAAAGAAGAAAAAAGTCCTTCAGATATTAAACGACGTTTAGATACTGTGTATTGGAAATTTTCTCCATCATATTTGACAGTGAAATAACAGTTTCGTTTACGCAGAAAATCTATTGAAAATTACCCCCGTCATTTTAGACCACCAGAAACACTCACTCAAGAAACTTCAGAATATTTTTTCAGTGGAATTGAAAAATTGCTTCATAGTTATAAGAAATATATTGAACTACAGGGTGGCTATAATGAAAACGTATCTTTCATTTGTTTCATTCCATCACATTTTTTATATCCTATGGTCAGGAGTTTTTGTAACTTACTACAAACTAACACCCTACTTAACATCTACTTTTAGAACGAAGTGCGTTACTTAAAAATACTGGCCTCATCCTACTTAATGCCAAGTCGTGAATTTTAGCTAACTTGAGTTTCAAGTGTACGAAATACGAAAATACCATTTGCGAATTAATTAATTGGGATACGATTCTTTCGTTATTTCACTATGAAAATCTGTTATCTCACTAAACCAATGTCTTAAAAGGAATCTCACTTGATCCACCTCACACTTGAGTATAGGTTTAATTGTATTTTAACATTTGCTTTATTGCATTTTTATAAGCAATTAATTTTTATCACGTCTAATTTATCTGCGATGTTAACTGCAAATGGAAACCAATTCCCTAGGGCGTCACTGTTGGGGATTTAGCAAGATAAAGTAAAATAAAAGTAACATATCGCGTGGCAATAAATACATAGGTATATCAACTAGCCTAAAAACTAAAGGGTCTTTCAAATTGAGCGTTTTTTTAATTCTTAGATGAAACACAGATGGCGTCGCGAACTTGCCTGTGTCTTGTGACGTTTGAGAAGTGTAATACATGACATATTATAAACGGAGTCGTATACAATACAATTATAAAAATGGAGTCGTGTACAATGCAACAACGCGTTCAAATTGTTGAATTATTTTATGTATCGTAATCTCCGGAAACCGTGATGTTAATTGGCACCGAGATCATGTGATCTGACACCGTTGGACTATTTTCTCTGGAGTTACGTGAAAAGGCAGGTCTATAGTATAAGAATGACCCCCAATCAATTCCTGAGCTGAAGGACGAGATTATTTCCGTTATTGGTGAGTTAGAACCGCAATTATGCCAAAATGTCATCGAAAATTTTGACAAAAGAGTGGACATCTGTGGAGCTGCAAGAGGCGGATATTGTTTTTTGTGTTTAAATGTCACACATCAATGACCAATAAAAAGTTTTTTGAAATCAAAGCAAAATGTGTGTTTTATTTAAGAATTAAAAAAATAGAATTAAAAAACCGCTCAATTTGAAAGACCCTTTATTATCCAATTTGTACTTTTAGTATACGAAATACTTTCGATTTTGACAGAATTTTGATTTTAACTTAAATTGGTAATTTTTGAGATGTCATTAAAATATAACTGTTAAGGTCTCTCCTCCTCTAACAACATGTTTTGTTTTGTATTATACTTTCGTTGTATTCAGTACAACCTTAAGTTCACATTCATCCCTAATTACTTTACTCCGAATTCTTTCATATGTTATCACCCTATGCGTTCTTCTGAGTACACAAATCTCCACAGCATTTATTTATATCCTTTCAGTCTTGTATCCAGAAGACAATATTGTCTTCGAAGACCGGTTAACATTCCCGCTAAGCAAGCAGACAGTCCTGAGTTCTATTCTTTGCGGATTCACTTCCAGGCTGGTTTTATTCTTAGACTATTTTACGCGTGAATTTATGAGTTTCTGTTGCCTATAAAAAAATCGTATAGCACTGTAAGGCAACATAAAAACAACACTATGTAAAACGCCATCCCTGACGAAAGGTCGCAGCAGATTAAACCTGCTAATCGTAATGGATCTTGGATCTCCTTGCCATCGTAACTTTGGGTATGATATGTCCAGACTATGTGTTTGCTGAAGTACAACACCTGGCACATAACAAACCAATACACGCACGTGCGTTTTTCATCTGCAGAATGGCTGACAATCATAGTCAATTACTAGGGATTGCCCATCATTATAAGGGACCCCAGGAGTCGACTCTTCGGGCTAAGAATTATTGAAGTAGGTAAGTAGCTCAAAATTCGTCACTACACCTGTTGGAAATACTACAATACATGGACAGTTAAAAATACACACGTGTCTAGTGGGCGCGAGTATTGATAACCATACGCACTGTCAAATTCAAGTTCCGGCCTCGACTGTAAAAATGAGGCTTTATTTTAAGGAAAGCACTTCTCGCTTTCTCTATCATCGCTTTTATTTCATGTATATAAACTATAACAATAATAAATTCAACTGTACAGCATGGTTTCTGTTATGTTAAGAAAATTGATTTCCACCCACGTACACAAACTGCAAATCTGAGTAGTGTCGTTGAAAATAATCGTTGGTGCGATGCAACTTTCGTGTCTGGATCCCGGGGGTGCACTCCGACATAACAACTGCATTCCTCTGCTTGTTTTACAGGTCCCCTCTATTGCTGTGTGGCCACTGCAATAAAGTGCAATCCAGTCACAGAGTTCCAGTAGCGCGAGTCGGCATTCAATTCAATGGGAAATTATCTTTATATGTAGGTTCCTTAATATACGAGTACATTTTAAGTTGAATAAATCCCTTTAAATACATGATTTATATATTATCACCTATTTTAGATGGATTCGATAGAAATACTACCTGTAGCAGAAGGTGTCATGTCGCAACTTCCGGAAAATTTCTATGAAATACTTTTCCCCCGAAGTATCTGATTTTTTTCTGATCTTTACTCAATCAAATATCATTCCATCCGTTCAGCACGTCACGTCTATTTCAATAATTTACAGTCACATATCTGAACTAATTGTCCAACATATTGTTTGGAGAGTTAAAATTTGTTCGTCGATGTCTTACAATAAAAAAATAATAAAAACTCGTATTAATTCATTTGTTGTATCGTGTTTGATTATTGTAAATCTATTTATCCTGGTAATGTCTATTTTCAAAGCAGCTACTAGGTGGATATATGGTGGTCATAAAGCAGCTACTAGGTGGATATATGGTGGTCATAAAGCAGCTACTAGGTGGATATATGGTGGTCATAAATATTGCCATATTAGTCCACTTCTTAAAAATTTACACTGGATTGCGAACGGTTGGATTCAAACTATATATCTTTATTTATGTCTTTATGCCTTACATTCAGCTCATATGAATATCATTTTTAATATGTGTAATCTGTCGATAATAGTGGGTTCGAATCCAGGATCTTGAGGAAAGTTTGCTCTCTTAACGGCGCTATATAAATTGTCCTTTTATAATTATTATTGTTAAAATTTATTCCTATATGGTATTCTACACTCGTTTCTTTCCTTTTATTTGTCGTCGGCACAAATCATCCTTTTTGTGGGATGGAATGCTTCATAAACTAAAATTAATACACACATACATACCATCACGGAATCTTCCTGTCGGGTTAAGCAGAAAGCAGAGAGCGCCAGACTTTCCTATTGCGACACAAACTTTTTCGGCTTTTCTAGATCCATAGTTAGATTTCGCATGATGTATACATGTGTAATTGAGTGTCACTATTTGTCAGGTTGATGAGAATGTGTAACGGGGTTATATAAATTCAAAAATCGGAAAGAAGTATCGATTTATGTTTTCATGATTTATGCCCTCAGTGAGATATAGGCAAAATCCTAGTTTACTGGGGACACGAAAAATGAAAGGCCACAAACCCAGGTCCATTAAAATTGTGTGTCCAAATTAAATTACCTGTTGTTTTTTCACGAAAGCTGTATATTTCTTGTCAAGTGTAAAATAAATGAATAAATAAATAAATAAAAAATAAACACACGTTCTCATACAACTCCTACGACTTCTTTGGCGTTTTACATTTCCTTCTTTCAAAAAATCATACGGTTGATCCAACCATACTTTATTTGGTCTACCACGCCTTCCATTCACATTGGCACTGTATATTTGTTTTGTTAGTCTTTCTTCATTCATTCGTTCCAATTGTCCAAACCATCTCGGAGTGCCCTTCTTGATCTTGCTTACTGCAAGTTTACACTCATCTCTAATTTATTCATTCCGTGTTCTGTAAAGCATTGTCACCCCAGGTATTTTTCTAAGTGCACGCATTTCTATAACATTTATTCGGTTCTTTACAAAATCTTTTACGTCCACATTT